>JAOQMP010000210.1:30848176-30863460 GCA_027563575.1 Erythroxylum pedicellare | reverse complement strand
GTGGGTTAAATATGTTATTCTTTTCTTATCCTAGTTGTTTAGGACTTACAGAATTTTTATTAGAATAGAATTTAAATATGTTAGGAACCCTTTCCTACTAGAATAAGGGTTCAAAAAACACTATATATATGTGTACTCAAATTTTCATTAAAATAAGCAATATGAAAATTTTCTACAAATTTAAGTTTTCGATTAAAAGGCGTGTTGCTTTCTTTTAAGACTGATTCTTAGACCCCAAGAGTGATTCCTAATTTCTTACTATCCATTACTTTTGTTCTCTAAATTCTAGCAGACTAAACCAAACCTGACTTCCAACATATTAATCCCAAAAATTCTAAGGGTAAATTTCTAGTAATCAAACTTTAAAATTTTAGCTATACAAAATCTGAAATTTCAACATTCCTAGCTAAAATCCAACCTTGTAATTGATATTCCAGCAGCCTAATATGAGTCATATTTCCTAATTTTGTGATTTTTAGCTACTAGTTAATAATTCTTTCATTTGTCCTACATGAATTTGGTATCAGAGCTTTGATTCAGATGTCAATATGTAGTAGAAGGGCATATAGAGGAGTATTCAATGACTAGGAGCAAGATGAAATACTTCTAAGAGTTATAGAAAGTTTGGACCCAAATGACCCTCGATCACAAGGTGCTCTAAGAATTAGTCTAGAAAATAATATCAGATAACAAACTACATTGGTTGGTGAGGGTGAAGAAAATGAAATCTAAGATGAACAACTCGACACTAATCAACAACAATTGAGGTTAGCAAATCAACGCCTAACGAGAGATCCAAGATAGAGAAACCAGCCAGCAGCACATGGAGAGCGCATGCGAGCCTCTAAAGGACATGATAGAGTTTAAACACACGACAAACTCGATAGTGATACTAAGAAAGTTGGTGTTAAAACCCCTGATTTTGTAAGAAAGATGGATTCACATTTGTTCTTAGATTGGACAGTAGTAATGAAAGATTTCTTTGGCTGGTACCACATGTTAGAAGAATGAAAAGTTAGATTTTCAAAGATAAAACTAGTTGGACGCCTTAAAATCTGGTGGAGATCTGTAGAGGATAGACTTCAAAAAGTAGGTCAACCACTAATTATTGATTGGGAAGAGATGAAGTTATTAGAAAAATACTTACCATTTCATTAAGAGGAAGATCTCCAAGATCAACTCACCATCTTTAGACAGGGGATTATGTCCATAATTGAGTACACAGGAATATTTGATGAATTTTCTATCTGATGTGAAGGGATGGAGTCAGAATAAGAACTTATATCTTGTTACAAAAATAGCTTAAGGGAAAAAATTTGTAAGGAGCTGATAATGCAAAGGATTTATAGCCTTGAAGATGCATATCATTTGGCTTTAAGAGCAAAATTATACTTGGGACAACAAGTAACCAAAAAGTTTTAAATTCAAGCTGAGGAGTTTTTCATGAAGAGAACTACAACAATGCAAAACTTTAGACCAGCACCCAATGCATCAAAACTTGCACCATAAAACAACCACAAAACTTCTCAAGGAGCTGAATTAAAAAGCAAAGTCATAGCTGAGACTGGGATGAAAGGAGGTAGCAGTGACAACAAGTGCTTTAGATGTAATAAAAGGGTCCACTTTGCTTATGAATGTACTAATAAAGGTTTGCATATGATGGGAGAAGAAGAAGAGGAAGAATCTGAAGAGTATGTGTGAGCACAAAGTTGAAGATAAACGTGGAGATAAATTTTGCAAGCTTATCATTTATGGAGGAAGTAATATGAATGTGGTATTGAAAAACATGGTGAAGTGATTGAATTTACTTACGGAGAAACATCCAAATCCCTTCAAAGTTGCTTAGGTAGATTATAGTACTATACTTGTTGCTCGAAGGTGCTTGGTGTCTTTTTAATTAGGAATATATGAGGACTTTTTGAAGTTATGTCATTAGTACGAAATTATCTCACATTTTACTTGGGCGATTGTGGCTTTATGCCTGAGATGTGCACTTCAGAAAAGTTAACACTTATGAGTTTATATTTCATAGAAAGAAGATAATTTTGAAGCCTATGAAGGTAGACAAGGTAGAAAAACAAAGAGAAGTAACAAGATAGCCATAAATGCCTAGAAAAAGCCTTTAATATCCTTAAGGAGAGATAATTTAAAGTTTTTAGCAAGGAAAAGGGAATTCTGTTTGCAACGGTAGTGAGGGAAGTAATAAAAAAAGCACCTGAAAGAGCCTTTACCTTACCAAAAGAAGTGGGAGAATTGTTACCTGATTTTTTAGACCTTACACCTAATGATTTACTAGGTGAATTACCTCCTTTATGAGATATTCAGCATGCTATTAACTTAGAACCTGGATCTACTCTACCAAATCCTCCAACCTATCACTTGAATCCTATTAAGAATGAAGAGGTGAAGAGATAAGTAGAGGAGTTATTGAAAAAAATTTGTTCAAGAAATTCTTAGTTTGTGTGCAGTTCCAACACTATTGCCTCCTAAAAAGGATGAAAGTTGACAAATGTGTATTGATTGTCAGGCAATAGACAAGATCCTAATAAGGTATAGATTTTCAGTACCTCGCCTTGAGGACATGTTAGATATGTTCAGTAGAGCTACTATCTTTACCAAGATAGTCTTACGAAGTGAGTACCATCAAATTAGAAACAAACCTAGAGATGAATAGAAAATGACTTTCAAGACTAAAGAGGTACTTTATGAATGGTTGGTGGTGCTATTTGGACTCTCTAATGCACCAAGCATTTTTATGAGAGTGATGAACCAAGTGTTTCAATCATTTATGGGTAGATTTTTTGTGGTATATTTTGATGATAATTAATATACAGCAAAACTAAAGAAGATCAACTATTACATCTATAACAAGTCTTAAGAGTTTTGAGACAAGAGAAACTTTACATCAACTAAAAGAAGTGTTCTTTCATTCAATCACGTGTTGTATTTTTAGGTTTTATTATATCCTACCAGGCAGTGAAGATGGAACTCAAGAAGATTAAGGTTATCCTTAATTGGCCTATTTCAAAGGATATGCACAAGATAAGGAGTTTTAGTGCCTAGTAACATTCTATAGGTGATTTATTCATAATTTCAACACCATAATGACACGCATCATTGATTGTATGAAGAAAGGATAGTTTACTTGGTCAAATGCAAACATTAAAGCATTTGAAGAAATCAAGAAAAAGATGACTAAATCTCCTATTTTACAACTTCCAAATTTTTCTGAAATATTCAAAGTTGCTATGTAATGCATCTCATGTGGGAATTGGAGGCCTACTCATCCAAAAGGGACACCCAATTACTTACTTTAGTGAAAAGTTAAGTGAAAAGAAGCAATGATATTCAACCTATGACAAGGAATTTTATGCAATAGTACTTCTCTTTACAATTGGCATCATTGTCTCTTATATAAGGAGCTATTCTATTTTCGAATCATGAATCCCTTAAACACTTAAAGTCTTAGAAGAACTTGAACAAAAGGCATGCCTTATGGAGTGAAATTTTGGAGCAATTTGATTTTGTTATTAAACGTAAGACATGAGTTGAGAATAAGGCGGCAGATACATTGAGTAAGAAGAGTCATTCCCTTAAAATTTTAGTAGTAAAAGTTATGGTGTTCAAAATAAAAAGAGAATATGTTTCAGATCAAGAATTTGGAATAATCTATTTAGAAATTATAACTAAACAAAGAGACCAATACTTTCCTCTTGTAATCTAGGATAATTATCTTTTTAAAGGAATTCGACTTTGCCTACTTAATACTTTATAAGGGAGTATGTGATTTGGGAATTACATGGAGGAGTAGTAGGACACTTTGGAAGAGATAAAACCATCACAATGGTTGAATTTGCTTTTATTGGCCCTCTTTAAAGTGGGATGTGTCTAAGGTCATACAGCAATGTTGAACATGTCAATTAGCTAAAGAAAGGGGAAAAAAATTTGGATTATACACACCACTACCTGTGCCCTCATGAACCATGGCAGGACATAAGTATGGATTTTATCTTGAAAATTCTTAAAACTATAAGAGTTTAAGAGTCTATTTTTGTAGTGGTGGATAGGTTTTCCAAGATGGATCATTTCATTCCATGTTCCAAGACTTATAATGTTGTCTATATTGTTAAAATTTTCTTTAAAGAGGTTGTACTTCCTCATGGATTACCTTTAACCATTGCCTTTGTTTGTGGCGCAAAGTTTAAGTTATTTTTGGCAGAATTCTATGGAAAACATTAGAACACTAAGCTTCAATTTTTCAATTCTTTCTATCCCCAAATTGATGGATAAACAAAGGTGGTGAATAGAAGTTTGGGGGACTTGTTAAAATGTTTGTGTGGAGACAATGTAAAAAATTGATACCTAATTCTTCCTGTGACAAAATTTGCGTACAACAGTTCTATAAATAGGTCTACTAGTAAGAGCCCCTTTTAGATAGTATTAGTAGTTTAGCCGAGGAAGCCTATTGATTTGGTTCCTTTATCACAAACAACACAAGTTAGTGTTGAAGTTGAAAGTTTTGCACAATACATGAGGGACATCTTTGATGAGATACTATGAAAGATAATAACTAGCAATTTGTCTTATAAAGAACATCTTGGTCAATATCATTGATTGGTAGAATTCAATAAAGGGACATGGTGATGGTTAGGATTTGTCCAAACTGTTCTCAAAATGGAAAATATAAGAAGCTTCATTCACGGGATGTTGAACCTTATAAGATCATCAAAAAGACAAGTGATAAAGCTTATATTTTGGAATTACTAAGTGACAAGAGAATAAGTCCTTTCTTTAATGTTGTAGACTTAACTATTTATCATAGACAAGGTAAGTAATCTCCTACTAAAACTGTAAGAATTTCTAACCACTCCTTATCTTAAAGAGGAAATAGAGGATGTTCCTGATGAATAAATTGTAGCCACAAGAGATGGAAGATATCGACAATTTCTTGTCAAGTGGAAAGGAAGACCAATTTTTTACAATACTTCGATTCTAGAATCAGAATTTCAAAAGTTGAATCAAGACTTATATGATCAGTATTTGCCGCATTCTACATTAAGGACAACATCAGACAAGATGGGGAGACTTAATGCAGAATAACTTTAAGTATATAAAATGAATAAAGAGGAAAAACTAGTCAACCACAAGCTTTAATTTAGTGGGATAAGGATTAAGAATTGAGTTTACAACAAAAGATAAGAGCTGAAATTTCGATCATGATAAGATTCTTTATTAGATAGGAAGTCCTAGCAAGTTAAATATATTATTCTATCGCTATCTTAGTTGTTTAAGATTTATAGAATTTTTATTAAGAATAGGATTTAAATTTGTTAGGAACCTTTTTCTACTAGAATAAGGGTTCTAAGAACATATATATATGTACTAAGGTCTTCAATAAAATAAACAATTTGAAAATTTTCTTCGAACTTAAGTTTTCAATTAGAAGTTATGATGCCTTCTAAGAGTGATTATTAGACCCTAGGAGTGATTCCTAGTTTTCTACTATTTGTTATTTGTGTTCCTCACTAAATTTTAGCAAACCAAACCTAACTTCCAACATATTAAACCCTGAAATCCTAAGTCTAAATTTCCAATAATCAAATCTTAAAATTCTAGCTATACAAAATTTGGAATTTCAGCATTCTAGCTAAAATCCATCCATGAAACTTGATATTCCAACAATCTATTATCAATCATATTTCCTAATTTTGTAATTTTTAGCTACTAGTTAATAATTCTTCTATTTTAGAATGTGCTTTAAGATGGAATTGAGTAGGAAAATATTATACTAGCTTGGATCTATACTTGGGCCCTTATGGAAGCTACATTGTGATCTACCTTTGAATTCATATTAGTGGTTCTTTCTTTTATGTATGTTATGATTTCTAGCCTGTGTTCTTCTTACTCTCTTTCCCAATATATGTTGTTTCGGGTATTTCACTACAAACATTGGATTGTTGTTTGTACCTGATATTGCTGCTTTTACTTTACGATACATTTGTGTCAATGAATGCTTTCCTCTCATCCCATTCATCACAGTTGCTGTATTCAGTAGTGACTTTGTTGAACCTTTAAGGATCTAGTCAACGATTTATTATGTTATTTTATTTTATTTATCAATTTGGCGATTTCTTTTCGCTTCTGCAGGTAGCTTTCAGGACAAAGGTCTTTCACCCTAACATCAACAGCAATGGTAGCATTTGCCTTGATATTTTGAAGGAGCAGTGGAGCCCTGCCCTCACTATATCTAAGGCAGCCTTACCAGACTGAATATGATGCCACATGGTAACTACATTCTGATTTTTGCTAATGATATTTGAGCATGTTATGCACACGAATATAGCTTAGTTTACCTAGCACTTTGTTAATAATGCTATATTTTTTTTATACGGTCATTTCACCAGATGCTGATAGTAAACATTACGTTTTGCACTTTAGCAAAAGGTCTTTTATTTTAGCAAATTTATAGAAAATAAGAAGGTGATACTTAAAACATAGTCTTTAATGTTTTCAGTGGCCATTTTTTTCATCAACTGCATAAGATCATAGAGTATATTGATCTCTGAGATATGTTTTTGGTTACCGAATTCTTTGAATCTATGGTTTGTAAAAGTTCCACCTTTATTGATATCAAGTTTCATAGAATGGACACATAATGTAGGCTTGTTCATCACTTTGTGATGTTAACTATATACCTTTCGTATAATGAAAGATCTTCAGATCATTTTGCATGTTAGATCCACACGCGTAGACATCTTTTAATGCTTTAACTGCTTCTGTTGAAAGACATCTTATGTATATATTTTCACGTGTTGCTTTCAATCTGTTCCTTGTTGATGGACTCATATCCTGATGACCCTTTGGTACCTGAGATTGCACATATGTACAAGACAAGTACGAGACTACTGCAAGGAGTTGGACCTAGAAGTATGCTATGGGTTAAACTGCGTTACTTTTTTTTTATTGCCCACGAGGTGTTTTAGGAGAGTCTCAATTATAGGAAAATATCTTTAAGTCATCCACACTCAGACTAACTCTCGCTTGAGCCGGGAAGGTCTCTCGCGGGAGGTAAAACTCTAACTCCAAGTTTTAAAAGGCTGTATACATAAAGAGGATTCGAACCCGCGACCTCACTTAAGCCAAAAGAGTTCCTTAGTAACTCACCTGCACCTTGGGGTTGGTTAAAATGTGTTACTAAATGTGAGGGAGAGCTTCTTTTCCCAGTGGTTGTTCTTTTAAATTATTGAGTATGAACAATAAAGTGTGATCTTGCTTCTTATAAATGGACCATAAGGGAGAGGTTCGAGTTCGGCCCTTCTGAATATATGTTACCTCTTTAATTGTTTGTGTGCCAAAAAAAAAAAAAAAAACATGTTTAGAACTTTGTCAAACCAGTCAAATCAGACCCTTGTTAAAAAGCATCGCAATAGATAACCTGCACCAACGACCTGTCTGTTGGCTCATCAGGGTATCTTAGGAGTAAGCCAAAGAAAAGGTAGCGATTTCTTTTCTGAAACAAGCGGAATAGTTGTAATAATTTGCTGGAAATATCGATTTTGGCAAATTCCTTCTCCAATATTCATCCTAGACCAAGTTTACAGTCCTATATCCTTTTGAGGATGGCTGATGCATAAGGGATTCTCAGTAAGTTGGAAGTTCAATTTCCTTGATTAATTTAATCAGTTTTTGGGAAACGCACAAAAGGTGGTACTAACGAGGAATGGCAGTACAAATGTCTTGGAAGGTTGAATCATTAAAGAATTTCTGGTGATTTTGGATGTTAACTTCTGGACGAAAGTAGTTTAATGAGGAAAAGTAGACTCCATTTCTGGTGAACTTTGAGAAGCGTGCTTGAACAATTTTGGAAGGAAGAGCAGAAGGACAAGGCGCTGGACCTGGGACTTGGCCGTTGCTGATCCTGTGCAACTACTTAATAGAATTGCGTATGGTTTCCCTTGAAACATGGGAAAAGAAATTTAAGCATCAGCGTGCATATGGGAAAATGATAAGAAATCTCTCTCGTCTCTCATTTTTCAAGGTAAAGAACACCTTTGCTTGATGCTTTCTTGAATAGGACTTTGGTATTTTCCAAGCCTGTGAAAAGCATGTTTATGAGGCAGAGCCTAGAGGAGTGGTGTAGTATAGAGTTCATATGTGATGCATAGACCACACTAGGGCATTACTTCATAAAGAGGAGCGTTCTGTTCTTATCAGGAAAAGATGGCAAATCACCTCTGACTGCTTTATTATGGGAATTTTGTCGATAACGGAAGTTGAATATATTTTATTTGTCAAGTCAAATCTTAAGAACAGTTTTACGGCTCAAAAGAGAGGAGTTTCAAGTCAAAAAAGTGACAATATGTTGTGGCAATTCCGGTAACTCGAGATGTCCAACCATTTGTAAAACGGCTGTCCAGTGGGATCTCACGTACTTGCTGATGTTGCTAATTGCAACCGAGTGGAACATGACTTCCCTAAAGTCAACTTCGGTCCAGGTCACATTCGGAAAAGTTTTTGATTCCAGAACAACAAAGCCAAAGCGTTCGCAGACATCTTTTTTGGGATGAAATCCTCTGTCCCCATATTTGTGTACCAATCCTGTCCCATTAAATCTAAGCCATCTATTTATGTGGGACCCACATAAATAAATGGTTTGGATTTAATGGGACAGGGTTGGTACACAAATTTGGGGACAGAGGATCTGCCCCCATCTTTTTTAGTTTCCCGTTAATAGACACCATGAGTGGGCTAAAGCCTAACTAGCTAGACTATAATTCTTTAGTACAAGGATAAAAAGCATCCTCTTACACATGCACCGTTATAACTGCAAGTCTGCCACCCTTCGATATGTTTTATACAGAAAAGGGGCGTTTTACACAGCCTTTCCCATATTTTGAGGCATTTATATGGTTTCTCGGGTCTCGGCCTTTTCATGTCTAACCATAGGTCTCAAGTCAAAACCTATACATATACTTATATATATATATATATATATATATATATATATATGTTTATGTATATGTATATGTATAGGTATAGGTATATGTATAAACAGACGTCATTATCAAAGGGACAATGACAACCATCTTTAGGCAACTCATGAGTCGGTGGAGACTTCAGGCCAATTCTTAAGTTGCAGATGGCTTTATTAAACTTCCATTGATCTTTTCGTTTAATCCCAGTACGACAAACCCTTATCGAAAATGGTTGTTGATTGTCAAAGAAAAGGTACTGCTTTAGTTTCTATAACTGATGGCTTTGGTATGAAATTTGCTGCAACAAGAAAATTTATTTGATTAAGAGTCCATTTTGAATCTACGTCATAATATACAACAAGAAACTCAATTAATTTGATAAAGAGTCCATTTTGAATCTGTCATAATATAACTTAAATCTTAATACTTTAATTAAGCTTTAATGTTCTTAAAATATATTAAAAAAACTCTAAATATATGAAAATTTTGACAGAATTAACTTTTCATTATTTAAATATTGATGTGACATTTATTATATATTTTTGAAAATCTGTAGTTGAGTCTTACTTTTACATATACATGCCATAAGATACAGTAGGTCCATCAGTAAATTTAAAAAATAAAAATGTATATTCTATAATTAAAATAATTAATTTATAATTATATAATGCTTATGATTTGAACAAACATAAGTACTTAATCCAGAAATATGAAAAACATAAAAGAATCTGAACCCCTAATTCTCACCCACCAATTTCTTTGTTTTGTCTACCTCTTGTTTCTACCCATCCTCAACTCTCCCTCTTCTCTTTGATTTTATATTGTTCTTCACTTCCACCATTTTCCACATCTTTTTTCTTCCTTTTATATTTCAATAAGCCAATCAAAAATTTGAAAGATAAGACAAAAAAGAAGGAAAATTAATTATGTTCATTTGTTACTTTCCCAAAAACATACTAGTTATAATGTACAAATAGGGAAAAATCTCAGTAATTAATCCTATAGCAACAATCATCCTATAACTATAATTAAGAGTCTAAGAATAAATTTACAAATGCACAATCTTAACAATTATGGAGAAAAACCTCAACACTCTCCTTTAAGTTGATGCGTAGATGTCGTGTATGCCCAACTTGTCAAGAAATTTTAAGAACACATGATTTGAAACTACTTTGGTAAGAATGTCAGTCAATTGATCCTCAGATTGAATCTTGGACAACTTCACAATTTTTTCATCCAACTTCTCCTTAATGAAGAACTTGTCAACCTCAACATACTTTGATCGATCATGTTGGACATGATTGTCAGCTATATCACACACAGCTTTGTTGTCATAATATAGACCAATTGGTTGCTTCAGTGGATAGCCTAAATCTTGTAAAAGTAGTATGAATCACAAAGTTTCACAGAGACCAAACGCTATACCTCTGAATTTAACTTCTGCATTTGAGCGAGCTACCACGTTTTATTTCTTACTTTATCTAGCGAGGTCACCACCCATATATGTGAAGTAGCTAGAAGTTGATCGTCTATCTTTTGTTGATCTAGCCCAATCAACAATTGTATACATATTTATACTTTGCCAATCTGTATTTTTAGTAAACAAAATTCCTTTACTTGGAGTAAATTTTAGATACCTCAAAATTCTCATAATTGCCTTAAGATATTGTTCTCTAAGATTATGCATAAACTAACTAACAATACTCAAAGCATAAGCAAGACCAGGTCTTGCGTGAGCCAAATATATTAGCCTTCCAACAAGATTTTGATATCTTCCTTTATCAACTGGTATTTGGTTTGTTTCTACACATAACTTCAAGTCTTCCTTAACTGGTGTATCAGCTATTTGACATGTTGACATACCAGTTTCTTGTAATAAGTCTAATCCATATTTTCTTTAGGATAGAAAACTTTAATCCTAATAAAAGATTTCAAGCAACAAAGATCTCTCACTTCAAATTCTCTAAACAAGTATTCTTATAGTGCCTTCCTCTCTTCCATATCATCTCCTATCACCACCATGTCATCCACATATATAATAAGAGCAGTGATTTGACCTTACCTTTTTTTCAAGAATAAAGTGTGGCTAGAATTGCTTTGATGATATCTGAAAGTTATCACAGGCTTTGTGAACCTTCCAGATCATGCTCTTGGAGACTACTTTAACTTATAAAATGATTTCTTCAATCTACAATCCTTTTTACTCTACCTTTCTGCTACTATGCAACTTGGTGGAAGCTCTATATAAATTTCTTCATATAAGTCACCATATAAAAAGGCATTTTTTTACATCAAATTGTTGCAAAGGCCAATCCAAGTTTGCAACTAGGGACAACAATACTCTAAAAATATTGATTTTAGTTATGATAGCAAATGCCTCTGTGTAATCAATCCCAGTTACGATAGCAAATGCCTCTGTGTAATCAATCCCATAGGTTTGGGTAATACCCCTTTGCCACCACTCTCACTTTGAACCTTTCAATTATGTCATCTGCATTGTACTTTACAGTGAACATCTAACTAGCTTCTTTCTTGGTAGGTATTCAACATTCTCCTAAGTTTTGTTTTTTTGTGTAAAGAGTTCATTTCCTCATTCATTGCGACTCTCTGCCTTGGAAACTCTAGAGTTTCCCATATATTGTTGGGAATAACTGCAACAGATAATTGTTTTATAAATGACCTATTTGATTCCAACAAATTATTATTTGACACATAATGACTCATGAAATATTTAAATCTACTCAAATTTTCAAGGTCATATGTAAAATTAGGAATATCTCTAGCAAGACACTCTGGTAGTTATTTTCTGGGTGGCTTAGGTTTAGGAATGGGAACAACCTCAGTAAATGATTAGTGTGGTATATTAATGAGAGTCTCAACTTCTACACTTGATGGACCAACATCCTCCTCTTCAGTATTACGTTTTTGGTCAATATCCTCTAGTTCAATAGCCCTTTCTTGATCCTCTTCATGTTTCAATAGATCATTACAATTAAAAAATATGACGATCACCTTTATACTCCCCTAGAAGTTCATAATCAAGAGTTTGAATTTCCTTTTAATATTCCTCTGAAGCTCAAATTTAGAGATATACATTGTATCTTCATGAAAGAATGCATCCATTGTGATGAACGTACGTTTAGTTAAAGGATGACAACATCGATACCCATTTTTAGTTTGTTGTATGCATAAGAAAAAAACACATCATGGGGCTCATGGAGCTAGCTTGTTATGTTGATGTTTATGGATATGCACAAATGCTACACATCCAAAAACATGAGGAGGAAAATTTGGTATTGGTGGAGCAACTATAGCATTAGTAAAGACTTGAGATGGTGTTTAAAATTCAATAGAGCAGGAGGGAGTTTGATTAAACAAATATGGAGTGGAAGAGAGAGCTTCTCCCTAATAAGTCAATGACATAAGAGCTTAAATTACTGAGGCACGAACAACTTCTAGTAAATTTCAATTTTTCTCTTAGCTACCTCATTCTATTGGGGTGTATCCACGCAAGTAGTTTGATTAATAATACCTTATGCTTTTAAATAATGTTTCAATTCAAAATTATGATATTCTCTACCATTATCACTGCAAAGAACTCAAACTTGTGCATTGTGCTAAGTTTGAATGATCTTATGGAATTTTTAGAACAATAAATTCATTTCACTCTTGCATTTCATTAACTACAACTAAATCATCCTCATATAACCATCAATAAAAGTAACAAACCAACAAGACCTACCTAAAGTTAAAATTTTGGATGGACCTTATACATCATAATGAATAACCATCCAAAATTTTGATGATATTATACAAGTTCAAAAACATCACAGTGAAAACTAAAGACAAACAATTTTGTCAAAAAAACTAGAAAATAATTTTTTGACATACCCAAAAGATGAATGCCCCAAACGTTGATGCCACAACTAAAGCTTAGCTTATTTTTCTCCACCTTTGAGCCATCCATATCAAAAACTTGATGTAACTTGTCTAAAACCCTTGACGTTTGGTCCAAATAATACAACTTCACTTTCTTAATAACACAAGCAATTGTCTGCTTTGATTGGATGTCCTTAAAGAGACATAAGTTAGGCCAAAAAATTACAATACAAGATAAGGCTATTGTTATTTAAGAAACAAACAGGAGGTTGTAATCTAAGGATGGAACAACAAAGACAGAGTCCAAATTTAAAGTATTAGTGAGAGTTAAAGATCCTTCCCCAATAGTTAGAGCTTTGTCACCATTGACAGTATAAACAAATTTTTGTGAGGACTTTGTGAGTTCAATAACTTTTCTAGAATCAAACTTCATATGATTTGTAGCACCATAATCAATTATCGATATACTATTAGAAACAGGTACAAAAACATTAGAAGTCTTACTACCATTATTTGTAGTTGCTACTAATGCAGAAGTCTTCTAAACAAAATCATCAAATGATTTTAGTCACAGCAGCAGTAGTAGTTGGAGTTTTTTTGAAAATTTTCTTTTATGGTGCTTAATTATGGTCTCACCAATCTGGATACCCTACAAGTTCATAACAACAATTTTTAGTATGTCTAGTTTGGTTGCGATGAGTGTAGTTGTATATAGACTTTTCACCACCAATGGTTGTCTTTGATTTGTTTCCAACCATCATAGCAATAGCTTTAAGGTTTCTAAACTCTCCTTTCAACGTTTCATTGCTTACTACCTCTCCTTGAATCAATACACAACATTTTTCCAAAGTAAGAATTGATTCCTTCCTTAGAATCTCTCTTTGAAACTATTAAAAAACATCATCTAAAGTTGCTAGGAATATATGCACCCCTATTCATTCGATCTACTTTTGATATCCTTCAATGCCTTCAAGATCCTTCATAATAATTTTGTCCTAGTAATCTAGTTCTTGAAAGACTACACCTAAATCTCCACAATATTCAGAGAGAGGTCTTCCACTTTGTTTTTAATTGAACGCCTTTGGGTTCAGGGTGAAAAAATGCAATTTATCACTTCCATCATGGAAGGCTTTTGCTAATGCACTATAGATTTCCTGAGCTATGGGTAATCGTAAGTATCGCTTTATAATCTCTAGACTCAAAGACATCAGTAACCATTTTTTAACTTTTTGATTGTCAACATACCAATTCTTATACACATCTTCATATTATGTAAGTAGCTTTGTTTTGCCACAAATATAAGAGAGTTTTCCCCTTTTAGCAATATGCATCTCCATCAATTGTGACCAAACATTATAATTTGATTTAGGAAGAATGATGTGTACATTAAAATCTCCTTTAAATTGAACAATAATAGGAACATATTTTTCACTCATGTTCAAAATGTTTTGTATGCTCTAATACCAACTTGAAAGATGAGATGAAGAAGAAAAAAAATTAATTCTATTCATTCATTACTTTCTCGAAAAGGTACTAGTTATAATGTATAATAAGGGAAGATATCTTAATAATTAATCCTACAGCTATAGTTAGGAGGTATAATTAGGAGTCTAAGAATAGCTGATATTTACAACTATGCCATCCTAACAATTATAGAGAAAAATCTCGACATAAAAATCAATCTTCGTTTTTGCTTTTTTACATCAATCATTTATTTTAATTTTCTATTTATTTAGTTGGCACCAAAATACCACTTTCCATCTTAATTGTTAATTATGTGTGCTTTTCGATTAAGGTCTCAATTCCACCGATCACATCATCTAGTCCTTTGACTGTTCATAGGTTTTCAATCTCTTTCCCTATATGTATATTTGTCTCCTAATTTTGGTTCCAATTATGAATATTTTTATGGCATTACTTTTATATTCGATTTTGAAGCTTCAATTTGGTCATCATTTATAGGATTCGATAAATTGACTTGGGAATTTTCTTCCTTGTATTATTGTATTGTCATATTTCCATTTTTAACTTATACAAGATGTAACTATTCCAGAAAGTATCAATTTAACTCCCAAACCCCCACTTCTATGTAAATAACTATTTATATATAGCTAAAACCTAAATTTTTCTCAAAGCCATAGCTAAAACCTAAATTTTTCTCAAAGCCAAAACTTTTACAGTGTACAAAAAACAAAACTTAATATTAAAAGTAAATAATTGTTTCCAAGATCTACACTTTATTAAATTCACAGAGAAAACAGTTGACTAATAGAAGTTGGAACTGTTGGGAAAAGATACTATAATTGATAAATTTGGTGGAAACAAAATAAATTCCTTTTCCCCTTATACAATTAAAATAGAAACAACCCAACAACAAATAATAATATAATGCAAGAAACAAATCATGAGACACTAGATTTTAACATGGAA
>JAOQMP010000210.1:30805384-30825805 GCA_027563575.1 Erythroxylum pedicellare | reverse complement strand
TTTCTTAAAGTTAAGAATAAATGTTGTATCCTAATTAACATGTGTATTCATCCAAAGATAAAACATAAAATTCACAAGTCAATATGCCGTTACAAATTAAATGACCATGTTCAAAGCTAAACTAATGCCATCAAATTCTTTCCATTGACACATTCAAACAATTCACACATATGCAACAAGATGTTCACATAATGTCAACCTAATCAAAATTAACACCATATGATATGCAAAATTCACACATATATTGCATGTTAATACATAAACCTCCCCACACTAGAGACAACACATTGTCCTTAATGTGAGAAACCAAACAACACAAAAAAACAAACTAAAAAGTTTAGAGCAAGAATTCACTTATGGAGATTAAGGCGGTGACAATATGGTGAAGGAATGTGAACACCTTGAGTAGTGAAATACTTTATAATCTTCTTTGTGTCGTGTAGCTGATTAAGTCCTTAATTTCCACCTCTATGGTATTCATGTCATAACCTTATTGTTTTCGGATAACAAATTGAAGACCTTCTCCCAACCTTCTTCTTCTTCAACCTCCATTTCTTCACTTGACGAGACTTAGTGTTGCGTTGGTGCGAAACTAATGTTAGCTTGTTCAGTTCTGTATTTCGTATGATTTTTGGAACTAATATCTCGAAGTTTGATGAGTAAAAATTACAACATATTTTACACCCCTATTTTATATTATTTATATAACATATTTAGGTTAAATTATTGCATTTTCTTATTAATTATTCAATATATTTATTTTTGTATTTTATTAATAAAAATATATCTATAATTTGTATTAAATATTTTCTTATAGTTTTAATGTACTTAAATAACTATAAAACTAAAAAACAACAAAAAACTAGTCAACTTCACCAATAGAATGCCAAAATAGTAGCAAAACGTAGCAGCCAGAGGAAAGGGAAAAAAAACCACATTACAGTAAGCACTCTAGTCTCCAAAATGGTAGCCGAAATAAATAGAAAAAGAAATGTAATATAGCATAAAATGACCAAAAAAATTGACATAGTAGTGGGAGACAATCCAAAACTACAAATAAATAGAAATTGATAATATCTATATCAAATCTCTTCAAAATGAAAGAGAAAAGAGAAAAATTAGAGAGATTTCTATAACGAGTGGCAATTGGGGTGTTTTTTGTGAGCCTATAAAAAATAGCAGCTTGGGAGGAAAAAGCAACAAGCAATCCACACAAAGGTGAGATTTCAAAGAGGATTTCTCTTCAAAGGTTATTGAAGTAAAGAGCTAGCACTCGAAAGTGTGGGAATGTTCAGAAAGCCACAAACCACTAAAATTGAGCTAGTTGATGACTGGTGTTAGAAGAAATTCCAAACCTTTAAGGTTGGTCCAAGGTCTGTGAAGGAAAAAAAATTGAATGATTTTTCTAAAACATCTCCACTCCTTGTTTATGATTTCTTATTCTTAGTTGATTCTAATTGCTAAATTTAGTTTAGAGATACACTTTGAATATTTATATTATTAATTTTCTGAATTAATTGACTCATTATTGAGTTAATTTAATACTTATACAATGTATGAATTCCTTTATTTCTGATTCATGTTTTTCGTATGATTAGAGATATCCTTTATTATGTTAATGTGATACTTAAATCTTTAATTCATAATACGTTGTATGAGTTGTAATTCATTTGTTCTTCGAATAAATTATCGATGGTTGGATGTGTTTTTTAGTTTATAATGCGCTTTGAGTTAGGATTGAGCTGGTTCGACTCTAGAAATTGAAGGAAGACAAGTAAGAGCTAGCTGGTTAGTTTTCTAAACTTAACTTGTTAAATAACTTAGATGATACAAATGTATCAAATTGCATGGCTAAATTGAAATTAAAACACTGTTTGTCCACTTGTACATATTAAATTAAGTTAGAATAAATTTAGAAGCTGTTTATTTATTTTGATTATATTCAATTCAAAATTTGTAAACCCCTTGTTTTTTTTTAATATATGTGCATTTATTTCATATTAGTTCATAGGTTTTTAACTTGTTGCAAATTGCTTGCATTGAAGTTTAAAATGGAACAAAATAATTGATTTATAACAAAATGAAGAATTTAGATGTAGAATGATGAATTTTCTTAATGATGTCCAAATTGCGAAAAATATTCAAGATTTTGTCATGATGTCTTTTAAGTTTAGGAAAGAAAATTGAATGTTTAAATACATACTTCTTGTTTTACCTATGATTTGACTAGTCATATAAATTACTTAGGTTGTAAACTATCTAACTAAATTAGATTGAGTTTGGAAGTAATTTAAAAGTTGTAATTTTTAAGTGTTCATGTTTTCTTTGTTCTAAGTTTTAAGATTATGTGTATGACATAACAAAATTTGTTAGCATTTAAATGGTGAATTAATAATTTAAATGTTGATTAAATTAGATCGTAATTTTTTACGTTAAAGTAAGGAAAATTCATATTTCTTGTTTTATGATTAATGCTGATTATTTTGAGTTCTACATTGATTTTTATTGAGTTATAAAATAATTTATTAGCTTTTTGAATTTTGGTTGGATGATTTTTTTTAAAAATGTTGTCATACATTCATTTGTTAAGTTGTGATGTTGTATCTTACTAATGCGGTTAAAGAGGACATTACATAGGCATTGATGATGTTTATATTTTTATGGAATTCCTTTCTTATGAGCAAAATTGTTAGGATGTAACTGTTTAGTTTAGAAAAAATGGATTAATTTTTTGGAACATTTTTAATTAAAAGTATTATAATAAATAAACTAAATTAGTAAATTAATTCTTTTCATAGGGTCAATCTTTATTTGCCATATTCTATTTTGTTTAATTAATTGAAAGTAAATTAAGGATTTAATTTGCATACACTGAACGACATGTATCAAATTTTAGCATCGTTACTAGGGAAAGTTTTGTTTGCCTAGTTTATTTATTTATTTTTGAATCATAACTAACAATTCATTTTGTTTTTTAAAAAATTGGTAAAGAAGAGAGAAGGTGATTTTTATGAAATTAAGAGATGAAAAATAAAATAAAATACAAATAAAATTGGAAAAGAAGATAAAAGGATAAAAATGGTTGAAGCTACTTTGAAAAAAATTTTGGAACCAAACTTAGAAGATTAACCATTATGCATTGCCTTCCTAGTCTTGGAAAGACCTTTGTAGCTAAATTCAGGTTTGCCTAAATTTTATAGACGTATAAGTGAGGATCCTCATAGGCATTTAAAAGAAATTTTGGTTGTTTGTTCTACTATAAGACCTGAAGGAATTAATGAAGAATAAATGAAATCAGTTGCTTTTCCATTTTCATTGTATGATTTTGCTAAAGATTAGTTATATTATTTGCCTATTAGATCTATAAATACATGGGTAAAATTGCATAGATCTTTTCTTAAAAAATATTTTCCTGCTAGTAAAACATGATCTATTAGGAAAGAAATATGTGGAATTAGGCAAAACATGAATGAGTTACTATATGAATATTAGGAAAGATTTAAAAGATTGTATGGTAGTTACCCCAATCATCATATTAGTGACCAATTTTTAAAACAATATTTCTATAAGGGACTTTTACCACATGATATGAGCATGATGGACGCAGCTAGTGGCGAGGTATTAGTTGATAAAACTTTTGTACAAGCTAGACAATTAATCTCTAACATGCTAAAAATTCAAAACAATTTGTTAACTAAAAATGAGATTAATCAAGTTAGGAGAGTTAACAAAATAGATCTGTGTGCCATTCAGGATTAACTAAAGGAAAAATCTCAACAAGTAGCTCATTTTACTACCTCAGTGTCAAAACTTGTAGCTGGTGGTATTACCTAAGCTCGTTCTTGTGGAATTTACAATGATTTTACTCATACGACTGATGTGTGTCCTTCTTTACTGGTCAGCTATGATTTATAAGAAAATTCCTACAAATGTAAAGACCCTCATATGTTCATTATCCCTTGTAAGATAGGAGATATTATTTTTGAAAGGTGTATGCTAGATTTAGGGGCCTTTATAAATGTTATGCCCAGATATATTTATGAGTCTGTTAAGTTAGGTCCTTTAAGAAAGATACGGTTAGTAATTTAGCTAGTTGATAAGTCAAATGTATAGCTTGATGGTATACTTCAAGATGTTTTAATGTAGGTCAACTAGTTAGTTTTTCTAGCTGATTTTTATATGCTAGATATGGGAGAAAATTTCTAATCCATCAAAGGAAGTGTTGCTACTATTGGGAAGACCTTTTCTTAAAATAGCAAGAAAAAAGATAGATGTCCATAAAGGTTACCTTACTATGGAATGTGACGGAGAGGTTACTAGGTTTAGCATTTTTTATTCTATGTGATACCTTAATAACATCAATTATTTATTCTTTTTTGACACTACGGATATTATTGATGATATTTTACGTATGTTACTTGAGTCTAACATGAGCACAAGTGACGACACAGAACAAAAAAAGGGAATTAAGGAAGCAATACAAACAGATAACTCCTTACAAAAGGATTAACCACTTCTTTCTAATCGTTTACCTTTTACTGCTTCTAATTTAGTATCATTTGTTGTTCAAGCACCTGAATTATAGTTGAAATATCTTCCTACAAATCTCAAGTATATTTTTCTAGTTAAGAATGCTACTTTGCTTGTTATAATCTTAATTGCTTTAACTTTGTTACAAGATGAGAAACCTTTACAAATATTAAAAAACCATAAGGATGCCATAAGATGGACCATAGCTAATATAAAAGGGATTAACCCAACTTTATGTATATGTAGGATCCTTATAAAAGAAAATGCTAAATCCATCACAGAAGCCCAATGTAGATTGAACCTCCTATGATGGAAATAGTAAGGAAGGAAGTATTAAAGTGGTTAGATGTAGGTATAATATACCCTATTTTAGATTCTAAATAGGTAAGCCTCATATATGTAGTACCTAAGAAAATAGGCATAATTATAGTAGAAAATAACCAAGGTGAACTTGTTCTTACTAGGATATCAAATGGGTAGAGAGTGTGTATTGACAAACGAAAACTCAACCAAGCAACTAGAAAAGATCATTAAATTTCCTCTTTATTGATCAAATGCTAGAAAATCTAGTGGTATAATCTTATTTTTGCTTTATAGACGAGTATTTAGGGTATATATAGGTTGCTATATCATTTGAAGATCAAGATAAAACTGTATTTACATGTCCTTTCACTACATTTGCATTTAGGAGAATGTCATTTGGACTTTGTATTACTCCAAATACCTGTCAAAGATGCATGTTGAGAATTTTTTCTAAGTTAATTAAGCATAAATGGAAATTTCTATGGATTACTTTACTGTGTTTGGTGATTCTTTTGATTTATGTCTCCTTAATCTTTCTATTATTTTGCAATGATGTATTGATACTAATCTTGTTTTGAATTATGAAAAGTGTAATTTTATGGTAAAACAAGGTCTGGTATTAGGGCATATAGTACACTCAAAAGGTTTAGAAGTTGACAAGGAAAAGATAGAGACCATAAGTTCTCTTCCATATCCTACTTATGTAAAGGAAGTTAGATCATTTTTACACCATGTTGGTTTTTTTTTATCATTATTCTATCAAAAACTTTTCAAAAATTGCACCTCTTTTATATGCATTACTAATTAAAGACTCTTATTTTGTGTTTGATGATACTTGTAAAAATGATTGGAATTTACCATTTGAAATAATGTATGATGCGAGTGATAAGGTAGTTGGAGCAGTATTAGGTCAAAGAAAAGATGAAGAGCCTTATATAATAAATTGTGCATATAGGCCATTGGATCTTGCTCACTATAATTATATTACAATAGAAAAAGAAATGTTTACTACTATATTTGCATTAGAAAAATTCCATTTATACTTATTAGGAACCAAAGTAATTGTTTTCTCAGATCATGTTGCAATTAAATATCTTTAAAAAAAAGAAAGAATCAAAGCCTAGGTTACTGCAATGGATGCTCTTATTACAAGAATTTGATTTAGAAAATAGAGATAAAAAAGGCGTAAAGAATCTAGTAGCAGATCACCTTAGTAGAATAATCCCTAAAGAGGATTGGCCTATGGTTTTTGAATTATTTCCAAATGAGAAACTTTACTGTTTGATTAAAGGTGAACCAGGTATACTAATATATACAATTATTTAGTTACTAGGTTGTTTCTGAATGATTTAAAAAGAGCTTAAAAAGGTAAAATAAATGTTCAATTCAAATACTCTTTATGGGATAATCCTTATTTATGGAAAGCATGTTCTGACCATATTTTTTGCAAGTACGTTCTAGAAATATAACATAAGTCTATTATTACCTTTTGTCATTCTTTAGAAGGAGGTAATCATTTTGGGCCAAAAAGGACAACTCACAAGGTTCTAGAGAGTGGATTTTATTAGCCCACCATACACAAAAATGCATACTTATTTTTCAGATCATGTGAGAAATGCCCAAAGATAGGGACCTTATCCAAGAAATAGGATATGCCTCAACGTGTTATTATGACTATGTTTCCAAATGGGTAGAAGCAAAGGTCACTAGATTGGATAATACTGAGATAGTCATTAAATTTCTAGAAACTTAAATCTTTAATTGATTTTGTGTACCTTAGGCTATTATCAGTGATCATGGTACTCATTTTTTTAACCGAAATTTAGGGTTGTTAGGAAAAATATCTTGTAACTCACCATGTTGTTACTGCATACCACCGTAAGACAAGTGGACAAACTAAAATATGAAACAAGGAGATTAAAACTATATTGGAGAAGATACTAAATCCAAACAGAAAGGATTGGAGTATAAGATTGGATGATGCTTTATGGGCTTATAGAACTGCTTGCAAAACTCTAATTGCCCTTTTATAGACTAAATTATCATTAAGCTTGTCACCCACTAAGAGAAATTGAAAATAAATCATGCTGGGTGGTGAAACAATACAATTTAGATTATGAAAAAGAATGAAAATAAAGAAAATTATAGCTGCAAGAACTTGAGGAACTTAGGCTAGAAGCATTTGATAATGCTAGGATTTATAAAGAAAACACTAAAACTATATATGTAACAGCCCAGACAACTCGCCCAAAGATATTGTCCATTTTGGGTTGCCTCGCCCTCATGGTTTTACTCTTCCCACCTTTCGAAAAATGCGTTTTGTGGGGGAGAGGTATCCATACCCTTATAAGGCATACTTTGTTTTCCTCTCCCACCGATGTGGGATCTCACACTCTCCATCCTCTTAGGGCCCAACCTCACTGGCACAATGGTTGGGGTATCGAATCTGATAGCATTTTTAACAGCCCAGGGGTTCCCCCTAAAGAGTGTGAGATCCCACATTAGTTGGAGAAAAGAACGATGTATGCCTTATAAGGGTATGGATATCTCTCCCCCACAAGACGCATTTTCTCAAGGGTGGGAAGAGCAAAACCGTGAGGGGTTTGACTCTAAGGGTAACCCAAAGTAGACAATATCTGTGGGCAGGTGGCCTGGGCTGTTACAAATGGTATCAATACCTGAATCATTGTGCTAGCTATGCTGGGCCATTAGGGGATGGAGAGTGTGAGATCCCACATTGGTTGAGAGGAGAACGAAGTATGCCGTATAAGGGTATGGATACCTCTCCCCCACAAGACACGTTTTCCCAAGAGTGGAAAGAGTAAAATCGTGAGGGGTTTAGCCCTAGGGGCAACCCAAAGCGAACAATATCCATTGGTGGGTAGTTTGGGTTATTACAATACATGATACGAAGTTAGCTAGGAAATCATTTACTATCGGAAAAAAGGTTCTTTTATTTAGTTATAAGCTAAAGCTGTTCCCTGGTAAACTTCAATCTAGATGGTTAGATCTCTTTGTTGTTACTAATATCTTTAAGCATGGTGTAATGGAAATTAAAAGCCTATAAACTGACAAAATTTTTAAGGTGAATGGATATAGGCTGAAGTTGTTTTATGATCATACTGTAGTAATGATGTTTGGAGAAATTTTGCTAGAGGAACCTTGACAACAGAGGAGAACGTCGAGCTAGTGACATAAACCAAATGTGCTCTTTGGAGGTAACCCAAGACAACAAAAATAAGATTTGAATTTCTTTCTCTTTAGCTCATTTTTTATATAGTTATTTATTTTTAAAAAAAATCAATAAGTTCAAAATATTTTTACTATTTTATCTATTTGTTTTGCTTGGATATTTGTTTTTCTGCATTTAGTTGTTATATTGAGGAGCATGTAAAGTTTAAATGGAGGCAAGGCGGGGTCGGGGGAGGGAGGGGTTGAAGAATATAATGACATAATTTGTTGTTTTGTATTTCATGTATGAAAATTGAAAATAGGGTGAAAATATTGTCTAAGATAGTGGATTGCTTGCTTAGGCTAGTAGGCTTTGACATTATTTTGCTTTATATGCACACATTTAGTTTTATTACCACAACTTCAAAGATAATTAATTAGATTAATAAAAAAAGTAACAATAAATGTTAACATTATGGTTGAAGGATTAGCAAGTTGCATAGGTTATTTTCTTTAACATAACAAGTTTTAAAACTCTTTTGTTTAATTTTAGGTTCACACTTAAGAGAATTAACCCTCATTTTATAAATTTAAGTAATTGGAAGTATTATTCTAATTCTACATATATGGCGTTAAAGTAAGACTTTTAATCAACTTAATAATGTCTAATATCCTTGGTGATTTTCTTTTACTTTTTATTACTAGAGAAATACTTAATATGACCTTTAAAATTTAGTTTCCTATGAAAATGTTAATTGTTAATAATCAAGTTTCCTTTTGAGACCAAAAAATGGTTACTGGGGAAACACTTAAGGACGAGGGACCAAGTACTCCTTTAAGATCATAAGGTCAGAAGATGAACCAAGCACAAAGGGTAATATGCCAATTGTATAGGAGCTAGCTTTTTTATGGAAAACAAATTTAGTTCAAGTCAAACCAAGATGCTTTGTATTTGGAATTAACATACTGACCTTGCTTATAGACTAACTTTATCAAGATGAGGTGTGAATGTCTCTAATGTTTGAAGTTAAAATTGAATTTGAAAGATGTTTTACAAGATGTTATGCTAATGATTAGACCAATTGTGAATATGCTAAGACATTATGATTTTTGTAAATAAATTTCTTGAATTTTTTTTTAGTCTTTCTTAATCTAATTTCTTCTAATCTGATTTTTTTAAAAAAATGTGAAGTATGGTGGTAAACTAGATTCATATTTTTCATTATAGTGTTGTTTTTGATCTAGGATGACCAAAAGTTAAGTGTGGGGGAATTTGAAAAATAGAAATTATAACATATTTTACACCCCTATTAATTTGTAGTAAATATTTTGTTATAGTTTTAATGGACTTAAAATAAAGAAACAACTCAAAAAACAACATAAAACTAGCCTACTTCACTATTAAAAATAATGTGGATAAAATGCCAAAATAGTAGCAAAATGCAGCAACTAGAGGAAAAAAAATGCACAATGCAACAAGCTCCAGTCTCCAAAAGCGCAGTATAAATAAACAGAAAAAGAATCACATCATAACATAGAAAGACCTAACAAAATGACATAGTAGCAGGAGACAGTCCAAAATGCAAAACAAAACGCCATACACAAATCAACAGAAACCTGATGATATTTGCATCAAATCTCTTCAAAATGGAAGAGATAAGAGGGCAATTAGGGAGATTTTCGCAATGTGTTACAACTGAGGTGTTTTTTGTGAGCCTATAAAAATGTAGCAGCTTAGGAGGAGAAAGTAACAAGCTGTCCATGCAAAGGTGAGATTTCAAAGAGGATTTTTCATCTATCAAAGGCGATTAAAACAAGAAGCTTGCACAAGGAAGTGTGGGAGTGTTTAGAAAGCCACAAACCACTGAGATTGAGTTGGTTCGTGATTGGTGAATGAAGAAATTCTAGATCTTTAGGGCTGGTCTGAGGTTTATGAAGGCAAAAAAATTGAATGAGTTTTCTAAAGCATCTTGACTCTTCGTTTATGATTTTCTATGCTTAATTGATTCTATTTGTTAAATTTAGTTTAGAGATGCACTTTGAATATTTGGATTATTAATTTTCTAAATTAATTGACTTATTACCAAGTTAACTTAATACTTATATAATGTATGAATTATTTGATTTTTGATTCCTGTTCTTTATATGAAAGGAGATGTCCTTAATAAATCATTAATTCATAACGCATTTTATGAGTTTCAATTTATTTGTTCTTCATAAATTATTAGTGGTTAGATGTATCTCTTAATTCGTGATGCGTTTTGAGTTGGGATTGAACTGGTTCAGTTCTAGAAATTGAAAGGAGATAAGTAGGAGCTACCTAGTTAGTTTGCTACGCTTAATTGTTAAATAACTCAAATAATCCAAGTAGATCAAATTGCATGGATAAACTGAAATTAAAACAATGTTTGTCCACTTATACATATTAGATTAAATTAGAATAAATTTAAAAGTTGTTTATTTATTTTGATTATATTCAATTCAAAATTTGTAAACCATTGTTTTTTTATATATGTGCATTTATTTTGGATTAATTCATAGTTTTTGAAGTTGTCGCAAATTGCTTGCATTGAAGTTTAAAATGGAACAAACTAATTGATTCACAATAAAATGAAGAATTTAGATGAAGAATGATGACTTTTCTAAATGCTGTCCAAATTGCGAAGAGTATTCCAGATTTTTGTCAAGATGTATTTTAAGTTTAGGACAACAAATTAAATGTTTAAATACATACTTCTTATTTTACCTATGATTTGACTTGTCTTATAAATTGCTTAAGTTGTAAACTATCTAACCAAATTAGATTGAGTTTGGAAATAATTTAGAAGTTGTAATTTTTTATTTTTCTTTTTTTCTTTATTCTAAGTTTTAAGATTATATGTACGACATAACAAAATTCACTAGCATTTAAATGGTGGATTAATAATTTAAGTGTTGATTAAATTATACCATATTTTTTATGTTAAAGTAAGAAAAATTCATATTTCATGCTTTATGATTAATACTGGCTATTTTGAGTTTTACGTTGATTTTTATTGAGTTACAAAATAATTTATTATCTTTTTGAATATAGTTTGAATAATTTTTTTTAAAATGTGTCATACATTCATTTTATTAAGTCTTGATGTTGTATTTTGTTAAAGAGGATATTACATGAGCATTGATGATATTTATATTTTTTAAGAAGCACTTTAAAGATGTGATATTTGTCTGGAAATTGCTAGATATGTGTAGGAGGAATGTTTATCTAGGTGAAAGAAGTAAGAAAGAAATGAAAACCCCAATTAAGATGAAGAGAGATGTGAGAGTATTTGAGAGTGGTTGTTAGGTTTTAGAGAGATAAAGTGGGTTTAGAAGAAGAGAAAAATGAATACAAAAGGTTAGGGTTTAAGAAGGAGGGGTAGAATGGGGATTAAGTTTGGTTTTTCATGTGTTCCCCTCGTCTTCCCTAGTCACGATAGTGACTCCCCCCAGTCACGATTATTGATTGACCTATTTCGTGAGTTGTTTAATTATATAATAATTACAAGTACACGACGTAGCTGTAGCTAGTACTGGCAAGTATGGTCGAGCCTACGAAGACGATGAATACTAGTAATTACCCTTCTCCTATTACCTAACTTATGGATTGATTTTTTCATAAAGAAAATCAAACTAAGCAAATAAAATAAAATAAGTAACGAAATTGAACAAAGAATTCAAAAAGCATTAGGAAATTATTGATATCGAGTAACTAGCATCTAAGTTTCGAATCTCCTAAACCCTTGACACATTGACCTTTTATCATGAATTTTTTTGATGATTTATTGGATTGAGGAAACTCCTATGGTATGCTAGTAGCTGATCTTGAGTCTAATAACCACTAATCCTAAGGTTTCTAATTGAATTACTAAGGTTAAATTTTATTAGGATTGCATTACTAATTTATGAGTCCCTCTATTAGGCTTGACCCTAATCTACAAGATTTATGTAATCCTATCACTAGGGATGTAATTAACTCCTTTCAATTATGGTAGATCTATTCAACCTAGGATTTCTCAATCTCTACGTATGAAATCAAATTATAAATAAAACATGAAATCAGATCCAATATAACAATCAAAACAATTGCATTAATAAAAGAATCAATCATGTCAAAGGATTAATATAAGGTTCATTAAACCTAAATACTAATTGGATGTTTAATTACACATGATCTAATACGAAATCAAACATACAGTGAAAGAAAAGCAAAATGAAAACAGTAGGTTGATAATTCTAAATCTCCCTGATTGTCTTCTATCGAATGTTTTTGATATATAGAGGCTTTATTTACTATTTCGATGGATCTTTCGATGGTTTCTTCATGTTTCCTACTTCTTTAGCTCAAGATCGCTCCTAGAGAACGAATTCCATGTTTGGAATTGCCTCCCATATTTACTCTTTAACTCCTCCTATCTGCTTTACCAAAATTTTCTTTATCACAAAACATTTTTTTAGGGTTCTGGGAGATGTATAGTCTGATGCACAACTGTGCACCAAACCATCCAATTTGAAAGTCACTAGCTCATTTTGGAAAGTCACTCCACTCTTGAAGTCTACCTTTGTCTTCTCTTCATTCTCAATATTGTTTCGGTCAACTTTCCATTTGGTAAGGACTTTCATTTATATATCTTTAAGAATTTCTTTTTCTATAAGCTCATTGTGGCTCTTGAAAGTGATTGCCCTTCCATATTCTTTAACATCAGTTTTAGTAGGACTAGGCACACTCCCTTGGATCTCGTTAGATAATATTGTTGCTAAATGAGCCATCCAGTTTACCAAATTTTATATGTGAGCCTTTTGTTTTTTATGCTTTATGATTGATTCTTGAATGAAATTAACCATCTTATCTTCTGGAGTTAGCTTGTAAGCTGGGGTATTTAGTGCTATGAATATCCAGCTAGAGTATAATCCCCATCCATAGGCATAAGAGTTACTCTATTTTGAATTGTATCCATTCTTGTATATTATACCTTAAGGTCAATTGTACATGCTCAGTTGCTCCCATGTACAAATTAGTTCTCAACATTTATGATTGTGGTGATAACTCCCATCAATGTCGCAACACGAACTAAATCTCCGTTGAGCCTCCGAAAATATATGAGAACACCTTACTCTCCCATATGGTGATATTATATATCATGAAGACATATTTTGGCTCCCATAAAAGTACTACCACTTCATCCTGTCATTGTGAGTTGTAGCTATGACAATGAATTGTAGTTCCTATAATAAACCACAAACTCAAGATCAAATATAGAAACTCAAAAGATAATTAAATTAATATGCCAAATGCATACAGGGATATACAATAATCCAGAAGATTTATAGGATTACGTTACTGATTTATGAGTCCCTCTATTAAGTTTGACCCTAATCCAGAAGATTTATGTAATCCTATCTCTAGGATTGCAATCAATTCCTTCCAATTATGGTAGATCTATTCAACCTATGATTTCTCGATCTCTACGTATAAAATCATATTATAAATAAAACATATAATTAGATCCAATATAACAATCAAACTAAGTGCATTAATGAAAGAATCAATCATGTCAAAGTATAACATAAGGTTCATTAAACCCAAATACTAATTGGATGTTTAATTACACTCGATCGAATATGAAATCAAATATACAATAAAAGAAAAACGAAATCAAAATAATAGGTTCATAATTCTAAATCTCCCTGATTGTCTTCTATCGAATGTTCTTCTGATGTAGAGGCTTTATTTAGTATTTCGATGGATCTTTCGATGGTTTCTTTATGTTGTTTACTTCTCTGGCTCAAAATCGCACCTAGAGAACGAATTCTATATTTAGAATTACCTCCCACATCTACTCTTTAATTCCTCCCATCTACTCTCCTAAAACGTTTTTTTATCATAAAACATTTTTAGGGTTCTAGGAGATGTACAGTCTGATGCATGACTGTGCACCAAACCACGCATCATCAAATTTTCTGAAAATCACGATTCTGTATGGCTTGGAAGAAGTACAAGGGTAAATGTACGACCGTGCATCTCTTCTACACGTCTACTCTTTGTTTTATGCCATGTTTTCATTGAAATTCTTCTCCTTTAAGTCCATTAAGGCAATTATACACTGTAAACACACTTAGAGCAAATTATCAAATATACAATAAAAGTGTAAAATATGAAGTAAAGTATATCAAATATAGGTGTAAAAATATAGTTAAATATCCATCTTTCAAACATCTCCACACTTTAGTTTTTGTTTGTCCTCAAACAAACCATAATCAAAATTATAAATTTTACACATCAATCCATCATCAATTGCAACCTGTCCATTTATAATGCACATCTTTGTATCCAATTGAATCAAATTAACATACAATTAGAGTGAAGTTGTCCTAAAATTAACTTCCTAAGCAATATTATAGTAATCACCTTAATAATTGTGTTGAAATCCAAAACATATATCTTTACACCCTTACCGAGATTTCATTCAATGCATTCAAGTGTTTAAGGTGAAAAGGATCAAAACTCTTAATCAATGCATATAAGAATTCTTACCATATGATTGCAATAAAATCACATCTCCACTATTTATGTACAAACTAGAAACAAAATCGAAAAGGTCTTTGTATAGATTATAATGGGGATTAGGTAAGGTATGGTTGGGATAATAAAAGGCCTAAAATTTAGGAAATTTACTAGACAATATATTTCAAGACTTGTTTACAAGTATACATAGGTCCTTTCAATGTAACTCCATTGGTTCTATATATTTATACAACTTTTCTTTTCTTCCTTTCTTTTCATGTTTTTTCTTCTTTCTTTTTTTCATAATATTCCAATCAGTAATTTAACAAATATTAGACCTTTTAAGAATTTCAGGTCTCAAATAAGTAAATAATGTAAATAACCTTCAACGTTCAAAACAATAAAAAGAACTTCAAAGAAAAATAGGATAAAGGTTAATATGTCGGTTTAATCAATGAAAAAGGATAAGGTTTAACTTGATTATTCCTAAAGCTAACTTTTTATGGTTCTGGTAAAAATCAAAGAAATAGGCTAAAGTAAGTTGGTAAATTTAAATGTCTTTATCATATCAATGCTTTTAATTCAACAAATATGGTCTCAATATGTATAATGAAAGCAAGTTCTAAAATTATCCTACTATACATGATATCACACACCTGAAAGAATAAAAAGAGCTTATAAATTTTGAAAATTTGCTCTTTAGGCTCAAAAGCTCACGAATTATTTTGGGTTTATATGTGTGTAAATAATATGCAAATTTCGTTCAACTTGAAAATTTCAATGATTATGAGAAATATGACCTAGAAAACTAATTTTATTCTAACCATCATCCTTTTGCATACCAATTCAAATCAATATTGAACAAGGAACTATAGTATTCATGAACAGATTCAACCAGTTCAAGATATCAGTTAATAAAATTTATAATCAGGATTATAATAAGCTTAAAGGAGTCATTAAAATTCATTATACCCCTCCCCACATATAAAGTTGTACATTATCCCTAATATACAAAATATAAGCATTTATGGAAAAGTGAGAGTGTTTAGTGGTACTTTCTTGACTATGATGATTTCTCTTATTTTGATCCATCCAATATGAAACTAACATCCTTGCCAAATACAAAAGAAAAGGATACAAAGAAACAAAAGAAATAGCATAACAAAAAATAAAATCCTATACTAAGATGAAAGTAAACAAAAGATAATATCAAAATTGAAATAAAATTAAAAATAACTCATAGGTTGCCTTCCATACAACGCTTCTTCAACGTCAGTAGCTTGATGTAACCTTTATGCTCAACTTTATCTTAGATCAATAATCAACGACTTGTTTTTACCCTTTTCTCCACAAAGCAGTTTTATAGCCTGTAAACAAGCCACATGTTATAAGATAATAAAAAGGACATAATTTATCAAATTAATATATCCAATTTCAAACAATAATGCCCTTTTTTAAATGAAAAATTATTTATGAAAGAGGAATTTAAACTCCTTAAATTTTCAGCTTTCATTTTAAGAACGATTTTCATTAATTTATCTCTAAGACCTGCTTCCTCTTCTTCTTCTTCCTCTTCCTCCTCCTCCTCCTCCTCCTCCTCCTCCTCCTCTTCTTCTTCTTCTTCTTCTTCTTCTACTTCATTATGGAAAGTCACTCCACTCTTGAAGTCTACCTTTGTCTTCTCTTCATTCTCGAATTTGTGTCAGTCAACTTTCCATTTAGTAAGGACTTTCATTAATATATCTTTAAGACTTTTGTTTTCTAGAAGCTCATTGTGGCTCTTAAAAGTGATTGCCCTTCCATATTCTTCAACATTAGTTTCAGTAAGACTAGGCACACTCCTTTGGATCTCGTTAGATAATAATGTTGCTAAATGAGCCATCCAATTCACCAAATTTTATATGCGAGCCTCTTGTTCTTGATGCTTTATGATTGATTCTTGAAAGAAATTAACCATTATATCTTTTAGAGTTAGCTCGTAAACTGGGGGTACTTGGTGTTATGAATATCCAGCTAGAGTATAATCATCCCATCCATAGGCATAAGAGTTGCTCCATTTTAAATTGTATCAATTCTTGTATATTGCACCTTGAGGTTAATTGTACATACTCAGTTGCTCCCATGTATAAATTATTGCTCAATATTCATGATTGTAGTGATAAATCCCATCAATGTCGCAACACGAACTAAATATCCATCGAGCCTCTCAAAACATATGAGACCCATATGGTGATTTTATATATTGCGAAGACACATTCTGGATCCCGTAAAAGTATTTTCCACTTCATCCTTTCACTGTGAGTTGTGGCTATGACAATGAATCGTAATTCCTATAATAAACCACAAACTCAAGATCAAATATAGAAATTCAAAAGATAATTAAATTAATATGCCAAATGCATACAGTAAGATAAAATAAAATAAAATAAAATAATTTATAAAAGAAAAATAAAAATAAAAATAAAAACGAAGTTAAAACTAAAATGAAAATGACTAGAGTAATAGCATTCAGGCTTTCCTAAAATGCAAGTCCCCAGTAACAATGCCAAAAACTTGATTAAACTATTTTGTGAGTTGGTCAATTATATAATAGTCACAAGTGCACGTCATAACTATAGCTAATACCGACAAGTACGGGTTAATCCCATGAAGATGATGAATACTAGTAATTACCCTTCCCCAATTATCTAACTTAAGGATTGATTTTAAATTTTAATAAATAAAACTGAGCAAATAAAATAAAATAAGTAACAAAATTGCATAGAGAATTCAGGAAGTATTAGGAAATTATCGATATCGAGTAATTAGTAGCTAGGTTTCAAATCTCCCTCAACCCTTGATAGATTAACCTTTTATCATACAATTGTTCATCATTTATTAGACCGTGGAGACTCTTATGGTATGCTAGTAGCTGACCTTGAGTCTACTAAAAACTAATCCTAAGATTTCTAGTCGAATTATTCAGGTTAAATTTTATAAGATTGCGTTATTGATTTATGAGTCCCTCTATTAGGTTTGACCCTAATCCAGAAAATTTATGTAATCCTATCTTTAGGATTGCTATAAACTCCTTCTAATTATGGTAGATCTATTCAACCTATGATTTCTCGATCTCTACATATAAAATCATATTATAAATAAAACACATAATCAGATGCAATATAATAATCAAACTAAGTGCATTAATAAAAGAATCAATCATGTAAAAGTATAACAGAAGGTTCATAAAACCCAAAACTAATTGGACATTTAATTACACATGATCGAATATGAAATCAGACATACAATGAAAGAAAAATGAAATGAAGACAATGGGTTCATAATTCTAAATCTCCTTGATTGCCTTCTATCGAATATTCTTACGATGTAGAAGCTTGATCTTGTATTTTGAAGGATCTTTTAATGATTTCTTCATGTTTACAACGTCTCTAGCTCAAAATCACACCTGGAGAATGAGCTCCACACCTGGAATTGCCTCCGCATGTCTCCTCTCATACTCCTCTCATCTACTCTCCCAAAATGTCTTTTTATAAAAAAATTTAGGGCTTACTAAAATTCTTTGAAAATCATGATTCTATATGGCATTGAAGTAGTGCACAGGTAGATGCAAGCTTGTACATCTCTTCTGTGTGTTGACTTTTCATTTTATATCGTGCTTTTGTTCAAATTCTTCTCCTTTAAGTTTATGAAGTTAATTATATTCTGTAAACGCATTTAGAGCAAATTAAGTACCAAATATATAACAAAAGAGTAAAATTTAAAGCAAAATACATCAAATATAGGAGTAAAAATATAGTCAAATATCCATCTGTCAATCGGGCTCCACCTGCCATGCATAATCGTGCTCCTTGAGGCACGATCATGATATGTTAAAAATGTCACACCTTGTCCCATTTCTTCATTTTTTCTTGAATTATATAATAATGCCACATGTCCCACTTTAAGCACTTTCTTTTTTTGTTAATATGAGAATTATGCCACTTCTTCAATTTTTCCTTGTGTAGCTTGGCATTCTTATATGCATTCAAACGAAGTTCATTGAGTTAGTTTATTTGTAGAAGTCTTCACTCACTCGCTTATTTCCAGTCAAAATTTAGGGCTTTCGTACTCGAGTATACTTTATGCTCTAGTTCCACAAGTAGATGACAAGCCTTACCATACATAAGCCTAAATAGTTTCATTCCGATTAGAGTTTTAAAAGTAGTTTGATAGGACCATAGGGCATCTTCCAGCTTTAATGCCCAATCTTTCCTCAAACTATTTACCATCTTCTCTAATTTTTTTAAGCTCACGGTTCATGACTTCCACTTGTCCATTTATTTGTGGGTGGTAAGGAGTGTCTACAAGAAGGTGAACTCCATATATCTTTAAAAGAGTATAGAAAGATTTATTATAGAAATATGATCCTCCATCGTTTATTATAGCTCATGGAAGTCCAAATCGATTGAATAGTCTTCTGATAAATTTTTGTACCACTTTTCCATCATTTTTTGGAGTTGCCACAGCTTTAGCCCATCGTGACACATAGTGAACTTTGACTAAAATATAAGTGTTCTCGATGAAGGATGAGAATGGTCCCATGAAGTCAAGTCCCCACATATCGAACACTTCGACTTCTAAAATGTTAGAGTAGGGCATCATACCTCTTTTCAAGATATTCCTTACTCTTTAGCATTGATCGCATTATGCCATAATCTTTTGAGCATCTTTGAACAAATCCAGCCAATAGAATCCACATTTAATACTTGCGTTGCCGTTTTGTTCACTCCATATTGCTCATCATACATAGTGATAAATGATATTTGTTATAGGATTGGCTAAGTCATTTTATGTGGTAATATAGATGTTTAGTATACGTACTAGGATGTTTAGCCTAGGTTCTGTGTTACTTTCATATGACTTGCATGTGATGTGATTGTATATGATAAATTGCATGTTGGGTTATAAATGAAGGTTTTTAAGTTTAGGTCTTGCATGCTTTTCATGTGTTTTGATGTATATACATTTTGCATGGTTGTATGTCAATGTTTGGGCAAGATTTGGGCCTTATTTATATTAATTATCAACTTACTTGCATATTTAATTATTGTAGATATCAAAGGAGAAACAAAAGAAGAAAATAAGGCTGGAAAAAAAAGGTCATGATCGTGACCTAGGTAGAAGCTGGAATTTTCCAACTTTCTATCTCGCAATTCTGGCTTGCTACACTTGCATCTTAAGTTAGTTTAAACTCCTAAAGGGGTTTCCCATTTTCAACCATAGAAAAGAGGAAGGTCGTGTAACACACCAAAAGGAGGAAGTTAGACACATTTTTTTAGTGGATTTTCAAGGATAATCAAGTGATTTCAAGAGATCTCAAAGTTGCCACACCAAGTTCCAACTTTGTTCCTCAACTCTTAAGCCTTCTATTATCTCTTCTTCCATTTGTTTTTGTTTAGTTATTGTATGGAGAAGAAGTATTGACTTTTTGTGAGGATGTTGTTGATGATTTTAATGGATTTCTAAGTTGATTTTAGTACCATAACTATTTAAGAACTCACTTTAGCTTAATGTAAGGTTTGCTTTAATGCTTATGATGTGCAGACTTTATATCCCTTGCTTAGATTGAGAAATAGAGTTAGGAAATCAGTTTGGATGTACCATGAGAGTGGGTAGCCTTGAGAACACTTCACACATGAAGCTAATATGACTTTTGGAGAGAGACCTTAGATGTTTTGATGGCTGTCCAATATTTTACTTCATATCCACTTAACAGTTAAGTAACTTGTGTAATTTGAAATATCACATACCAAAATTTAATTGTTATTTTGGGCTTAATTGTTTTGAGTATTGAGAGAGAAAGGGCCAATACATTAGAATGACTATGGCTAAGCATGATTACATTACTAAAG
>JAOQMP010000210.1:30793790-30805284 GCA_027563575.1 Erythroxylum pedicellare | reverse complement strand
GAAAGGGCCAATACATTAGAATGACTATGGCTAAGCATGATTACATTACTAAAGTGAGGGATTACATGGTATGGAGTGACTGACCCTAACCTTTATAATTTGATTCTCTAAGCCAAAAAATTGTGTTCTTATTTTCTTGAAATCTTGAAGTGTGTTTGCAAGCCTTTAAACTCTAAATTTTTGCTATTTCAATCTCTCATTATTTTGTTTGTTTACTCAAACAAAATTCAATTTGAATTTCAAGGTGACTAGCCAATACTTAAGGGAACGATACCTTGCTATACTATTTTATATGATCCATATACTTGCAGTATAACAATTTCAATTAATTTTAAAACTTTGAGCTATACACAAACAGTTATCACATAACTTCATGAAACTAAGTCAGTATGTCTAACATCTCTTCCTCCGGAACACACTTCCTTGTTAGACCATCAACAAACATATGATAAAGATTAGGTCATCTTATAGATAATGAGTTCACAGAAGAACCACTTTTTCTTTTAATATGACATATCTAACATAATGATACTACCTACAATAAACTTTGCTATATCAGCATACTATAGTACCATAAGGTGGTTGAGTAACATTAAGGTTTCATTTGGGAATCACTCATTAATGTCTTCGCTTTGCTCTAACTCCCTCTTTTGAGAGCTACCACATTCTATGCTCCCTTTTTTTTTCTTTGATCTTAATGTCAAAATTTTGTAAGAGAACACCCATAAGATAAGTCTCAATTTTTTGTCTTTCTTAGCGAAGGGATACTTAGGTTCAACGTAATTGGTAAAATTGATCACCTTAGATCCTAAAAGATACGACTGAAACTTGTCACAAGCAAATACCACTGCTACCAACTCCTTTCAGTTGTGGTATAATTTAGTTAGGGCTCGGTTAATGTTTTGCTTGTGTCATAAAACTTATGCAGCATTTTGTCCTTTCGCTGGCCTAACAAACAACTCACAGCTTAGTCGCTAGTGTCGAATATGACTTTAAATATTAATGACCAATCTATTGATGTTAAAATTGTTTCTAAAATAAGTGCCTTCTTTAGTTAATTAAATGCAGATAAATAACTATCATCAAAATTAAAGGGTATGTCCTTAATTAACAACTTTGTTAGAGGTTTTGCAATTAGTGAGAAGTCCAAGAGAAAACGGCCATATAATCCTGCATGTATTAAAAATGCTTGCAAGGCTTGATATTAATGGGTGGCGGAAGCTTCTCTGTGACTTTAGTTTTGACTATATCTACTTTAATTCTTTGGCACATTATTTTATGTCCCAATATAATGCCTTCGAGCACTATGAAGTGAAACTTCTCCCAATTGATAACTAAGTATGCTTCTTCACATATTTGGAATACTCTGTCTAAAATTCTCAAGCACTACTCAAAATTGTCTGCAAATACTAAAAAATCATCCATTCCATTATTTCCTTTATCATATCTACAAATATAGACACCATACACCTTTGAAATGTAGTTGGAGTATTGCATAACTCGAAATGCATTCGTTAATAAGCAAATGTTCCATAGAAACATGTAAAAGTGATTTTTTCCTGGCCCTTTAGATTGAAAAAATCTGATTGTATCTCAAATATCTATCAATGAAATGGTATAATGAATGACTAGTTACCCTTTCTATCATTTGATCTACGAATAGAAGAGGAAAGTGATATTTTTAGTCACTTTGTTGAGTTTGAGATAGTCGATGCATCCTCTCTATCCTGAAATTGTTCATGCGGAAATCATCTCCCCACTTTCAGTCTCCATTATAGGAATTCCTCCTTTCTTTAATATGCATTGTATTGGGCTGTCCCGTTCAATTTCTAATATCAGGTATATGATACTCGTATCTAGTAGCATTACTACTCATTCTTGACTACTTCCTTCATGTAAGAGTTTAACCTTTGTTGACATTCCCTCACCACTTTACTTCCTTATTCAAGGTTTATCTTATTCATAACTAGATTAGGGCCTATACCTCGAATGTAGGATATCTGTCATCTTATAGACTTCATCCAGCTTCTTATAATCTTCACCACTTTACTCTCTTGTTCCCTATCTAACTGATTGGAAATAATAATGGGTAGAGTTTGGCCCTCACTTAGAAAGGTATATATAAGATGTGTGGGTAAAGGCTTTAACTTTAGAGTTGGTGTCTTTTCAGTAAAGGTGGTATGGGTGCTTTGGATCTCACTAGTATGTCTTGATGCATTAGAACACCCGACTCCTCCATCTCAGTTTCTCCCTTAAACTCAGCTTCATCCTTCTTCTTAGCTTATTCAAATTCAACTTCTTTAAAGTAGCTCTCCCTTGCTCTTTGACACATTCATCCATTATTCTTTCAAAATTTTCAAGATTTTGTTCATATTGAACTCCACTTGATCATCACCATTCCAAAGAATTAGTTAACCTTCATGAATGTCAATCAGTGCTCTCCTAGTGTTCATGAATGGTCTTCCAAGAATTAGTAGACAGTTCTTATCCTCTTCGAAATCTAATACCATGAAGTCCATAAGAATTATAAACTTGTCCACCTTAACTATCACATTTTCCACCACACCAAACGGTCTCTAAATGGATTGATTTGCCAACTGAATAAGCATCAAAGTTGGCTTCATATCACCTATCCCCAATTTTCTAAAGATTGACAAAGGCATAATGATAGATGGATAAGTAAGAATATTTTAACCCCCATATTTGATGTATTTTTGGTTGATATTTTATACTTTTGTTATGTACTTGGTACTTAATTCACTTCAAGTGTGTATATATATTATAATTGCCTTCATGAATTTAAAAGAGAAGAATTCGAATGAAAACATTACATAAAATGAAGATTGGACGCATAGAAGGGATGCAAGGCCGTGCACTTCTCCCAAGCCTTGCAATTTTGTGATATTTAGGGAATTTAATGATGCACGGTCTGATGCATAGCCATGAACAAGACCGTGCATTGACCAAAACATTAGAATGTCATATAAAAGGACATATTTGGCCTGAATTGAGGAGAGCAAAACTATGGAGGCAATTCTAGATGTGGATATCATTTTTAAGGGGCAATTTTGTTTCGGAGAAGTGGAAAACACAATGAAATTATTGAAAGATCCATAGGATAATATCAAATCTTTAGATCATAAGAATACTCGATAGAAGACAATCAGGGAGATTTAGAATTATGATCCCATTGTTTTCAATTACTTATTCTTTCTATTTGTGTTTGATTTTGTATTCGATAATGTGTAATTAAACATATTGTTAGTGTTTAGGTTAGGTGAACCATATATTGATACTTTAATATGTTTTGATTATTTTATTAATGCAATTGAGTTGATTGATATATTGCGATTAGATTAAATGCTTAATAAATGTTCTAATAGACCAGGGAATATTATATAATAATATGATTTCATACTTAGAGATTGAGAAATCTTAGGTTTGAATAGTTCTACCATAATTGGAAGGAGTTGATTGCAGCTATAGAGATAGGATGACATAAATCTTCCAAATTAGGGTCAAACCTAATAGAGAGATTCAAAAATCGATAAAGCAATCTTATAAAATTTAACCTAAGTAATTTATTTGAAAATTTTAAGATTAGTTGTTAGTAGAATCAAGTTAAGATATTAGCATACCATAGGAATCTCTACGATCCAATAAATCAATAATAGAAGATCAATTTGTTAAGGGTTTATGGGGATTATAAACTAGATACTTATTATTTGATATCGGTAATTTTCTAAGTGAAATCTTAATTCTTTGTTCAATATTGTTGCTTATTTTATTTTACTTGCTTTAGTTTTTATTTTCTTTATTAAAATCCGTAATTAATCTGTAGGCTCGATAATATGAAAAAGGTAATTACTATGTCCTCCTAAGATTGACCTGTATTTACTGGTATAGCTACAACTATGTTGTGCACTTGCAGTATTATATAATTGAGCAACTCACGAAATAGATCAATCATATAAGATTTATGCTTGAACTAAATCGCAAAAACACTTTGCAAACTCTAACTCACTAACTACATAGGGTATTGTAAAGCTCCCTAGATCCTTCTACTTTAAATGGATGTGACTAGTGATAATGGAACTATAACTTTCAGCTAGTGCTACCGTTTTATTATCTTCTTAAGTTTAGTTGTTTAATAATATATCTTTAGAGAACTTTACATACTTGGACATATGCTCTAATGCCTCCCTAAAAGATAAGTTAATTTACAAAGTCTTCAGCTTTTCTAAGAGATCTGCAATTTTTTTGTCCAATTTGTTCTTCTGTAATCTCTAAGGGAATGGAATCTTAAGTGGGCATGGTAGAGGAGCAACATAAGAAGGGTGCTTGCCCTTTTCTTGTTCCTTTACAAGATGGGTTTCATTTTATTTATTTACTATTTGTTCGAGCTCATTCTCACTCTTAAGTGTGACTACCTTGAGTTGCTCTTTTGGATTTGCTTCAGTGTTACTTGGGAAACTCTCCACACTTCTTGTCGACAATGAATTTGCAAGTTGGCCCACCAGTTTGTGAGTAGAAGAGGTATAGCTCTTATCTACTTGCTCGAACTTCCCTTTTAACCTACTTTAGGCCTTATCTGTGCTTATTATCTTATCTATGATTTTGTCCAATTTTGAATCATTGTCACTAGACTTGTTTTATTGAAATCTAGGTGGACCTTAATTTCCAATTAAGTTCTAGCATTGTTAAACCTGGAAATATTTAGATGATTCCTACACGTAAGATTGTATATGTTTAAGTACAGGTTATTCCCTCCCCCTCGACCAAATTATGTGCCCATATAGTCAAGTTGTTCCGTATTGTTTGTTTTGCATCAAGAAGAAATCAATGGTAACATGATTATCTTATTTACATGATATACGGTGAGTTGCTTTAATTGGAGCGGATAAGGAGGCTTTTAGGTTGTTTCATTGTTTAGTTAAATTAGTGATCTTGACCTATAGTGTTGTCACTAAATGGACAGTAATGAATCCCTTCTGATTTCAGAAAGTCGACTACTATCTACTTATATTTAATGTCAAAAGATGACTATTATTTTCCATCTCCTCTAGCAACTCTTATGTTCCTCAACTATTTTCCATACAAAGGATCCTTCAGAAGCTGCATTTATGGTAAACCTAGTGGGTAGATTAACTCCATTATAAAAATTTTGTGATAGAAATTCATTCAGTAGGTTGTGGTGAGGACATCTCCTTTGAAATCCTTGCATCACTCCCACGCTTTGTATAATGACTCCCATTGTCTTTTTTGGAAATTTGCAATCTCCTTTATCAATGTCTTTGTCTTCGTCTTCATCAAAAGGAAGTACTTGTCTAGAAAATCACACATTAGTTACTACCATATCATGACGTTGGTTAGGTTGAGTAAATGGTACCACACTTTCCCTTTTATGTCTGAGAGTAAAGAGAAAGAAACTTATCCTAATAGCATCTTCTGACATACCATTTTATCAGAAGGTATGATATATTTCTAGAAAGTTCACTAGATGGGAGTTGGGATCTTCATTAGCTAATTCGTATAATTGCACATTGGTCTATTACATATTCAACAATGTTGGTTTAATATCGAATAATTGCTTGCATTAGTGGTCAAGTGATGTCTTATTATGCTGTATTAAACCTTGTCCTTATGAAATCTGTAAGCATTCTCTGTTGATCTTTGTGGTTGTATTCTTCTGCAATTTTTCTTTTCATATCTTTTTATTTCTTTCAATCTTTCTTGAATTCTAAGTAATTCTTGTGTTCAGGTAATTGTAAGTACATTATAATGGTGAAAATTCCTTAAATCAAAGGAATTCAAATCTTCCTAATGCTAAATCCCTAACAGCAGTGCCAAAAACTTATTGAGCAAGTTTTATATCTAATAAAACTCTTAATACCGACAAGTATGCAGATCGTATCTTATAGTATAAGAGGTTATCGTTACTAGGAGGAATATGCAAAAGCTAATAATTTGAACATAACTTTGTCTAAGGTATTCACAAATTGGTTTGAATTAAATGTAAATTAAAATTGAAACAAATGAATAAACAATCAAATAAATAATTAATCAGTAAATTGAGCTGCTAATTAAAATTAGGGTTTTATCAAGATTGAATACTTAGGAACTATTCTTTCCTTATTATGATTCCTTTAAACTTATTGATTCAATTTATGTGTTTGATCCTAGATTTCCTAAGGTTTTGATTACTCTCTCTCAAGATCTAATCAGTTAACCCTAATTGAATTAAAAAATCATAGATTTGTAATCTCTCGATTCAAAAAACTATTCCTAACTTATTCGATTAAATTTGAAGGAATTTATTAGATAATCAATTTCATAATAAAGATTTCTCTTCGATTGATCATTAGTTTGATAATTGTCGGTCTATTGAATTGTCAACTATTGTCTCCATCACATATACCTATCTTCTAGAAGAATAAGTAGGGCTCAACCTTAAAATAAATAGGCCTCCACTATCTATAATTATGCTATTATCTATGTCCCTTTATTATACATAACTATGTGTTTTTGTGGACCCAAAACAAGTGACGATATTAGTGGCTCCACTAAATTAAATCATTGTAATATTTGCAATAAGTTATTATGTTAGTGGCTCCATTAAACCATATTATTTTACTTGTCTATTTATAACCTCCGTTGTCTATATAAGTAGACCATTGCCTTTAGTGGATGGTAATGGAAAATAGAAAAATATTACCTGTTCCTTCATAGCCTTCTTCTAAACATCCTTCTCTCCTAAATGTTTGAGTTATCAATAGTCTGACTCTTACTAGTAGATATGTTGGGCACGAGTCTCATCCCAATCTCGAGTTCAATTTGGGGCGGTCAGGTGAGGTTCACGCTAGAATAAAGTTGAAAACATTCAATTTTAAAGAAATTTTAGCGTGGCAGTAGTGGCAGGTTCACCGTGGCAAAGCAATTGTTTCACTACGATAAAACCATAGAGTTATCTCTATAGAATCTTCGGGAGAAGTTCACCACAGTGAAGTCCTTGGATTAAAGTCAAGGAATCTCTGGACAAATACGTTACGGTTAACTTTCACTTCGCTACGGCAAAGATACAAAATTTAATACAAAATCACCCTTCTCGAAAAAGTTCACAGCGGTGAACTCTGAGCCTCGCCATGGCGAAACCCTTGGACAAAACCCAGATCCTAACAACCCAACAACATAAAAATTCACACATACAATTCCAACCACAACTACCCACCAATAACTCAACTAAAAGATGTATATGAACATACACAAAGATCTTTTCAAATTTTGATCTCATTACTAAATTAAAGAGTTAGTATGATAGCTTTAGTTACATATCCAAAGCCACACCATTGGCTTAATACAAAATACAAAAAAATATAATGAATGCTTATATTGATATGCTTATAAAGCCATCCCAAAATTTATAGTTACTAACTTAGTTACAAAAGTCTCTAATCTTGGAGTTGCCAAAGCCTTTGCAAGGATCACCAATTCTCTTGTTCTGCACCTGAGGAGTGGAAAAATAATGGGTTGAGCTACTAAGCGTAGTGGCTAATACGTTTATAGATAGTGATAACAAGTCACATATCAAGCATACACACATATATATACATCTATATATGTATGTATATAGATTATTCTAATCAAAATCAAGTATTCACAATTCTAGCTCAAAGTTCCATAGCTCAAAATATTATCAGATAAATTATATCATGGAAAATATAATCATCATCTAACACTCAAGCTATGCATCATGCTCGCAAATTGAAATGCAATGCACAAACAAATGACTCGAGGGTCCCATGAAACGAAACGAAGAAATCGAAGTTTACATCGTGAACAAAACGAGTCCAATTCTTAGAATCTCGTATGCCACAAGCAGGCAGCCGGGAGAAGGCTTTAGTCAATGTGCACGTGATGAACGAAATGGTTCCTCTCTTGCCCAATCACAAGCAAATTCTTATGCTCAAATCTATTTCATCATAAAAACATATTTTCATGCTTCTTATGCTTTTTCTTCTTTTGATCCATACAAAATGTCATAACTTCATTTAATGCATAATCATAGTAATAAATCATCATGCATTTCATAGCAATCATAATAATTTAATTAAGCAATTTAAACACTCAAGCAAATAAGAATTGACTCATTATCACGATAACCATAAACATATTACCCACCTAATTTGCTTGAAAATCCAAGTCAATTGTGCCCTTCCTCTTATTCTTGAGTGAGATTTTCTTAGTTTCCTAAAACAAACCAAAATCTCATTCAACCTACATTCAAATGGAAATACATAAAACTTCGATAATCAAAGGAAAAATTAAGCTTAAACTCAACCTACCCATAGTTCATCTAGGTTAGTAAAACCAAAACCTAGTTTACAAACCCTAAAATCAAGACGGGTTCTTTTCTTTCTTCCAACATAACCCATTTCTTTCTCTAATCCCTTTTTCTAATCAAACAAGAAGAAAAATAGTGGAGTTTACCTTATTAAGATGGTTTCCTCTTCTTTTTTCTTCTTCTTTCTCCTTTGCTTTCCCATCACTCTCACGAACTCTCTCTTCTCTTTTCCCTCTTCCCACATTTCTATCTTCTTTCTCATTTATTCAAGACTAATTTTTTTCTTGACCTTCCTATTTTGTGCCTCTTCTTTGTTTGCCCTTCCAATTATGCCCTTCATTTTAATGTAATGCCCATTTTGTCCCTTAGTCTGTTAAATACCTCACTATATTCTAATTAAATTCTAACATTCTCTATTTTATAACTCTAACTTCTATTCATGCTTGCTAATTTAATGGACTAAATTCTAAGAAAATAAATAAATAATAAATAAAAATTAAAGAAAAATTTAGGGTACAATAATTCTCCTCTCTTAAAGAATTTTGTCTTCAAAATTCTTACCTGAGATTATAAAAAGGTGTGGATACTTTTCCTCTATTGCTTTCAAAGGCTCCTATGTTGCCTCCTCTCTTGCATGATTCTTCCATAAGACTTTAACTAGCTTCATAGTCTTGTTTCTCAAGACCTTTTCCTTCGAATCTAGAATCTCCACTAGTTGTTCTTTATAAGTCAAATCTTCTCTTAATTGAACCTCTAAAGGTTGAACTATATGTGAAGGATCCTATCAGTATTTTCTAAACATCGACATATGGAAAACATTGTGGATCTTAGACAATTTTGGTGGCAAAGCTAAGTTGTAGGGTAAAGGCCCAATCTTCTCCATGATCTCATAAGGGCCTATGTATCTGGACTGAGCTTGCCCTTTTTGTCAAATCTTAGGACTCCTTTCCATGGAGAGGCTCTAAGAAACACTTTGTCTCCAACTTCAAATTCCATCTCCTTTCTATGTACATCTGTATAGCTCTGTATTCTGTCTTGAGATGCCTTAAGTCTCTGTTTCACCAATTTAATCTTGTCGACTGTGATTTGTACCAATTCAGGTCCTACAAGTCTCCTCTCACCTTCCTCATCCCAACAAATAGGAGTTCTGCACCTCCTACCATACAAAGCCTCAAAAGGTGTCATTTGAAGTTTTGAGTGGTAGGAATTTATTGTACACAAATTCGATTAAAGGTAGATGATCATCTTATAAGCCTTTGAAATCCATAACACAATCTCTTAACGTTGCCTCCAAAGTTCTTATTGTTCTCTCTGATTGTCCATCAGTCTATAGATGGAAAGCTATGTTAAAATGTAACTTAGTTCGCAAAGTCTCTTGTAAGCTCTCCCAGAATTTGGAGGTGAATATGGAATCTCTATCTGAAACTATAGAACTTGGAATTCTATGAAGTCTGATTATTTCATCTATGTATTTCTTAGCCAATGCATTTATGGAATTTGCTTGTCTAATTGGCAAGAAATGTTTTGACTTAGTTAGCCTATCCAAAATTACCCATATTGCATCATGCTTCCTGTTGGTCCTTGGCAATCCTATCAAGAAATCCTTCATTATCTTCTCCCATTTCCATTCCAAAATAGACAAAGGTTTGAGCTTACTAGTAGGCACTTGATGTTCTGCTTTAACTTGCTGGCACACTAAGCATCTACTAATATACGCTGCAACATCTTTCTTCATTCCTCTGCACTAAAAGTGCTCTTTTAAATCTCTATACATTTTTTGTAAACCCCGGGTGCATTGCATAGAGAGCATTGTATGCCTCATCAAAGATCTCATCTTTCAACTCTTGCATGTCTGAAATACACAATCAGTTACCTACCACCATCAATCCATCTTCTCTTATCTCTATTTTAGAAGGTTTACCATTTTTAATCTCTTTTCTGAGATTTCTCAAATACTCATCTTGCTCCTACAATTCCTTAATCTTCTCATTCAACACTAGCCTTACTCTAAAATTAGTCAATATACAATCAGATTTAGCTTACCTCAATGTCACTTTCAGTTTGGCTAACTCATTCTATAAAGGTAAATATATTGTCTCCACATATGCCATAGTAGATTTTCTACTTAGTGCATCTGCTATTACATTAGCTTTTCTCGAGTGGTAATCTATCATTAAGTCATAATCTTTCAATAGTTCTAACCACATTCTTTTCCTTAAATTTAACTCCTTTTGGCTCATCAAATACTTATGACTCTTGTGGTATGTAAATATCTTAGTAATGACTCCATGTAAGTAACATCTCCATATTTTCAACGTAAAAATTATGGCAGCTAACTCCAAGTCATGCATGGGATAATTCATCTCATAAGGTTTTAATTGCCTAGAAGCATAGGCAATCACTTTATCTTTTAGCATCAACATGTATCCCAATCCTTTCCTTGAGGCATTACTATATACTGTATATCCATTACTATTAGAAGGCAAAGTCAAAATTGGTGCAATTGTGAGCCTATTCTTCAATTCCTCAAAGCTTTTCTAACATTGTTTTGTCCACACAAATTTATGATTTTTCCTTGTCAATTTGGCAAGTGGGGCTGCTATCATAGAAAAGCCCTCTACGAATCTTCTGTAATGCCTAGCTAAACCCAAGAAACTCCTCACTTCTGTTACATTCTTAGGTGCTTCCTATTTCATAACGACTTCTATTTTCCTTAGATCCACGTGCACTCCATTTTTCAAAATTGCATATCCAAGGAACACCACTTCCCTTAGCCAAAATTTACATTTATCGAATTTGACATACAACTTTTCCTTCCTCAATGTCTCTAAGGCAATTCATAAATGTTCCTTATGCTCCTTATCACTCTTAGAATAAACCAATATGTAATCAATAAAACCTATGAAAAATCAATCTAAGAATGACTTGAAGACTCTATTCATTAAGTCCATGAAGGCTGCAAGTGCATTTGTTAATCTAAAGGGCATGACTAAGAATTCAAAATGCCTATATCGTGTTCTGAAAGTAGTATTTGACACATCAAACTCTTTTATCCTCAACTGATGGTAACCCGATCTTAAGTCTATCTTAGAAAAGATTCTTTCCCTTGAAATTGATCAAACAAATCTTCTATACGAGGAAGCGGATATCTAT
>JAOQMP010000210.1:30777494-30793690 GCA_027563575.1 Erythroxylum pedicellare | reverse complement strand
CGACTTGTATTTATAGCCTTCGTCTTCAACTGCTTTTTGATAACTGCTTCTTTCTTCTTGCTTCTTGATTCTTGATTTCTTGATTCTTGTAGAAACAGTTATTTAGTTGATTTCTGTAACTAACTCAAACTAGTTAACCGTTTAACGTAGTATCAGTTCTTCGTCTTAGTTTTTCTTCCGTCTTAGTTTCTTTCGTCTTACTTCTGCTTCCGCTTCCATCTCACTTTCTTTCATCTTACTTCTACTTCCGCTCCGTCTTACTTCCGCTTCTGCTTCGTCTTCCTTTCTTTCGTCTCACTTCTTCTTCCGCTTCCGTCTCACTTTCTTTTGTCTTACGTCTGCTTCCACTTTGTCTCACTTTCTTTCGCCTTACTTTCTTTCTTCTTATTTCTGCTTCTACTTCATCTTACTTTCTTTTGTCTTACTTTTGCTTTTGCTTCGTCTCAGTTTCTTTCTGATCAAAATGGTTCAACATTTTCTAATATTATTATTATTTGAATGTCATTAAAATTATTAGACGTGAAGTCATTTTGACTTAACAAAAAAGTCCTTCCATGTCAACCCTGGAGGCTTAATCTGACTCCCCGGAACAATTTCCCACTAATGCAGGGCATCCCCTTATAGGAAACTTACAGCATATTCAACTTTCTCATCATCCTCACAATCCATCTATTCCAATATCCATTTCGTATTCCTCATCCATGCCTTCGCTTCTTCCGGGTCAGTGGTCCTATAGAATTCCACTACCCTATACTTCCTTAGCTTATCAAACTGTTTCCCTTTTTTAGCTGGGGCAGGAGCAGAAGTCTGCGACATCTAGCCTATGACTTGGAAAAAACCCTAAGCAAAGGCCTGGAACAGCCTAGGATCCAAATAAGTAGGCACTTATTCTTGCAAAAGAGATGCATTTTGTGTCTGTGAGTGAAAGGGTTCACTATCCTTCCCTACTAAAGCCTCATCATTCTTTAGGGCTCTAGACTCATCGGTGCCCTACTCTCTTGGTAGAGGGTTAGGTGCAACAGATCCTTGCAAAATCTCTCGTGTCATTCTAAGAGGTGGTATTGTACTCCTTCAATTAAAACACTAACGATTAGCTTACGATTCATTTTAATCTTAGTTCTTACATGTATGCATAATATACATGTCACTTAATATAGTCAATCAATTAAACAATGCAAACAAGTAATCACTCATAATAATAATTCATCACACAATGTATTTTAAGCCTAGGAATCTTTAGAAAGCCTAAGCTCTGATACCATAAGATGTTAGGCTAGGTCTCAATCCTAATCTTGAGGTTCAATTCGGGGCGGTCGAGTGAGGATCACGTCAGAGGAAAGTTGAAAACATTTCATTTGTAAAAAATTTCAGTGTGGCAGCAGTGACGGGTTTGCCGTGGCTAAACCATGGAGTTATCTCTATAGACCCTTCGGGATAAATTTGCTGCAACGAAGTCCCTAGATTAAAGCCAAGTACTCTCGCCACAAATACACCGTGCCAAACTTTGGCTTCGCCACAGCAAAGATACAAAATTTAACACAAAAATCATACTTCTTGAAAAAGTTCACCTTGGTGAACTCTGAAACTCACCGCAATAAAACCCTCAAACAAAACCCAGATCCCAAAAACCCAACAACACAAAAATTCACACATACAATTCCAACCACAACTACCCACCAATAACTTAACTAAAAGATGTATATGAACATACACAAAGATCTTTTCAAAATTTGATCTCATCACTAAATCAAAGAGTTAGTATAATAACTTTAGTTACATATCGAAAGCCACACCATTGGCTTAATACAAAATGCAAAAGAATACAATGAATGCTCATGTTGATATGCTTATAAAGCTATCCCAAAAGTTATGGTTACTAACTTAGTTACAAAAGTCTCTAATCTTGGAGTTGCCAAAGCCTTTGCAAGGGTCACCAATTCTCTTGTTCTGCACTTGAAGAGTGGAAAAATAATGGGTTGACCTACTAAGCTCAATGGCTAATACATTTAATGCTGGAGATAACAAGTCACATGTGAAGCATACATATATATATACATCTATATATGTATGTATATAAATTATTCCAATCAAAATCAAGTATTCACAATTCTAGCTCATGGTTCCATAGTTCAAAATATTATCACATAAATTATGTCATGGAAAATATAATCATCATATAACACTCAAGCTATTCATCATGCTCACAAATTGAAATGTAATGCATAAATAAATGGCTCGAGGGTCTCGTGAAATGAAACGAAGAAACTGAAGTTTACACTGTTAACAAAACGAGTCCATTATTAGGATCTCATATGCCACAAGCGGGCAGGCGGGAGAAGGTTTTAGTCAACATGTACGTGACGAATGAAATGATTCCTCTCTTTCCCAATCAAAAGCAAATTATTATGCTCAAATCTATTTCATCATAAAATCATATTTTCATGCTTCTTATGCATTTTCCTTTTTTGATTCATATAAAATGTCATAACTTCATTTAAGGCATAATCATAGTAATAAATCATCATGAATTTCATAACAATCACAATAATTCAATTCAAACAATTTAAACACTTAAGCCAACAAGAATTGACTCATTATCACAATAACCATAAACATATTACCCACCTAATTTGTTTGGAAATCTAAGTTCAATTGTGCCCTTTCTCTTATTTTTGAGTTATATTTTCTTGGTTTCCTAAATGAACCAAAATCTCATTTAACCTACATTCAAATGGAAATCCATAAAACTTTAATAATCAAAGGAAAAATCAAGCTTAAACTCAACCTACCTATAGTTCATCTAGGTTAGTAAAACCAAAACCTAGTTTAGAAACCCTAAATTCAAGATGGGTTCTCTTCTTTCTTCCAACACAACCCATTTCTCTCTCTAATCCCTTTTTCTAATCAAACAAGAAGAAAAATAGTGGAGTTTACCTTAACAAGATGATTTCCTCTTCTTTTTTTTTCTTTTTCTTTCTCGTTTGCTTTCTTCCCTTTTTAGCCTTCCCAACACTCTCACGAACTCTGTCTTCTCTTTTCCCTCTTCCCATATTTCTCTCTTATTTTTCACTTATTCAAGATTAATTTTTGTCCTGTTCTTCCTATTTTTCCCTTGTTCTTTGTTTGCTCTTCCAATTATACCCTTCATTTTAATGTGATGCCCATTTTACCCTATAGTCCATTAAATACTATACTATATTATAATTAAATTCTAACATTATCTATCTTATATCTCTAACTTGTATTCATGCTTACTAATTTAATGAACTAAATTCTAAGAAAATAAATAATAAATTAAAGAAAAATTCGGGGTCCAATAAGATAAGTGTATGCTTTACACTTGCCTATCTAAAAAGATCATGTACATTAGAAAATATAAGACCATATGATCTTATTAAGGTCATATGAAGAGATAACTTAAAACTAGTTATCTAAAAGGTAGGCCTTGAGATATTTAGTACCCATTATAAGGGGTTTGTGAGCTATAAAAAGAGTAAAAAGAGAAGAGAAAAGATATTTGGATATGGAGGGAGATGTAGGCTTTGAAAGTAGCTTAGGTTATGAAGTGTTATTTTTATATTAAAAGGAAATGAAGGGTAAAGAAAGGAAATTTACTAAATTCAATTGAAAAAAAGGGCATAATTTGAGTTTTTAAATTTTATTTTGGCTAAGTGTACAGAATGAGAGTTGAGAATCAAATCACTTGAGAGAGTGAGATATTTACCAAAAATTTCACACAAAATAGAATATCATATGTCAAGAGTTGTTTATGGTCTTCCATGTTTCTTTTCTCTTGAGAAGATGGAAATTCATATTTCTTAACTCCACTTGTATGTAAATTATGTTATAAATCTCAATATGAAATAGAAATATTATATAACAATCATTTTGTATACACACAAGGTTTGCAATAACTAATTTTGCTTGCGGGGGATTTGATTGGAGATTATTTATAGTTTTGTTGCCCTTTAACATAAAAGATAGGGTGTGGACCTTATACCTTTGATGGTTAATTACAATTTTACTTGCATAGAATCTTAACAAAATTTTAATTACATGCATTCTAATATAGTTGTTACTTAAAGCAATCGATTTTCTTCATTTGTAAATGAGAGAGAGAAAGATAAGAATGAATGAACTAAAGAGACAATAACAAATATACTCACTACTTTGATAGTTATTTTGGTGTTTTTAATATGGACATCATTAATTAGTTCCTGGGTGTAGTCATTTATGATTTGTAATCTCCATAATATAGTACAAATTATTATTTTTCTTTTAATATTTTTCAGTTTTCAAATTTTATAATGTGGATGTGATAACATTTGAGGGATAACAGATTATAAAGTGCCTAATTTTTAGGACTTTTTAGTTTAGTGTTTAAGCTTTTAATTTTTCAATTAACTGACAAACAACTCAGTTCAAAATGTTACTTTTTTTTAGTATTTTTCTAATTTGGCTAATTAAATCCTTTTTTAATGAAATATAGGAGTCCATGTAGAAAATTAATTACTAACTAATCATCCATGTGGACCAATAGGTGATTGACTACTTCCATTATGTTGCTGCTAATAAATACCACTCATTTTTGTTTTGGAGCAAGCCTATTTTATCTTAGTAAAGTGGGACAAAGTTTAGAAATGTTAGAAAAATGAGAATTCATGGTAAGTGAGAAAGATGGTGTATTTAAGACCAAAATAAAAGAATAAGATGTAGATAACTAGTGGTCTAGGGATGGGTTTAAAGGAGAAGAGGAGGCAATTAATTAGTTGACAAGACCGCCTTGTACTGAGCTTATTTATTGGTGAAAAATAAGTGCATCCTTTTCCATAAGTCAACCCCTCAACTTCATTGGGATGTAGGCTCTAATTGTACTCTTAATCTTGATTTGATTGATGAATGCATATTTCTTTATAAAATAGTTGTAATTTATAGGCATAAATATAATAAATCTATCAATTACTACCAATGAAATTAGAGAAGGATGCTAACCTACTATAGCAAAAAACATTTAAAAAAGCTTGTTTAGGTATGCTTGAATGTATAAACATCCTAAGATTGATACTTTCATGTGATAAATATGACTGAAGAGCACTTATAAATGGCAAGATAAAATAACATTTGCATTATTATGATTGTAGATTAACAACACTTGTGAGGAGTTTTTGGACCATGTTCAATTTAGGAAAGAAATTCTATGGATGTATTCAATTTAAGACAAAATTTAATATAAAGTTTCTTTATTAATTTGGGTTATATACTTATGGTATTATATGTAAAACCTCACTACCATAGATAACATACTGGAATACCCTGTGGACATTCCAATACACAACCTATAATGATGGCATGTTAGAGCAAACACATATCCAACTTAGTTATGGCATCAATTATTATAGATAAAAAACATCAATTCTAAATCTAAACTGCATTCCTCATTTCATTTCTTAAAAGCCACATATACATTATGATTTACAAAACCATACGAATATATACAATGTCAAAACTTTATACATAACACACTGCTTGAAAGAGGAATTATACAAAAACTACTAACTAATCGTTCAGTCTCAGATGACGAACTTTTGAGCCATTTTTTGACAAAAGTACAAGAATTAATCTTCTCATAGAGTTTGTCTGTCTCTAATGTTCTCTTTAGGACCTAAAATATCAACATTGCAATTTTGATAAGTTTTATGAACTCAATGATGTAACCATCCTCGATGGTTCACCCAATTCATATCACATATCAAATCATATAAGCAAATAATTCACAACTTTCCATTAACAAATTACACCACATATCATATATTTCACATATCCCAACCCCATTTAATTACATATCCACATTACAATTCAAGTAGTTAATCACACTTAATAAGTGTATATGTAAAGTTCATATGACCTGCTTTCAATTATTACTTTGTTGTAACTGAGTGCCTAAACTGTGTCGTATCCATTATAGATACAGGGCTCATTAATACTATTCATTATTCGTTGCGAATACAGGGCTCATTGTACATATTGAGCCTTTGACTCTATACCACATTCCAGAGCCTTAAGGTTATATTTGGTGGCTACTCATGTCACAACTATCTTTATCTAATTATGCATTTGTGTATGAAATGCAACACAATAATATGCAATCATTCATTATTTCAATCATTCACATTCTCAATCTCATTCCCATTCAAACACATTTACAGTCCCATTCCCATTTATCATAATAAATCAATCATTCATAATTTAAATCACAATTATCATTAGTCTTTAGTCTGGTATTTAACAAATATGTTGAGTAAACACATAATTAGTCCAAATTCACATTCAAGGAACACTTCAATATCGCATTAATCAATCAATACCTCAGACCTTCATGTCTGGAATCACTACAATCAAATTCACATTCAAATCACAAACACTCCCAATACAGTCCTGAATATCAAACTCCTCAAACAATCAATTGTTCGGAATCATCAATTTCACAATTATATCAATATCTAATCAATATAGAAAATCAAGTTTAATCAAAATATTATGAACAGAACACGTTTCTAAATCCAGGTCACACATCTAGGTTATTCGCAAATCACTCCAGAAAGCTATTTCTTTGAAGTTTCGACAATGTCTGGATGATGGTGCTCAATGTGTCTATACCATATACTACGTACACAAATCAAATTTTGCACAATTATGAATTCATTTATGCACATTAAGGTATACTGAATACGTACAATGCATGTTCATGACAATTCTAGGTTCTTTAACATTATTCTTGTCACAAAACTCATTCATATATCAATACTAAATTTATCAATTCAGATTTGTCTAAAAACATACTTTCGGGTCAACTTTGCATGATTATTATAATTAGGAGATTAAAGTAATTTGATAGTACTTTCTTCTATAAAATTGTTATTCCATGTCTTAGGTTTCCAATGATGCTAAGATTATACAATTTGATTCAGTATTCCAAAAGTTATGCTTAAAATACTACGGACTAAGTACATTTGAAATTTTGGCTAGGGCATGATCATGCATTCAAATTGTACAACTTATATCTCTCAATTACAATATCCAAAAATTACAAAATTTATACAATTGAAAGTTAAGAGAATAAGCTACAAATTTTGTGAAGACAACTTTATCTAATTCGGCCCACATCAATAGAGTTAATTCGATAATAATAGGATATGATTTCTGTCACGGGTAGGACTATAACCTAAGCCAAAACTCAATTTCAAGCTAAATTTCAAGACCCTTAAGGACATAATTAAAATTCAATTTCTTCTTATAAATTGTATCAAAATGTATCTAGTTAAATTTAAATTAAGAATAATCTCATTTGTAAATCTACAGATCAAAATATATCCAAAATACTGAAGCATATTCAGTAAAAACATTTCAGTTATCAAATTCCAACACAATCAATCATTAACATCATATGGCATTCGTCCTAATTCATCATCATCAATTCTCTATTATAACATGCCATAAACACTAATCTTTTAATGAATATTCCATAAACACTAATCTTTTACTTACTTGTTCAGTTCTAATCCCAGCTCAAAAATCATTCTAATCAGTACTCCAAACATGCAGAATCATCACACATTCAAGATGGAATTAAATGACTTTCAGCTATTATGAACAACAACAATTAGCTGGTTCTTTAGTTATTTTATGAAGGGTAAAAGCATGTATTTAGTGTGGTAATTTAGCATAGCTTCAAGAAAAACACAAGAAGGGTAGATAGAAGCAAGTTTCGGTGGTGAGAGAGGACAAGAGAAGAAGAATGAGCTAGGTTGAAACAACACTGCAGAAACTTTACACCTAAGGCACTAAATGTCACCATATTATTTCAACATATGTCCTTAAGCATGTAAGCCACTTATCCCTTACATAAGCTACCAAATGTCAACTAATTACTAGTCCATTTTTCACTCAATCATTGCTATCATTTTTAATTAATTATTCATGCCAAATGTCACTCATTTATTTATGCCATTTGTCACTAATTCATTAGTCCACGTGTCACACTATAATTGGACCATATTTTAACATTTTTCCTAGTCCATAAATACTCCAAATTTCTAAAATATCACTAAAATTGCTAAATCAATTTTAATACTCACCAATTTAATTTCCAAGACAATAAAATCCATAATTGAAATTTATAGATCAATTTTACCCTAAAATGTCAATGAATGCATGTATAATCATTTTAATGTGCAAAATCAATATTCTCATGTATGTATATGTCACATTATGCATAAGCATGGAATATGCTTCCTAATTTTTCATTAACCTCTTATAAGCACTATTTTAACCTTATCATAAGTAACAGGATGTTACATTATATATATGTGTGTGTGTATGTGTGTGTGTGTGTGTGTGTGTGTGTGTGTGTGTGTGTGTTTGTTTGTGTGTGTGTGTGTGTTATTTGTAGAGAAAAAAAGAATGTAATTACTTTGTGTGACATAAAAAAAGATTCGTAAGAAAAAGTATAAATGTACTAATGAGTGCTTTAGGTGATTAATATTAAATGAAGCAATAAGACTATGTATTCCTATGGAGGTTGTTGCTTTTCAGTTGATTAATTTTTCTTGTCATCATTAGATCTTACTTAGTAATTTACTTATAGGAAAAAATGAATTAGAACCATAATTGTTTTAAGTATTTACAATAAACTTATAGTAATTTAAAGTGAGTTTTGTCACATTTAGAATTAATTATTTTATTATATAAATTATATATGCGTATACATTCAAAAATTGCAAGTTGACTTAATGTTTCGAATAATTATTAAAAATGAGATATACAAGCAAACTCAGATAATTCTCCACAAGTATACAAGTTTGATTTCAATTATTCATATTAAACACAATTATATGTATAAACACTAAAAATTTACTATGAAATTTTGAACATCCATAAATTATAGTTTATTAACGGCAATAAGCTAGAGTAATTATTTTAATGAGTTTATATAAACAACTAAGCACCTTTGATGCTTAATGAACAATGGATCATATCCCAATATATTCTTTTAGGTGAAAATATGTACCACTTCTTTTATTTAATTAACAACAAATTAGCTTCCATCAGTGTTAGGATAAGTAAATAAAATTATAAACTATTACTTAAAATTAAGATCAAAGATAAGTATAATCAAGGTCCTACTGCAAGCTCCTGTAGCTTCATTTTGGATATGATACATAGTAAAAAATAGTTGATTGGCATAAATTAAATAGTAAAACCATTGAAAAAAAAGATAATGGATTAACTTAGGAAAGGATAAAGATGCATCATTTAAAATGACAAAGACAACAATATAATAGAAATAACAATACTAGAATAAGTCATCAACCAACTATCATTTTAATATCATATACATAAATAACTAACCACAATCAACTACATCATGCTAACACCATATACAAAAATAGCTAACCATAATTAGTTAAATCATGATGGTTTCATCTACATATTCGTCAACCATATTTTATGCTAATCAGTTAGCCACAAAAAACAAAACATAAAATTTTGGTTCTTCTTTTCTAATCATATTAGCATCGTATACAAAAATAACTTACAAATCAATTAGCTCATTCTCTTTTCTTTTGCCTTTAACTTAGTTATTGTGTCAATTAGTTACTTTAACTTTGTTAGGCATTAGCATCTTTCTTCATGAAACATGTCCTTATATTATGACCATATTTCTTGCACCTTTTACATAAATATGAATCCTTTCCAACTCGAAACAAACGAAAAGGAAAGATGAAACATAAATCATGGATCAATTAAGCCCTCCCGGGGACTTTCTTAAAAATAAGAAAGAGGTGAATACAATGGAATATGGTTTGATACTATTTATGGGGATTCTGTAAATATTCCATTAAAAAAAAGAGAAAGTTTGAAACAATTGGAATTTTTTTTACAGAATAGATGCAGTTACTAATTCATGATCTGGCATGTACAGAATGAAAACTTCATTCTCGATTCTATGAGAATTTTTATGAAAACCTTTCATTTGCTTCTCTTCGATGGAAGTTTTATTTTCCCAAAATGTATCCTAATTTTTGGCCTAATTCCTCTTCTGATGATCGACTCAATCTCTGATCAAAAAGTTATAACTTGGTTATATTTCATTTCTTGAACAAGTTTAGTAATGAGTATAACGGCCATATTGTTCCGACGGAGAGAAGAACCTATGATTAGCTTTTCGAGAAATTTCCAAATGAACAATTTTAACAAAATCTTTCAATTTCTTATTTTACTATATTCAACTCTATGTATTCCTCTATCTGTAGAGTACGTTGAATGTACAAAAATGGCTATGGAAACTAAATTGCCTACCTCCTACCTCCTTGACTTTTTTCACTTTTCCTAATCTTCTTAAAGTTCAGTTTTTACCAAGAATTGGTCTTAAATCTTTATAAAGTATTGAAATTCAACATAATCTTGATCTTTTCTATATATGAAGTTTGGATATTCTTCTAGCATACCACCATTATGTTTGATTGTAGCACAAACACATTGGCAAGGAATCCCACTCATATATCATTTTCTACTAAATCAATAAATATGATAAAAAATTCACATATATATTTTTAAAAATGAATGAAATTGTATTAAATCTAGCAAAAGCTAATTTAACATTACAATAAGTCTCAGCTTACAACATGATTAATAACACAATAACAAAAACTTAAATTACAGGTTCCATCTGTTTTTCATGTTAGGGGTGAGTTTTGTACATTTTTTGCTACCATAATAGCTCTAACCCCACAGACTCCATGTTTAGTGCGATTTTTAATAGGTCATTGTTGTTGACATAATAACTCTAAACTAATTAAAGATACTTTCAGCCAGTTGGTGTTTATCTACTTTAGCTCATTTATACAACTTACTATTCCTTTCTTACTAAAGAGAGTAAACTGTAGTGGTGAAGATAATATTGAGTAGCATTCCATTATGCTTTTGATGTTTGAAAAACTTGGTAAACCAATCTAGAGTCCCACTCCATTCATAGATGTGAATAACTTTTAATAACATATGCAAAATTCTACTCCACATTGATTTGAAGTACCTTCATAGAAAATATAAATGGTTTCTGTCTTCTTTAGCTACCTTACATAAGACACACGTGGGATCATACGTGCCAAACCATTTGTTTTTAGTTTTAACTTTATTTTTTATCTCAAACCAAGTAATTAGGGAGGCTTTGGGATTTAGGAATTGCTTCCAGAGGAGTTCATCCAAAGGTACATCTCCAAATTATTAATGAATAACTTATGAAAAGAATTATTTGTAATGACCCCTTTGGGACTAGGAATCTAGATAATGATGTCTTCTTTATTCCATTGAGGGAGATAAGCTAAATATCTTGCAAGAAAGGAGAATCCACTGAAGCTCCCATACCAATCTCCATTCTGAATTAGTGAGGATACTTTGGCATCCAAAGGAATTATGTTTCTCAAGTGGAGAATTTCGTTCCTTTGTGTTAGATGGCTAAATTTAAACCAATTGTCATACCAAAACCATGTGGTAACCCTATTTCCCAGCTTATGTTTGATCCAACGATAAATCATGCTTAAGTTCAGTAATAGAGTGAAAGTCCAAGAAATTTCCCGGGTGTTTAATATCTGCCAAAAGTTTATAAAATTCATATTATTCATTTCAAATAGTATCCTGCTACAAAATATGGAAACTAATTATTGGCAAGTTATTTATACTTCACCAAGTTTTTTAAATCATTTGACAAATGGAACCATTATATTTCTCCACCACCTCCTTTTTCACGTTAAATATCTTTATCATTTCTCTTCTAATCATCTTAAAATTATGACAATTGGTGTGTTTTTAGCCTCCTTTATATATGTATTTAAGCTTTCACAATGGTTGTTCAACAATATATCACATTTAATTCTAACAATACAAATTTGCCCACACTATTTGTTTATTGGTATTTTTTTGGCCAGTTATGGATCACTTTGTCAATACCTTCCAATTATTTTATATACTTAAGTTAAAAACTAAAAGATAAGCATACCTTAAGCTATCATTCGATTTATTAATCAAATTTATATGCAGTAAAATGAAACAATCATATAACTATAAAAATCCTTGAAGGTATATGATCATGCCACATTCTACACTATATCTTTTATAGCTTTTGTTTCCTTAAATTGATTTAAAGGTAGGTATAGATATGTCTAAAGCAATATCTATGTTCAACACCAATCATGTTAATATTAAAGACATGTTCTAAACCTTATTGTAAAGAAACCATTTTAAGACTATTTATACGCTTAATGAATGTTTGTAAAAGAATGTACAAAAGTTAATAAGAGAGTATAAATGAAACATCAGAGAAAAAAGACAAAATAAAAATTTTACGTTTTGTTGATAAATGAAAATCCAATTATGACCGTTGTAGCGTTCAATATCTTGTTGTAAACATTTAAGAAATCATTTCTGCAATACTTGATTCTCAATTCTTACTACAACCAACGTAATTAAAAACATGTTATTATTTTCATCTATACCAACAACAATAACCCAGTAGAAGTCCGGCTGATTTGCGAGGTCTAAAACGTCCAGTAGTGTATAACCTTACCCATAATTGGTAAAGAGGTTGTTTCCTATTTGCAGTAAACCAACGACTGATAACAATTTCCTCTATGCTAGCCCTTTAAGTTACAAAGATCATCATTTATGACAAGCTTACAAATAGCCGAGCATTTTTATAAACATTTAAGGATATGTATGTAAAATCAAATAATCCTCCTAAATACTTGATTTTAAACCTACATTGTAATTTAATATAACTAATTCTGAGATCCTTACTTACTCAAATTAATTGCCTTACTCACTTATCAATACCTCTAATGCAAATTTCTTCATATTTTATACTTTACTGTTTATAATCTCAAATGTATAATGAAGTACCAATTTTAAAAAAAAAAAAACTCTAAATTTCTCATTCTTCATATTAAAGCCTATCTAAATGCATTAATTGAACCAAATAATATACCAACCTTTAAATCAATTAACCTTATCATATTAGTATTTGCTTTAAATTATAAGAACCTAGGCCTTTTTTCCCATCTTTATTTGAACTTTCATCCTTGTTCCTAAGTTCATTTGAATCATCATATGATGAAACTATTTACATTTCTACAATATTATTTTTGGGACATCTTGCTCACCATTATAACTAAACCTATTAACTTATTTGTGAATCTCTTCACTAACCACATCGTTAAATATGCCACTAGAATTAAATAAATTGCAACCATTAAAGTTGCTAAGTGCTTCTTTGTCAACCTTACATCTTCAATCATCTGAATCACTTTTATTTGTTTTATATATGGCTACATGATCCTCACTATAGAGTCTCCTCTTTTATAACACATGGTAGGGGAAATTTTAAAGTCTCACCATGCAAAAATTGAAACTCAACTTTGGATTCTATCATTGCATGAAAATAAATTTAATTAACACAACATTTCAAATAAAATAAACATGCTACAAAAGCTTAGAAGCAAAAAACTAGCCATATTATATGCGCTTATTCATTCAACAACTATTTGCCCTATTTTAACTCCTCAATTAATGGAACCAAATTTTTAGTCATTATGCTCTACCTAGTAAAGGTGAAAAGACTGTTAATTTCTTATGAAATCTTAGTTTAGTGATATTTTCTATATATATTTTTGCTAATGATTATCTAAGCCATAACGAATTTACACTCTCTAACAAAAAGACAAAATTCAATAGCTACATGTTGCTTTTTGTCTAAACCATTAAAATTAACCTCAATAAAATAACACATTTATTAATATAAATATGTTAAACTTTAATTTTTAAGTACGAAAGATATTTTTATCTTTTAAATGTCAATGAAAAAGTATAAATAGAAATATAAATAAAATTTAAAGAGTTTCTTAAGTTTGAGTAACAAAAAGGCTTATCTTAGCAACTTAATCAAACTTAAGGTTTAATGGGACAAGGGAAATTAGCGATAATAGTGTTATATATTTTAGAATAAAAATTATCTATAGTTAAATACCTTGTAGATTCTTTTTTTAATTAGAACCTTCCAATATCATCATAACCTTCCAACATCATCATACTTATTTTATTCCTTGTAGCTTATGCTATGTCTACTATTTTTCGAATGAATTTAAAGAATATGTCAAATTTGGTCTAATAAAGTGAATAGAAATATGTAAAGTAGTTAATTAAGTGTGAAAGTGTTCAGCAACTGATGTCAGTTCAGGACCACTAAATAAAACTAGTTTATAATATTTCAATTACTATTAAGCCTAACTACAGTTTATGTCAATTTGGTGATAAATTTTCATAACAAATCAATTAAGTCATAGAGGATTAGAAAGATCATCTTAATTTCTATTGTGTCACTTTTAGTTTTTAAACTAATTTCTCATTTATTTTATTAGTAATTGAACTTGTACTAACCTGGTACTCTTATTATAGTCAATTACACATTGAGCTATCCACTTTGAATTATCAAAAAGTTAATTTAAACAAATTTTAACATTATAATCTATGATATGTGATTTGGTAATATGAGAGTGGAATTCAAAATAAGACCACGTTTTTCCTTAACTGTCAAATAATGCATTTCTTTAATCTTAAAGAATGCATATTAGAAACCTATAGTGAGGTGCAATAATAACTACAAAGCAATCAACTCTCTATCACCAACAGTAAACATTATCTTTCAAGCACAACAATTGATAATGAATAATGTATATCAATATCAAGTTGGTAATACATATCTATGAAAAACTTTATATATACTAAAGATTGTAATTTCTACTTTAATACTTAAACATTTAAATGAAATCTCCAACTTCTATCGTCCCTAAATTTTTTTAAAACAATTAGCATAAAATAAGTTGAAATTTGTTACTAATAAATTACAAATTAGTAAAATGTAAGGCTCCGATCATGCATCTCATACATAATATATATCAAATATATATAGCGGAAAATAAAACGAAACCTCAAAAACTAGATCTACTCTTGTATATAGATATAGAAAAAAAAATATGAAATGTAAGATATTTACATACCTTTCTGACAATCTCCTTCGTTCTTTAATCTTCTCCTCGTTGGATTGTCGTAAACCACAATGATCAATGTAGACCGTCTCTAATAAAAGTTCACATGAAGATAGAAGGATGAAACGTCATTAGGAGATGGCTAGAACTCTTTTTTTGTGCTAGCAAAGACAAGAACTCTTGTAAGTTAGAGAGAAAAATAATGTGTGTGTAAGAAAGAACCTTTCTGTCACTTGTGTCTTACATAAGATACACGAAAATCATATGAATTTTCTGCATCATTTGGCCTTCCATAACCTCCATCACTAATGGAGAGTTATGGGAAGTTAATTGTCATGAATAGCATGCATTAATCAAAGTTTGGGAAGTTAATGACCATGAATAGCATGCATTAATGAAAGTTTTGGGAAGTTAATGACCATGAATATCGTGCATTAGTAGAAGATTTAGGAAGTTAATGACCAAATTGATAGCCAACAACACTTGTTCTAATCCATTCCATGCAATGTTTTCTACTATGATCACATCGCAATACAATCCAAAAACACTCTCTCATATCTTGAATCACCATTCAAGACCATTTCACTCATCCTTCAGATCTCCTATGTGTGTGACCCATTAGGTGCCCGGTTATGTTGGCTACTTGAATTAACACTTAATTCAAGTAAGTCAAGAGTGGTATCTAGAAACACCTCATGACCCCCAATTGAACAGAAAGTTAGTGGTTTGACTCCGAACCCATCCATATGCAATGTTGCCATATAATTCGTCCTTTCACCATTTATACCCCACTTGATTCAGAGTACAGTCAAAGTGTCAACTCCTACTAAACTGACTACGTCACATCTAGTCTAAGTGATATAAGATCTTGTCCTAAGGATCTTATTACTTTATGTATCATTAAAGATTCTCTTCATGATATATATCTGCTCTGGCCAGAGACTCTCGAGTAATGACCCTGACAAAAGACCGTGGGTATCATCTCCTTCTATCAGGAATGGTGGTGAATCCTTTATTGTCTACTCAATTACCTCCGAATACCTCAAGCTGTACCCAATCACGACCCTATAAGTGACCCCTAAAATGCACCGATGAATGGAT
>JAOQMP010000210.1:30762831-30774767 GCA_027563575.1 Erythroxylum pedicellare | reverse complement strand
TATAGTAAATAGTCGTACAATACATCTGTTGAATGATGGAGAGAAAAGGTTGTATAGTGTTCTGCGAGATGAGAAATTAGAACCATATCCAACACAGATGACTAAGCAAAAGTGACATGGGGATACAATTTTTCTGAAGAAATAAAGTTCTAGTTCAGTCTCTAAGAATTTCAATTTCTATATGGAAGTTGAGCATAGAATACTGTTTTAACTTAAGAACAGTCCAAACATGTTTGGGGTATAAATTTTAGAGTATTGAATCAAATTGAATGATTTTGGTGGCATTAGACAATGAAGAACATTTTTCTATAAGGAATTATTATCAAATTTCTTCACTTACCTGATCGGAATGATCATGGAAAATTGACCCAAAGGTTGGGACTTTTGAAAGAGTTTGAGTATCTAGAATTTATCTTAGTGAATATGCTATCTATGAGGCCTCAAATTGTATTCCTATTGAATGGAGTTTTTTATTATTGTTAATGGAAATCAAGGAAGGCAAGAGGAGCAAGGGGAGAGGTCTCTTTGAGCAAGTTTGTAAGCAAGGATTTCAATGTGGGTAATATATTTATGGTTATTGTGTAATATGACCAAGTTTGCCTTATGGGTGAATGTGTTCTAAATTGCTTAAATTGAATGCATGTGTATTGTATGTTAACTTGTTTGATAAAGAATTATTGTGATTATTGAAAATGCATTGTGATTGATGAATTATGATCAAGTTATGCCATTGAAATATGCCATGACATTTTGTATGAATGAAAAGATGAGAAATCATGAAAGTATGAGCATACAATAAAATGATTTGAGCATGATTAGATGCTTTTGTTTGGGTGAGAGTGGAACCATTTCGTTCGTCACGTACATGTTGACAAGAGCCTTCTCCCGGCTACCTGCTTGTGGCATATGAGATCTGAAAAGTGGACTCATTTCGTTCATGGTGTAAACTTTGGTTTCTCCATTTCGTTTCTATGGAACCATCGAGCCAGTTGTTTGTGCATAGCATATTAGATTTGTTATGTATGATGCATAATTGAGTGTTATGCTTTGAAGGATAACTCACATAATATGTTCTATATGATGACTTTTGTTAATTATGAGTTATGAGTTGAATTGTGAATGATTGACTTGCTAGCTAAAGTAAGTTATAGATGTATATGAACGAATATAAGTATGTGCTTGAGTTGTATAGCTCATGCCAATGGCTATAAATGTATAAGCCACTGAGCTTCGCAGCTCACCCCATTACCTTCCATTCCACAGGTGAAGAAAAAGCAGAACAAGAGAATTGTGAACCTTGCAAGGCATTTGGCAACTCCAAGATAGCTACATTTAGTAATGAAGTTAGTTCAGAAACTTTTGGTATTTAGAATCATATTAAGCATAAGCATCCAATTGTATCATGTGCATTTTTGTATTATGTAATCAGCCAATAGTGTGGCTTTTGATATGTAAATAAAGTTTTTCAAACTCTTTTGCTTTAGAAATGAAATGATGAATTGAAGAAGTTTCGTTTGTATTTGCTCATAGTTAATTTCTTTGTTAAAATGGTTATGTTGAAAGAATTGCAGGAATGTATGTATGTTTTGTGTTGAATGTTGGTGGTCTGGGTTTTATCCGAAGAATTTTTATACTAACTTTGGTGACTTTGCGTGGCGATGCAAAGACTTTCGTCGTGGCGAACTACAAGAGAGGAGACTTTGCCGCGACAAAGCCAAACTTTCACTACGACAAACACGCCACTGCTGAAGCTAAAATTTTTATGAAGTTTGAAAATTTTTGGAAAATCAGAGCCTCTTAACAAGTACCACAACCTGGGCGCTAGTACTGTTTGGTGTCAGAATGATAGTTGGACTCTGTAAATGGGGTCCACCACTAATGGCTTTAGGTTACCTTAGTAAGTTTGTGAATTGGATTCAATCTTGCATTACCTTGGTTTCCTTTACTTTAACTGTAAATGGGGGGCTAACTCAGACTTTCAAAGCAACTCAAGGTCTAAGATAGGGTAACCCCTTGTCACCTTACCTATTTTCAATATTTATAGAGATTTTGTCTAGCATAACTCTGATTGATATTAATATGGAACCTCATTTTAAATACCATTATAGATGTAATAAACTCAAGATCTCCCAGCTTAGGGTACCTCAAGGTCCCATCTCTATAAAAAAGTTGAGCGTACACCTTTGTAAGCTCTATTTAAAGGAAATTACAACCTTAGTGCAACATATTTTTATTTTATAGGGGAAGAATGCAATTGATAATCTCTACTATTTGTGACATATTCTTTTATTGGTGTTTACTCTTAGCCATTCCTAAGGGTGTTATAAAGACTATTGATAAGTTGATCAAAGACTTTATATGGAGTGGACCTTATAATTCTTGCATACTCAGGTAGAGTATTTTATGATTACCTAAAAAGTTTTTGGGGTATAGGGATCATATCCATTAGGAGAATGAGTAGGATTTTGTTAGTTAAAAGGTTGTGAAGCTTTGTATTGAGCAAGAAAAACTACAGGTTAAATGGGTTTATAATTATTTCATAAAAGAGGAATTATATGGACAATTTCCCTAGTATTACAGAATCCTGGACCTTTCAGTAGATTTTAAGTTTAAGGAATGTGATACAACTTTCTTGAGAATACTAAAGTGAACGCACTTGTTTCCAATAATTCTTAGATTTAGCCTCTCTCTTTGGGGTGAAGTGAATGCATCACTTCTGATTGGCCATCTTACTATTTTGATCAATCTAAGGGTGATTGCATTATTTGGATAGCTAAAACATCCATGAAATTCACTACTAGCTCACGCAAAAAGTTGTTAATTCAGATATCCTGTAATAAATCATGCTAGAAACTTATGTGAGATTCTCATTTTATTCCTTCCCACTCTTTCATTCTGTAGTTAACGTCTTCTAAAAGGCTTAACACCAAGGATAAACTTAAAATTTCAATAATTGATTCCAAATGTGCACTATGCTGGACCTTACAGGAAAACTTAGACCATCTGTACTTTAGGTATGACTACTCTACCATGCTATAGAATCACCTGTTACCCAATTTCAGCTGGCAAGTCTCTGCCACATGTTAGTCAATTATCTTTGAATGTGTACTGGGATTATGTGATGGAGGGCCATCAAAGCTTGCTCTTCAAGATGTCCTAGCTATGGGATTTGAAGAAAAGTCATAAGAAATGGAACAAGTTCAAGGAGCTACAAGTGAGTTGAATGAAGTTATGGAGGAAGCAAAAATGGGCTGAATTTGTTCTTACAATTCCAAGTCCTTTTGAAGCCATTTGTAGACTTCAAAATGTGTGTCTATGGACTTGATGAGCATGAGGTCGAATTCCAAGCTTAGTAGAGTTTTTAAGACATTTATTTTCATTGACTTTGATCCAGTTTATTACTAGTTTTATTTCCTATTTCATGATGGTCCGGATTTGTGTATTTAGTCCGATTTGAAGACTTTATTTTAGTTTGTTTCAATTAGCTATTTTTGTGAGACTTTATTAAAACTTTTATTTTTGTGTTAATGAGCTGAAACCACAAATTACGAATATAAGGAGTTGATTCTTATGGATGCTCGCTCCTATTTTAGCTCTTTGTTTTCCTATTTTGAATTAAGAGAAATGTATATAAAAAAGAATGAGGTTTTCTCTCAATTTGGCAAGAGATCGTCTGGGTTTTGATTGTTTCTCCAAAGAATAGTCGTTGGGTTTGTTTGTTTTCTGAAAACATTCAACTTTGTTCATTGTTCCCTTTGATTTGACCGCTAGAATTCTATCTGACAAGTTGTACTAGAAAATTCGTAACTTTTTTTTTGTAATTGTCCAATTTAGGTGATTCTAAAGCCATAGAATTGTTCACTTCTTAAACTAGAAATCTCCAGAAGGGTTTGCTACCCAGTTCTAACTCCAGCCATCTCAAAATTTCCAGTATTTTTGACCATTTCCAATCAATCACCCAACCAGACATGTATTCAGAAAAACCAATCTAACTCAACCGTTCCTTATTTGTTTGACCTGATTCTTGATTCTAAATTGTAGTTCACAAAAATTTCTACAACTTCACTTGTTTCCTAGAAACCAAATTCCCTGCCAATTAACCCAAAAATGCATTCAAATTTCCTATTCCAGTTTTACCTGATAAAAACCAAATTGCACAAAACTTTTCCAATAACCACTAGACCCTATTCCATTCTCTTTCAGGACATTCTTCTGTCATATTTTGGTAATAGAGACAAGCTAGAGACAAGATTTTGACCTTCGACGATGTCAAGTCTGACTCCAAATAACCTAGACACGCTTGTCACTAAAATCGAAGAGATGAGTCTCAAGATTGATAGGTGTGATGTTGCGCGCCTTAAGTTTGAGGCCATGACGAATAAAGAGACTGCCTTTGATACATTGGGAACCTTTGGCGCACCGGGAGACACTTCCTAAGTTAATCAATCCCGAGATGATGAGTTTGAGGATGAGGTAAGCCATCTAAACAATTATGGTCGTGATGAATTGAGATTGGGTTGAAATGGCGCAAGAGGGAGAGGGAGAGTCCTTTATGGTGCAAGCTGTATAGGACCTGTTAGGAATGCGTTTCAACCTAGAATTGATAGGAATGATCAAAATGACAATATGTTTAATTTCAAGGTTGATATTCCTGAGTTTGTTAGTAAAATTGATGCGGATGTTTTCCAAAAGTGGTTGTACACCGTTGATAGGATCTTTGAATAAAAGATGTACCTGATGATAAGAAAGTGAAACTTGTGGCTATGAAATTCAAAGGGAATGCTGCCTTTTGGTGGGATAATTTGCAGAATAGGAGAATGAGAGAAGGGAAGCAAAAAATCTCTAGTTGGACCCGTATGAAGATTGAATTGGAAGAAACTTTTCTGCCCCCTCAACATAGGCAGAAAATGCTTGAGAAGATGTTTGTATTGAATCAAAATAAGGGGCCAGTTGAAGAATATGTAATGGAGTTTGAGCAATTCTTGTTAAAGTGTGGGTTAGAACAAAGTGAAGAAGTGGTTGTCACAAGATTTGTGAAGGGCCTTAATCAGGATCAACATGGCATGGTGAATCTTTACCCCTATGATTCCTTTGTTGAATTGAAGAAGCTCTCATTTAGATGTGAGACAAGTTCAAACAACCAAAAAGCCAAGAAAAATCCATTTAAGTCGAGCCCCAACTATAGCCAAAGAGCTAGCCCATTCCAACCACCTTTCAAGCCTAAATTCATCCCACCTCAAGCCTCCTCACAAAAAACACCACCACCACAACTGAAGACAAACAATTCACCTTCACCTTACACTCCAAAAGTTCCCTACACTCCTAGTAATTCTCAAAGTCTAAAATCCAAGCTTAGATGTTTCAAATGTCAAGGCTATAGGCATTTTCAATCCGAACGTCCCAATAGGAAAATTATGACTTTGTAAGAGATGGACGAAATTAACAATGTACTTGAATGTGAAAAAGCTGCCTTATTTTGTGATGAAGTACAAAAAGAGGAAAATGGTAGTGATGAGACAACTGTGGCTAGTGGAGAAGACATAGAGGTAGATGTGTTAGTTTTGCTCGAATGGAGGTGAAGATTGGAAGAGAAAATCTCTCTTTTATATAAAGTGTGTAACCGATGGTAAGAAGTGTAGTGTAGTGATTGATAGTGGAGGTTTCTAATGAAATGGTGGATAAGCTTAGCTTAAGAACTAAACCCATTCCATGTCCTTGTAAGCTTACGTGGCTTGACAAGAAGCATAAGATAAAAGTTTCCAAGAGAAGTCTAGTTCCTTTTGCTATTGGGAAGTATGAAGATGAAGTATGGTGCCATGTTATCCCAATGTTGGCTTGTCATTTGTTTTTGGGCAGGCCTTGGTTGTATGATAGGGATGTTAGTGATCAAGTAAAAGTAAATACATATTCCTTGAAGCATGAGGGCAGAAAATTCTTGTTGACACCAATGAGGCCAGATGTGAAGAAAAGGCTAGAAAATGATGCAATTTTGATGAGTATTGAAGAGAGGAAGGAAATTATTGATTAATTGCCTTCATTTACACCATTAGATGTGGAAGATGAGGTTAGGCCGAAGTTACCCATTCCTAGAATTGTTTAAGATTTGATTGATCAATTTCCTGGTGTTTTCCCTAATAAGCTTCCAAAGGGGTTGCCACAATAATTCCATATAAACAATCCTATAGGATGAGTCCTAAGGAAGGGGAAGCTTTGCAAGCTATTGTTGAGGAGTTGTTGGAGAGACAGTTCATTAGGCCTTTAACAAGTCCATATGTAGTTCCAGCTTTTGTGGTGCGAAAGAAGAATGGAAAATGGAGGATGGTGATAGATTCAAGAGCAATTAACAAAATCATAGTCAGGTATTAGTATCCTATTCCTAGACTTGATGACATGCTTGACCATCTTCATAGAGCAAAAATCTTCACTAGACTTGATTTTACTAATGGATTTCATCAAATCCATATGAGAGAGGGAGATGAGTGGAAAACAACTTTTAAAACAAATTATGGACTTTATGAGTGGCTTGCCATGCCAATAGGAATGTCAAATTCTCCATCCACTTTCATGAGGCTTATGAATAAGGTGCTTCAACCTTTCCTTCAAAATTTTGTTAAAGTGTACTTTGATGATATCTTGACCTTTTCTAAATCTCTAGATGAACATGTGTTGCATTTGAAAAGTGTCTTTGATGTCTTAGCTAAAGGGTGTTTGAATGCTAATGTTGAAAAGTGTCATTTTCGTGATCATTCTTTGACTTTCCTAGGATTTGTCATTAGCCAAGATGGTATTAGGATGGATCCCTTAAAGGTTCAAAGTATTCTAGATTAGTTGGTCCTAATAAGCCTTTTCCAAGTTAGAAGCTTTCATGGTTTTTATTCATTCTATAGGAGATTCGTTAGGAATTTTAGTACTATAACTGCTCCTATAATCGAATGCATTAAAAAAGGTGATTTTAAGTGGACAAGTTAGGCCACTATTGCATTCAACACTTTGAAAATTTTGATCACAAAGGCACATGTTTTAAAGTTAGCTAATTTTAGTGCACCATTTGAACTTTAGTGTGATGCAAGTGGGGTAGGAATAAGGGTTGTTTTGGGCCAAAAGGGTAGACCAATTGCATTCTTTAGTGGAAAACTCAATGATGCTAGAAAAAGATACACAACATATGATAAAGAGTTTTATGCAATTGTTAGGGCCATTAGACATTTCCAACCTTATTTGTTGGCCAATCCTTTTGATCTCTTCATTGATCATGATGCTCTAAAATATGTCCAAAGTCAAGCCAACCTAAGTTACAAACATGCTAGTTGGGGTTGAATTTCTTCAATTTTTTGACTTTTTCGTAAAGTATGAAAAAGCGACCACAAATGTTGTTACCGATTCCTTGTCAAGAAAAAATCTCTTGTTAAGTTCAATACATGCACATGTTGTAGGTTTTGATGACATTAGGAGGATGTATGAGAGTGACAAAGACTTTGGTAAAATTTTTACTAGGAATAAGGAAAATAATGGTGCATTTAGGGACTTTATTTTACATAATGGTTACTTGTTTTAAAATGGTTCTTGTTGTGTTCCAAATAGTTCTCTAAGGGAGGCAATCTTGAGAGAGGTCCATGGGCAAGGGTGAGCTAGCCATCTTGGGAGGGTTAAAATGTTTGAACAAGCCTATTCTAACTTCTATTAGTCGGGGATGTTTAGGGAACTAGCAAGGCTTGTGAGTGGTTGCAATACCTATAGTAGATCAAAGATGACATCCTAAGCCCACGACCCTTACACACCTTTACCTACACCAAACAAACCTTAGGAGGATGTGAGCATTGATTTTATGTTAGGTTTGCCTAGGACTAGGAGGGGATTTGATAGCATTATGGTTGTTGTGGGCAGATTTTCTAAAATGGCATATTTCATTCCTTGTGCTAAATCTAATGATGCTCAACATATGATGGACTTGTTTTTCCATAATGTTGCCAAATTGCATGGCATTCCAAAAAGTATTGTGAGTGATAGAGATGTGAAGTTTGTGAGTCATTTTTGGAGAGTGTTATGGGCTAAATTAGGAACAAAACTCAAATTTAGTACAGCTTTTCACCTACAAACAAATGGCCAAACCGAGGTGGTTAATAGGTCTTTAAGGGGGATTTGAGGAGTTTGTTAAGAGGAAAAACAAAGAATTGGGATACCAGTCCACGAGCCGAATGTGCTTATAATTGTTCTAAGTCAAAGTCAACCAAATTCTCACCATTTGAAGTTTTTATGGGTTAAATCCATTGACTCCTATTTCCTGGACTTTGTTTGTTTGAGATAGGACTTTTCAAAGTATTGTAACTGAGCAAAGGGCCCAAGAAATCATTAAAATGCATGAATAGGTCCGAGAGAACATAAAGAAGCATAATGAAGCTTACATGAGGCAAGCTAAGAAGAAAAAGCAAGTGGCATTCAAAGAGGGTGACCTAGTTTGGGTTATTTGAGGAAAGAACGGTTTTCCAAGGCTAGGAAGTCCAAGCTTATTAATAGGGTGGATGGTCCATTCAAAGTGCCCAAGAAGATCAACAACAATGCCTACAAAATTGAGTTATTATCCCATTATCAAACGTCTAACAGTTTCAATATAAGTGATCTAAAGCTTTATGCGGAGGATATTATGATTGATTCAAATTCTTCTAGTGAGGCTGGTTCTCAAGAGGGAGTGGATGATGGAGGGCTATCACAACTTTGCTATTCAAAATGTCCTAGCTATGGGATTTGAAGAAAAGCCATAAGAAATGAAACAAGTTCAAGGAGTTACAAGTGAGTCGAATGAAGTTATGAAAGAAGCAAAAATTGGCTGAATTTGTTTTTACAATTCCAAGTCCTTTTGAAGCCATTTGGAGACTTCAAAATGTGTGTTTATAGACTTGATGAGCATGAGGTCGAATTCCAAGCTTAGCAGAATTTTTAATACATTTATTTTCATTGACTTTGGTCGGGTTTATTACTAGTTTTATTTCCTGGTTAAATAATGGTCTGGATTAATGTTTTGGTCCAGTTTGAAGACTTTATTTTGGTTTGATTTCAATTAGCTGTTTTTGTGAGACTTTATTACAACTTTTATTTTTGTTTTAATGAGTTGAAACTACAGTTAGGAATATGAGGAGCAAATTCTTGTGGCTGCTCGAAAATTTCCTATTTTAGCTCTTTGTTTTCCTATTTTGAATTAAGAAAAATATATATGAAAAAGAATGAGGTTTTCTCTCAATTTGGCAAGAGATTGTCTGGGTTTTGATTGTTCCTCCGAAGAATAATCGTTGGGTTTGTTTGTTTTCCATAAACATTCAACTTTGTTCGTTGTTCCGTTTGATTTGATCGCTAGAATTTTGTCTGACCAGTTCTACGAGAAAATTCATAATTTTTTGTGTAATTGTCCTATTTAGATGATTCTAAAGCCATAGAGTTTTTCACTTCTTAAACTAGAAATCTTCGGAAGGGTTTTCTACCTAGTTCTAACTCCAGCTGTCTCAAAATTTTCAGTTTTTTTGACCATCGTCAATCAACCACCCAACCAGACATGTATTCAGAAAAGCCTACCTAACTCGATCGTCTCTTATCCATTTGACCTGATTCTTTATTCTAAATTGTAAAAATTTATACAACTTTGCTTATTTCCTAGAAACCAAATTCCCAGCCAATTAACCCAGAAACGCCTTCAAATTCTCTGTTCTAATTTTACCCGATAAAAACTAAATTGCACAAAACTTTTCCAATAACCACCAGACCCTATTGTGATCACTTTCAAGACATTTGTCCATTATTATACCTAAACTATAAAGGAAACTTGAAGTTAGAAGTGATTTGCATTTTAGTGTACTCTATTTGGAAAGAAAGGAACCCAATAAACCATAAACAACAAAATCAGACTATATGCAATGGATAGACGATCAAATTTGAACTCGTCGAATTTATTCAAACCTTTCTGTTACTTGATGATAGCATGATGGGGAAGTTTTAACTTTTGTACTAGGATTAGTTAGACTCTACTCTTTGGTACTCGTGATATATTGAGAAGTACATGTCCTCTTGCTTTTAATTAATTTTATTATGTTCTTACCTTTCATAAAAAATTAAAACAAGATCTACACATTTTATTAGTTTTTAAGCTCTAACTTCAGGAGATTCTAATTTCCCAATCTTCCACCGTCAATTTTACTCAGCCACCTATAATTCAAATATCGAGTACAACCTTTTATTCAAAACATTAACCTACCAACCCTAATTGATGGATCTAGTCAATCCTGAACTCTAACACTACGAAGACATGCAAATTTTTTTAAAAAAAAGATAAATATTTTAAATGGCTAATAAGCCTAATATGATATCGAAAATTTTTTATGGTCCCCATCCAGTCGGATGTTGTTAGCAAAGAAAGCCGTCAGATTTTGGCAAGATGACTGCAGCGTCCTGGCCTCCACACAGGCAAAACCTCTATAGACTCGTACAAAAACCAAAACACATTAGATAATCTCCATGAATGTGAACAATTTATCAAAAATAAATTTGGCAATATCCCCAAATAAACCCATAAGCCCACTCCTCACCTAACGTGCCAAAAATACCCTTACGATCCAATGCTGTCTTTTTCCTTCGTTTCGTCATATCCACGTGAGGTTTAAGGGGAACAGTGTAAAAGGATGTGCAGAGAGACGTCACTTTCCGGCACATCTAGTGGAGATAGCGTTCTCAGGCTTTTACGTATCCCTTTAATCCGGCAGTAGGCCTACTTGCAGTTTCATATCCATATGAGTTGAGATTTTGTAGCCCACTTGTTACATAAGTCATCATCTCATGATGTTTTAAGTTTTGGGGAATAACGTTCATTGTTGATCTTCAAATAAATTGAGCCATAACCTTCCAATCTTCTATTCCAAATCCAGAATCAGTAGCCACCAAAGTCCAAACTCACACGAAATTTAAGAAATATTTGGCTATACTATTACGAATTCCATTTAATCACATTGTAATACAACTTGGTATTCGTCATCTAAACTCCAATACCAAGGAACGCCACGTAATTTAACTTACAAAGTCTATAAATGCCTCGTTAACAGCTTGTCGGAAATATGGAACTCGTATACCTTGTTCTTTTCCAACAGTCATATTCGACTTTCTGTCTTTGCCTTCCCATGATCTCTCCCTTTCTACGCTCTTGTTGCTCTTCGAAATGACAGGAGATACACGGCAAAAAATGTCCACACAAAAGTAAAGAGATTGTGTTTTTGTTGGGCAACTGGAAGTCCAAAACTATTTTACGTTCCATCAAATTACACAGCACAGACCCCAGAGGATCTTCGTTGTGATTCTCCAGCCTTCAAACAAGCAATCATGGCCGTGCACGTGAAGTCAAGTTAGCGGTTTGGGCAGCACCTTGCTCAATGCAAGTGTGCAACCAGATCAGATTATCTATTCTGTTATATAAAAATATATCATTTAATAAATAAAATTCACAAAAATTTAACGGTTGGGATTGTACCAGAACAAAAGGCACATCACAATAAGAACCAGGAGATCTCGCGTTGCAAGTAGACCATCCTCGCACCCAATCCTATGGTCCCCACTTTATCCAACTCACACTGTTTTTTTTGGGTGTTAGGCCGTTGTCCACTTGTAGAAGCCTATAATCATCACCACCCCTCAGCAGTGCTGATTTGGACCGTTCACTTAGGTAAGGGTTAAAGTCGAGGAACATCAGAAACATATAGATACAGTCAGTCCTTTTACTTTACATTAACTATTCTTATTACTTATTTTTATTCTTATTATAATTATTTAAATTCTCTCTCATCGTTGAAAACCTAATCCGATATATCCGTGAAGTTATGTTAATAACTGTCATGACACTCATCCCACATCGGTGGGATGAGAAAATGAGAGAGGAGAGGGGCCTATAAAAGAAAGCCCTCTCC
>JAOQMP010000210.1:30747973-30762278 GCA_027563575.1 Erythroxylum pedicellare | reverse complement strand
ATGTTCAAGGCACAGATGGAAATGGGTCTATATTAAGGGAACATAGGGTCTACACGAATGCTATATGGGAGCAAGTTTGATAAAAAAAAAGCAATGAAATGGGGAAAATATGGTTTAATATTCGTAGAACACTTGATAGGCAGAGAAAGGACATAGTACCATGTGAATGCATTGAACATGAATAAAGAAACAAAAGCTACTTAAAATAAACACAATGAGAACACGTTACCATGTTGTTGCATGTTATAAACTCTCCAAAATCCATTTCTGCACTAAGAAGAACAAAGCCTCTACACGTGGGAATGCTGCAAAACATGATAGATACACAGCACAATTTTATTTTATTTTATTTAAAAAAGGGTGCTCTCAGCTTCTATAACTCGCTTAAACATAAGACTTGAAAAACTACTTTGTTGTCCCAATGTTATGCATGAAAGAGCTAGTCCCATATGGGAGCAAATTTAAAGGGGTTTTTAGCATACCTAGAATTGGAGGTGAATACAAGAGCTACAAGGTAACGTGTTTGTCTAGTGTTCAGTATGGGTACTTACTACTCCTTTATGCAACAGAGACATAGGGTTTTAAAATAGGAATATGTTCTTCTACACAGGGGTAACATGGAGCTATATTATGCATCATGTCCAATTCTGCTACTATCCAATTCTCATCTGGAATTCTGTGTGCTCTAACACGGAGGTGTTTGGTAACATAGTCCAAACACACTGCCTTATTTGTCTCATGTTCAATTTTCCTACTCTCGACTTCTGAAGTGTGAATTGATGCAAGTCAAATAGGGAACAAACGCGAGGGCATGTTTCTTACCGTGTTTACCTGTAAACGTTCAAAACTTGAATTGCATGAAGCCCAAGCAAAATACTATTAAATCACCATCAATTCCTACTTCAATCCATGAGTTTAACAACCACTTAAACTATATATATAAAAAAAAGCATAAACAACAAAATGAACCAAAGAAGTACAAGTTAATCCAATCAAAGCTAAAACACCCAGAACATTGGATTACCCCCCACCAAGCATTTTTTTAAAAGTCTCTTAGCTGGGCTTCTCGTAAATGTTGATGTACACAAAGTAGAAAGAAAAAATGATGAGAAGAAAATTGGTTATATTAAGTGAAGAAATTAACTTTTATAAATAAAAAATTTCTATTTCCTCATTCATTTCTGCTTTTATAAAATTATATTTATATTATAATCTCGACCATTATAATAAAAGCAACACCCTATATTAATTATAATAAAAATAATATAAAATTAAAAGACTCTTAAACGTTTTAGAGAAAAAAGAATAGTATTTTGATTTCAACAGTTACCGACCGCAGATTATTCTCAGGTGAAGAAGTGTGGGAGAGTTTTGAGTTTGACGGCCGTCGATGTCGCAATTGCCATTTCAAATGTTTGTGTATAGGCTTGTGAAGGAAAGACAAGGCTACGTCGGGCATTAAATTTAAGAACTCTGGATCAGCAACTAGCCTTGTATGGCTGGAAGACTGATTCTGTAGATGAGGACCCAATTTTACCAGCAACTATGCAAGGCCTGTTGCTCCCGACTTTGTTTCGATGTGAAGCCAGTTGGGTCATACTTCTCGAGAGCTAAATGCATTCTGATTTCGTGAGCTCGGGTTAATCTAAGATAGATTAAAGACCTTCAGGTATTTAGCTGTGAACCTACAACTACTGTCTTACTGCCCTCACACTCGTCGTCGGCTTCTCTTTGTGGACTCATTTATCATTATGCAAATATAATAATATATTCAGCAAAATGAAACCAAAGACTATTTGATTTGTTTTACAGTAAAACCAAAACCATTTAACTGCAACAATATCGAAGCGATGGCGGTCACGGACTATGTTTTGAAAGGAAGCTGAGCGGGCAAAACATTATTCAAGAGTTCCTTGAACCTGAATCGTAGATTATGCAGACAAATCCCAGAACCTGAAAAGTTATAGCTCCTGGACCTTTGATCATCAAGTAGCTGAATATCTTCTTTCTTTTGTATTCGCAATCTAATCAGAGTTTTGCTGTCACAGATAGCTACGCATATTTGTTCCTTACTTGAGAAGTTTCATGTGCTGCAACATATCAGGAGAGCATATGTTCTTGTTTATGTAATATTTATTCTCTTATTCTCCAGTAGTATTTTCCCTGTTTTTGGAGTACATGAGATTGTAGAAAGGTATAACATCCAGTTCAGGTTCTTTCTTGTGCTCAAGCCTAGATACAGGATTAACAGAATGTGCTGGTCGGGAATGTCCTATACCCAGACAAGATATGCACGATACTGGCAACAAATATGACATATACATGGAATTTTCTATCAAAATTTACAATTGCTAGCATTCGAAAATACAAAATCTATAGTTACAAGTCAGCAAGGAATTGATGTAATTGCTGGGCACATCCTACTCCGCTTCTGAGCTGTACAAGCAGCAGCTCGTTAAGAAATTGTCTATAATCAAGAAGGACCGTGCATTCTGTAATAGCAGTTATAAGTAGCACATGTAGATGATGGTGAGACAAGCTGAACGCAGCTATAACTTACTACCATTAAGATACTCACGGCACCTTCAAGATATCTATCCATGCTTTTCCCAATAAAGCTGGTCCTTGATCATTGTTTTAAAACACTGGCTCCAACCTCTATTGTTCATACATATTAAGATTTTTCACCTGCAAATCATCCCCGTGTCAGTATTTTCTTTTGCGAGCTTGGTGATCTGGACTAGGATACCCTTACTGGCTACAATTTGGAAATACAGCTGATTGAAAACCCTCCATCCCACAAGGCATAGATAAATGGATCCCCATTCCAAAAGAATTTTGTGAACAAGCTTGGCGGCATCAGCTTGCGAAAGCCCCACCAGGGACTTTGCTTCTTGCTGCCAAGGCAGTACAGGATTTGGGGAAATACAGATTCTTTATAAATTCAAGAGGATAAATATTCTCTAAACCATCTGCAGAACTTTTATGCACCCACTTGAATTGGCTGCAATGACCATGTCTGACTTCCCTCTCCAGCAGACACTTGAAACAAACTGCCCATTGTCATCATCGGTCTCTTTACCAGAAATTGGGTCAATTGAACCAAATTTGTGTGAAGTGATTGGAATGGGTAGAGATCTATAGTACGCATAAACCTGAAAAGAGATTGCATCATGAGGTAAAGATAGGACAATACAATGCTCTAATGAATATGAAAATATCACATCTAAAGTAGGACATTTCCAATGCCATTTTTCTCCTTTTCTTCTGTTCCCCCCAACACACCCTTCTTCAACCCCAAAAGAAAAAATACGTGTATGAAATTCCCATTCATTTAAGAATAGAACACTTCATTCATTATCCAACAAATGCACTAGGAAGTTAGTCATACCTCATTTGTTTCTGAACCACAAGCTATGTAGCCATCAGACACGGACAAGCCCACAAAGTTCTGAGGAAGTAAGAAAGACTAAATTAAAATGAAACCAGCGGAGAACAAACAGGTAAGAGAAAAACAGTTGACACAGAGACCAGAATGACAATAACGGCAAAGTTTAATTCCTTAAAGGATTCTGTGACCAAAAAAATGACATTAAACTCACAAAATAATACCTTCTCATTAGTATGCCCACTTAGGGTTAAGCTGCAAGCATTAGTGCATAAGCCACTCGAATGGGTTTTATTGAGATTCCAAAGCTTTAGTGAGTTGTCAGTTGATGCAGTAACGAGAGTGTCAGATTCCACAAATTTCACATAGCTCACAGCTTTGTCATGGCCAGTTAGCACACACCAAGGTGTTCTAACATTCCGAAGGTCATAACAATAGGTTCTATAATCTGCAGACCCAAAGGCCAGTAGATGAGTGGAATGAGAAGAGAACTGGACGCAGCAAACATTGGCAATGCTCCTTATTGTGGCTATACTGTTCTTCTGCAAAAATAAGCATCATAAGAATATTATGTTTCAAATACCCGCTAGTGCTAAGACAAAGATCAGCACTCATGTAAACAAGTATAGAAAATCTCAGTGGGATGTATGGCTTTTTTATAATTTACACTCAACTATCTAGACAACATCATGGTCACAAACATGGATGAAGATGCATGCTTATATCACCTTATTTATCCCTCAAATAAACAAACAGTATTATGTGTTATAACTCAATGCAATCATGAAACGGGGAGTTGTAATATAATTTCCTGCAAACAAGAAGATTTTGTTAAAAGGAGACAAGAAAACTTCTGTTTTTGGTGATAAATAGCCCAAACCCTGACTCTCCTTAGTTGTAAATAACTTACAAGCATAGGATGAGAGAAAGAACATACCTCGTTAATATTCCACAGCTTCACAGAACAGTCATCACTGCCACTAGCCAATTTTGTCGGATATACTTGAGAAAAATCAACAGACCAAGCCCTTTTCTCATGCTCACTATATTGAAAAACCCCTTGACCAGTACTGACATCCCATAACTGAAATCCATTGAAGGAGGAATTTACAAGCAATGCATTGGAAGCATTATGAAGAAAGAAACAAAATGGATGTAGATGATATGTTAAGGAAGGCCAGACAGGAAACCATATTGCTTGCATCTACATTCATAAATATAGTAATCACAGACTACATACTAACTGCAAGCTGTAAGAAGTGGAAAAACATCTGATAAATCAACCAATGTCCTCAGATCTTGTCATACTATAAAATAGGTTTTTCTCCAAGTAATGATGCTTCACAAAATTCAACATTGACTATCTATAAACTGTGATATTAAAGTAGAAATAGGAGACAATTTTGGGACAGCTATTTACTATTTGATCCATATTGAATTTGAGTTTGGACAGTGATAATTTGAAGATCTAATCAAATCATAAAGTTCCAACTTGACTGATGATGTCAATATACCAGAGACTGCATTCCTGTATAAATTGGGACTATAACAATCAACAGAAAACATGTCATATCAGTACACACTGACAAACCAAATTAATGAACTCAAAATGATACAGGAAATTAAAATCCATCACTGCTGAGCTCTTAATATCCAAAGACAAGGTTTAGACTTGAAAGCAACAAAAGAAAAGATGACACACCTTCACCACACCATCATAGCCAGTTGAAGCCAGATAATTCTTGATATAATTATTCCAGCAAATACAGCTGAGCTTTGATTTATTTGACATTTCAATAACAGGATAATGAATATCAACAGAATCATTGAAGAGTGCATCAAACTCAAAAACTTTAATTTTCTTTGAAACTCCAGCAGCAGCAAAATAGTCAGCATCCCGGTCAAAACTTAAGGAACAAATCACATTAGCAGAACTATTGAAATCCCCAGTTCTTAGTAGCCCACATACTTCAAACTTACTATACCTAGCATACTTGCATAAACCATCAAAAAAGGCTCCAACGCGATCAGTGTGATTTTGTCCTTCTTCAGCCATTTGTGCTAAACAGCAGTTCTCACGATCTGTTAGTAAATCTCTATTGTGACGAATAGTAGTATCAGTTTCAGGGGGTTGGATTTTGGATCTCATTGAGAAGTAAGCACTTTCAAGCTGACTAATATTGTTCATAAATTTTGTTTTATTTGCATTAGAGCTAAATGAAATTGGAGAAAGTGGCTCGAAGCTCAAGCATTCTCTGTGAGCATTGTTTTGAATGCCATCCAGTAGCTCACCATGTTTGGACGTGTGAACCAAGCCTTCTGGATGAGTCCTCCTCTCAACTTCTTCAATATCTGCATCTAACGACCTAATATCTTCCACTAACTTGGCAGATTGTTTTTGCTTATGGTCTTTCAATGAGACAAGGAAATGCATTAAAAGCTCTGATTCTGCATCATCTTGGTCAACTGAGTATGAAAGTTTTCCAGCAGACACCTCGTGCAATCCAGTAATCAATTCAGATTGCAGGATTTCTCTGTCACATAAAACCAAAAGCTAGTGTATAACATATGAGGTATTTTAAATAGTTGATTAAAGATAATTACAGAATCACTCATTCCCTGCATGCATTCAAAAGTGAAATACATTTTCACGAATAAAGAAAAAGGTTAGAATGCCTACCCATGAGAATAGGCTACTTCTTCACAGAATCGGTAACTAATGGACATAATAGAGTAAGAGTCCTATCCTTTAAGCAATGAACTTCAATATGAAACAAAAATTCAAACCAAGAAAAAACAAACATTTATATCAGATAAAAAGATTCAAGACTTGCTGTTACTGTTGGGTTCACATATAAATAATTGGGTCAACAAATCAAAGAGAAGAAGGGCCAAAACTCAGTTAAAGTAAACTGCTGATATGTTGGGAGAAAGGGATCAATATCCTCTACTTTGTAATGGCAATTCTTCAAGCCAAAATTTTTTTACCCTCACAATCTCTCTATCTGTGTATATGTGTAAGGATACTTGAGAGGAAGCCATTATCTATTTATACACAGATAAAGATGGTGTTGGAGGCTCTTGCCACAGCGCAATCAACAGCATATCTAGCCTCAAAGGACAGACACAGACATAAGACATTTGATTGCATAACAAGTAAGGAGTTAAATGTCAAACTTTGAAGCAAAACAATTACATGGGAAACAGATTTTAAGTCTATGTCACATACACAACAAATATGGTGATTTGCATTCAGTTCCTATCAGATAATTTCAACACCCTTCATCATTGGGTCAGGCTTTTAAAGTCCTGATATCACCTGATACCTGAGATGTCATGGAAGTCAAAACAAGCTATGTTACCTTGTTGTTGGGCGTGATGAAGGCTCAGGATGAAGTAACCACAGACAAAATCCAGCTTCCTTTTGATTCTCTGAAAGAAAACGTGGAGGAAGAATCCTGTGTCGGAGCTCCAACATTGCCACAGCATGTGCTTTTTCAGATTCAAAATGACCAAGCAACTGAAAGAATAATTCCATTAAATAAAAGCAGAAAATATGTGCTCAAGAGTGTTCAATCAAAAGCATTAAGCAGGGAGTAACAAAATATTGGCATAGCATAACTAATCAGAAAGTGTACAGAAAAATGCTATCACTGCGGGACTAGGTTAATACAGTGACCATAAGCAGCTGCAAGAACTATGCATATATATGCTACAGTACAAAAAAAATATGCATATACAATCCAAATCTCTAATAGCTAAAGGATTACAAGGAAGGCTTGAAGAATAAAATGTGATACCTTTTCTTATTTGAAATTAAGGTAGCACCATAAATTCAGACACAACATTATAACTAACAGTGAATAAATGATTGATACTCCAATAAGTGGAAATTAGCTAATGTGAATCAGTTTTTGCCTCTCAAAAAGTAACAAGAAATTAAGATCATTTTTATCTCCTTAGCAGGTTTGGTAATTTGAAGATTTCTTTTTAGCTTAAGACTAATAGAATAAAGTTCAGTAACTTTTAAGTTTCTAATCCTGGTTTTCCACACCCAACCACTACTAAATAAGAAAACAGACCCAACTCTTGACGCTTAATCCCATTTCTCCATTTGTCACTTAATACCTTAACAGAAACACCTTGATAACCACTCCCCAGGTCCTGTTCTAATTAATCCAAACAGAGCAGATGCTGAACAATACCAAAAGTGAATTTCATACCTTGAACCGTGAAAAAAAATATACATTAGGCTATCTTATTGATACAAATTCACAGGTTTGTGCAGGTAAGATCAAGAACTTTTCACAGCTTGTCTAACATAAGAGGAAATAATAAAATGGTATGAAATTCAAAAAGTTGAACAGGACTGGACATAAAGAAGTCTAAACTTTGAGGCCCATAAAGATAGATCATATAGAATATAAGATAACAAAAATCATCTAAAATTAGCTATGGAAGAAGATAAGAACATAAATGCAAAATAGAATCAAAAAGTGAGATTCTATGGTGTCCAATCATAACTTAAAGCTATCGTAACCTAAATTTTAGGATCAACAGTGAAAAAAGATTTCACCTCATGCAACTGAATAAAAAACTAGAAGGAATACCGCAAAAACACAGATGAACTTCGAAGAAATATATCTTCAAGCATCTTAGAAAAGAAATTTTAGAAGAGATCCAGACGTAAGGAAAGATCTAGCTGAACTAGAAAATCTTCAGTCAAGCATTCACCAAAAATCCAAGTACAGATCAATAGTAGTTGACAAACTGCAATAATTCTGAGCAGACTCCAAATATACAGCAAGATGAAATCAAGCAGCATCTGAATATCTTTCAAGTGTGAATCATTAATCATATGGACCAAAGTGATAGACAAAACAGAAAACATCCCAGAGCCTTTCTACGAAATAGTAGCATCTTTATGGCATCACAAGTGATAAGGCTATAATGAGATGAACAACAAAACAATATTTAATCCCTTTGCTTTAAGTGCCTAGAGGATGACAACAATTTTCAGGAAGCTAGGACTATATATCGCAAGTAACCATAGTAATATCACAAGTAATTATGCTTTCCAAAACACATGTTCAAGAAAAATCTTTCAGGTAACCAACACATCATATTGACAAGCCGCATCATGTTGTAAAGAAATGTAGGTTTTCTATTCAAGGACTAGTCAAACCCATAACTTGAGCAATCCTCAAATATATCATTCAGAAGTATGATCACACAAGCCATGGCAGAAACAGAATCAAAATTTCCCACCTCAAACAGGAGCACACCCAGACTGTAAATGTTTGATGATATACTGCAGATACCCTCAGTCTGCTCCTCGGGACTTGCATACCACTTGTCTTCTAACTGATCACTAACAGAAGTCAACTGCGGTTGCACGTTAGACAACCAACAAGTGGTTGACGTGGCCTGCATTCTATTTGCACATTTATCATATACATTAGCTTCATTACTGATGTCTTTTGTATTGGCAACCCTAATGTTCATATCAGTTTTAGGCCCAACTTTGAACCAGTATCTTGGAGTAAACTGAGGCCACTGCCTTGTATAGTTAATATTCTCATCAAGCTTCTGCTTCTTTGGACATACACCCAAAGATGGAAACATTCCCAGCTCTAGTGGTTGTCTTTTTATCATGTTATTATTAGAGCAAGTTTTATCTTCGACCCGAGCTACCTCACTCGCATCCCTCTCAACAATTGAACCAATGTATTTAACTTGATTTGAGCACAATAACTTGAATGAAGACAGTCGTAAGTTGTGCAAAGCAACTCCCTGAGCGTGAGAACAATCCACCAGATCCAAAATCTGTCTAAAGATACGCAAGCACTCAGCTTTAGTCACTTTCTGATGCCCATGATTCAGCCATTCTCTTAAATTCATTCCATCATGTACAGAACAACCACGCATGGGCCCAGTAAAACCAGCATAAGAAGGAATCATAGTATCTACACCCAAGACTTGTGAAGCATTAGAACAGACCGATGTACCAGCAGCAGCCTTTCCGTTATTCGTGTCCCTTGATTCAAGTTTAATGCCACCCTGAGGTGGGCCTCTCAAAACGATTCCTTTACCCTTCAAAGTATTCTTTACAAAAAATTCAGAGAATCCTGATTTTGACAAAATTTTTGTTCGCATTCCACTGTGAGAGGTCATATTTTCTGAACATTGTCCATAGGAAGTATTTACAAATGGTTCCATGACTTGGTTGCAATCATCACTTGACGCTTTCTGATCAAAAAATTCAGGGAAAGGAGTATACCCAACATCCTCCCATACACTTTGTAAATTCTGACCATTGTCCCTGTGAAAACTGTCAGTATGTGAACTCCCAATTCCTGATCCATGACCCTGTTGAGAATGATGTTGCCACTGGCCGTGCCTAGTCTGCATCTTTTCCCTATTATTTGAGGTACCAACTATAGCCAAATTTGAACTATCAAAATCTCTCACCATTAATTCTTCAACCATGTTACCAGCATCATCCATGTAGCGAGGGGTAGTACAAGGCTGTTCAGATCCCTCCACAGCACTTCCACTCCTATTTATATCCTTACCCCCCAGAACATTTGCGAATACATGGAATGAGCTCTCACAATAGTCATCTTCACCAAGTATGCCTATTTCACGAGACTCTAACAAAATGTAGCTTTCAGATGGTTTTGTGGGGCACTCATTCTCTTTGCCATGCAGATGTGCCCCCTCGGAAACATCAACTGTCCCCATTTCATCTACCCCTCTTTCCTCCATATCATCAATAAATACAAATCTGTTTCATTCATCCATCTTGAAATGTAAAGACAATTGTCTAGTCAAATTGCAAAGTACCTCAGTAATCTAGGAAAAGAAAATCAATAGCATCAGCTGTATAATTCGAAAATGGTCAAATGAAAAACGAAAAAGGGAAATCAATCCATTACACTTCTTCCATAAAATTCAAAACTTCAAACACATATATCATGAGCAAATATCAAAACCCAGAAACCAAAACCTCAAATAAAAAGAATACCAATTTCACTGTCAATCGAGGACCAAAAGAACTCACGACTTCAACAAAACGAGAAAACCCAGCAACAGCTCTTAAGAAACTTCAAATGGGCATCAATACTCTTTCTTCTCAGCAGCCCAGGAAACTAAAAGAAACCCAAAATTAATAGAAGAAAAAACAACTTCACAATTTGAGAACGGTACCAAAGCAGCAATGCATGAAAAAATCATTCTTCATACAAACTTAACCTCAACAGTTTCCAATGATTGACCAGAACATAGGCAGAATTAAAGAGAAGTGAATACAGAAATAAGAATTCCAAATTAAAAAAAGAAACGTACCCACGAACAAATTCGTACAAGAAACGGAGGAATTAAGCACCAGAGGCAGAAAGCACGAGATGAAGGGGAAGAGAGGAAATTGAACTGGGTAGCTTTGAAAACCCTAGAACTTGAAGCTATCCAGAGTCCTGAAACTAGAGGGACCAGTTCGGAAGAGGAAACGCCGACATGCTGACTTGCCTGCAATGGAAGCAAATATCTTTTCGTTTCATAAGTTCTATAGACTCTAATTTTTAAACACAATATTAATTCAATCACATTATTAAGTACTAACCCGTTTCAGTTTAGTTTTTAACTCCTTGCATTATTGTTAAGTTCAATTCACTACACTGCGAGTAATGGTTAAGAAGTCTATATTATATACAAACCCTTGGAAAACTATTGGACTCATTTTAGACACGGATAAGTCACTTATCCAGAAATAAATTGCACATGTGAAATATTTCATGCTTTTGTACATCAACCACACAACACTTTCCGACCAAATTGTATTTAATGAAATAAAACCGTTGAACTTGTATTAAAATTCTGCTATTATTCTACTTTAATGTAATCAACCCACCAAGAAACCACAGCCCTCATTGAATTGATATTACATTAAATGTTCGATTTGATTTAAATGAATTGCATAATTTACAAAAATGAGATGTTCGAAGATTTTAAAAATCCTAATTTTACTTAATATAAATCCTAATTTTATTTTATATAAAACTCATCCTTTCACATATGAGTTTGGAGGGCACGTTCATAAATTTAAGCAACAATATTTAAGTGGCAACAAACCGACCAAGTAAGTCCATGATAGGAGTACAACCCACTCCGGTGATTTGGCTCTTCGTGGTTCCCGAACTTACACTCTACATACTTAGGGCCTGTTTGGATAATAGCTGATCAACTAAAAAATTACCTGAAAGTCAAACAGCTAATAAATGTGTTTAGTTAATTGGCTGGTTGAGTTGAATAAGCCAAAATCAATAAGCTGCTCCACATCAACGTTTGAGGTAATCAGCTGATTACCCAAACCTAAAATGTCAAGTTTGCCTGGACCTCTCACTCGTCTCTCTCGTTTTCTCTAGAAGGGTCTCGCGTTTTCTCTCTACTGTTCGTAACCAGTTGGGAATTGTCCAAATTAGGTTGGCCTCGTCGGGATTTAATCATCACTGGAGCAGCACCGTAACCAACGCCCCAACAACGATTTCTCCTCTTAACTACCAAACCCTTTTCCTTCTTTCATAATCCTCTGATCTTCTTCTCTCTTCCGTCGAGCTCAAGCTGAAGCCTTTTCAATACTTGGTTAGATTTTATGATTGTTTCCTTCTTCTTTTTTTACTAGTTTTGATATGAATTTCACACTCTAATCTCTTCGCTTCTGTGTTTTTCTTTCTAGGGTTTTGGAGAAAGTGTCATGTTGATGGAGCTTTAACGATCCTAACGATCTTCACTTTCTCACCTTTGTCTCAAAATCTTCTAAGAAAAAAGTTCGAAATTTATGTTCTTTGATATTGAATCTAGAGAAATGTATTTTCTTTTCATGAGAGTAGCCTTTTCGTTGTTGGAAACATAAAGTGTTTACTGATTTCTGTAACTTTGAGTTAATGAATTAGGAGGAGATTAGATGAGTACGTTATCTAGTAACTAAGATTGGGTCTTCAAGGAATATGGGCATTGTAAAAAGTTACTAGACCTTACATAAGGCAAAATACTGATTGCTTTTAGGAAGATGAGATAGGTTTTGGCCAATTAAAGGAGAAATGGAATGAATCTTTGTTATACTTAAATCTTTCATTTATTGTATATTGGAAGCAAATGATTAGCCTCGTATCTCTTGAAGAACTTCCTGTGAGGGATGATCAAATTATAAGCACAAATACATAAGTCTTTGTGCATTCACACTGGCTATTTATTGCTTTCCCCTGGTCTTGCAGAAGTTTGACATGCACCTATTGCAACACTGAACAAGTATGAACTCTTCCCTACATTATGTTCGTTGCTGCATTCAGTAATTCATTAATCTTCTACAAATGAAGATCATTGCTTAGTGTTTGTGGTAGGATTCCTAGTTCTTGTTGAATATGCATTTCACTCTTCTATAAGTATAGGATTGCTAAATCTTGCTCTAAATGGAATGGCTTGCTTAGTTGGGCTGTGCTTGGACCTAATTCCCCACAGAAAGAGAAAAAGGAGGAAAAAAATCAATGGAGCTAGCACCCTTTTCTTGGTTGCCAAGCATAGAAGCTCAAATGTGCATGATATACCTTCATTCTTTTCCTTGATTACATTGTCATTGTTATTAGGCTATATGGATCATTGTTACCAAGCATATGTCTTTTCCTTAATGTCTAATTGCATGTTGAACTAGAAAAATATGAATGACCATAATTTAACTGGTTCACTTTCTGCAGCTGTGTAGTGGAATCCCTGAACGAGTGTTTCCATTTAGTAAAGGAGTTTGCTAGAGTATATACAACTTCTGTTGTGGTCAAACTAACTTGTACAATTTGGAGCGGTTACCCACAACATTAGAGATTGAAGAGAAATCGAACCCATATACATTCTTAGATTTTTTGACGTGTTGCTACTGTTGAGATGTTAGAGGAGTAATTTGATCAATTGTCATTGTAGGAGTTCAAATGAGGTTCATGTAGAAGAAGTTGGTTGTTTCAGGTTTTTTCAGAGACATTGGTCATCCTATTTTTCTGATCACGAAACTTTTTAACTCTCTGATCTTCTTTGCATCATGTTGAACCTAACGCCGTCAATGCACTACATATTACATTTGCATTGTGATTCTGTATGAAGAAGAGATAGTTGTTGGAATTCAAGCATTTCTCTTTGTCTAGAATGGCTAATGATACCTTGCTAGCTTCAACTACGGATTGTTTATTGAAGAAGTTGATTTAATGGTTGTAGGATGAGTGATAAAATACATAATAAACTCATAAATTCAGAAGTCAAAGTGATACGTTAAGTGATTAAATTAGAAAATAGATTATATGCTCAGTAGCATTCGAAGCAAAGTGGCAGACATGAATTGGATTGTTTTATTGATCTTCGTTATTATTAAAACATCTCAGGAAAAAGAACCAATAAAAGAATTTTCCCTTCAGAGTAAGCACGTTGAGTTTGACCCGTAGGAACTCGATCTCTTTCTTTGCAGAGAAGTTGGAGATACGAGAATATCAAATGATAGCACTAAATTTATATGTATCATAGTATCATGTAATTGTACTCGTACCATAACAAGCTATGAATAGTTGAAATGAAACTCCTTTTCATTGAGATGAAATAGGGTAAAATCAATATAGTATTGACAAGAGAAACTCAACCTCTTTTCGAAATAATATGGAAGACATCAATGGTACTAATTTAATTAATCATAGTATTTGTCTCGGTTATCACAGTCAATTCTATTATCTTTAATTAGTGGTAGTTAGACATCGTTCTTGAATTGTTATAAACCTTTGCTTTAAATAATGATGTTCATTTCTTTTGCTCTATTTAAATTGTGTTGTTAAACTTCATTTGTATTGTTATATTTTATGTTTGGATGTATCATCATCATCATGATTA
>JAOQMP010000210.1:30691077-30730666 GCA_027563575.1 Erythroxylum pedicellare | reverse complement strand
AAAATGAAACTAAACTAATAAAAGCAAAATTAAAGAAAATATGCAAAAAATGATAAAAGTGGAGAATTCGATAAGGACCCGGTTCTTTGGTTCAATCTCGATCGACACCTTAATTAAGCATATTTCATTGATTTTTGTTCTCAAACCTCTCCTAGCAACTATTGATCGTGGGTTAATAATTAACCCAAATTTTCCCTTAGGTAGTGTTTAATTAAGATATGATCGTTAATTAAACCTAACCACCGAATAACCTAGAATACGATCTTTAGATTTAATTAGGCAGTAGCATTACGAATTAGGAAAACTAATCAATCAAGGCAACAGCCATAAATGATCTGTCATTTACCCTAAGTCATGTTATCCTTAATGATTACGAATCATTAGTTGCTACACATGCATTTCAACATAAAAATTACGAATTATATCAAAATTCAAGCAATGAGTTTACAATTAAACGATTTCAGTGAACACATTAAATTCATCATCTCATAAAACTCAATAAGTTCATACAAAAATAAACAAACAATAATAAAAATCTTATTATCCCTACACAAAAAATCAATTAAAATAGGATAACATAATGAATGTCTAATGAGAGAAAGAAACATAAAAATGGTAAAATACACTTAATCCGGGTGGTTGACATCGATGTCACTTTTGAACTAGCGTCATGAACTTAGCCTTCTATAAGTTTCTCCCAGAAAAAATGCTTTAGCCCCAATCATATTTCCCTAGCCGAAACCCCCTTGTTATTTATGCCCCCCTTCTTTGTTCCGTCGTAAGCCTCTCTCTGTCTATTTCATGCTACTCACTTTTCACTAGCTCCCTATTCACTAATTTGATCATTAACTTCTTGGACCACGCTCCTGTTCACTTTTCTTTAAAAACCTCCTCGTATAAATGATAGCATGCGTTCTTTTCAACCCTTTTGCAGTGTTAAATTCTAGTTTTCACGTTCAATGCTGACTTTCACGTTTAACGCTATCATTTAAAACCATGCGTTAAACGCATGCAACACTAGCGTTTAGTGTTGGCATTTAACGCTAGTTGTAACATACCACACCTATAAGGCATATACCGACATTCTAGAGGACACTCGAGCATATATCTTATGGAAGAGGCTTGTTAGAGAAGTCACATCAACTTATCATGGCACCATATAGAACATAAGTGCTTCAAAGAACTAGGTTTCCTTTTTTCATTCATTTTCATAAGCTTACATTGTCATTACATTTTATAACCCATGTATTTACATTACCAAACATCTGAGATTCCTAACATTTGATTCACAAAGATAAACATTCATTACACTCAAAATTCATGTTTATAATATATATAACATGTGAAAGTTCACATCTTTATACAACATGTACAACATAAAATTGGGTACTGGACTAAAATAATCTGACTAGATGCTTCAGAATCAGTTGACTAGAACTTTGAGCCATTCTTGGTTCTAAAACGGACAATACTAGACTGTTACTAGATTGCCTTAAAGGCTAAGTTACTCAGTATCTGAAAATCGATGTTGCAATTTTGATGAATTTGTGAACTTAGTGAGTGAACCATCAACGGTATGATCACTCATGTTAAAACACAAATATCACGAGTATAGAACCAATTTCACGAATATATCATCATATTCAAAATCAATTATCATTTACCACATCACTCATCTTAAGCATTCATATCATTGACCAATAAATAACTATTTCATATAGCTATTTAACACAAATCAATGGTTCTTTCCAATCATTTTCAGAGCATGTGTGAGGATATGTATATGCAAATACATATGAGACTCCACTTTCATTTTTATTTTTGTTGTGACTAAGTGCCTATTTAACTAACCCGTATCTGTTGCAGATACCGGGTTTATTTCAAATACTGTCCGTACCCATTGTGGATATCGGGCTCCTTAATCGTTGAGCTTGTGACTCTGTATGCACATATATGAGCTTAAAGCTCTTTTCAAGCTCTTTTAATGTATGCTTAATTGACTATCCCGAGTATGTAACCTTATTCACAAGTCTTACTCATTCATTCATCATAGATTATATATATATCTTGTTTTTTCAATTAGGTTATGTCTTAAGTAAGTTTGGTTACCCTCAATTCATTAATCATACATTCACCAATCCTTTTCTAGCATTATATTTGCAAAATTTCTCAATTCTCATTCACTCATACCTAATGCATTACCTATATCCTTTGAATGACATTTGCATTCATAAAGATATCTTTATATGATTAACAACTCATACTTCTCAATTTCATATACATTGATATCAAGCAATCCAATCCTTAAGTTACAACATTAATTATCAACCTAAATTTGTTAAACACTTAACCAATTGATTCAACATCATCTAAGTTTATTTTAAGCCCTAATCAAGTCTAAAAGCACCAATGTATTATCCTTATATGATTTAACAAGAACATAAAAAATAATTTTTCCTCTCTGTTAAGCATTTCCACGATCGTGGAAAGAAAACATATAGTTCCCACAATCATAGGATAGGTGAATCGAAAATTTCACCGTCATCTCTTTAACTTTTCTTCCAAAATTTGAAACCTTTATGATAGTTCATCATTTGACCTCAATTTATACCTTAAAACACTTCAATTCCTCATCAATTAATCCCTAAAATAATTTATAACTTAGGGTTTCCAACATCAAGAACAAAACCAATTCACTCGTCAAGTTTCAAGCACATCTCATCATCAACCCTATATGTAATTCATCTCAATTCACCCTTAATCAATCTCCATGCATGTTATGCTCATATATAACATAATAAGGCAATCAATTACTTAGTTGCTTAACCCAAAGTCTCCTTAATTAACAAGCTAAGCAAGCCTTTCTATCATTCAAACATACTCCAAGAATAAGATGGAATGAGAAGGGTTTCTAAATATAAGATGAAGGCTACGAAATTTTAGAAAATTTAAGATTTTTGTGAGTTTGTGTGGGGATGTCGTTGGTGAGGAGATGAAGGATAGTACATAAGGCCATAAGCATGAAGAAATATGGTCTTTCAAGTGTGAAATTCGTAGGTTACAAATGCATGGTAGAGAGGTGGGACACATGTCTTGCCACTTGTCAAATGGAGACCCAAGTCATGTGTCTTCCTTTTACATTATCAATTGTCAATCCACAACTAGTCCATTTGTCACTTAATCACTAGTCCATATGTCATGCAACTATAACACCATTTGTCACTCAATTATTCAAGCCATTTTTCACTTTATTGATAATTCCACATGTCACCATTTCATAGGCTCATTCAACCTATATTCCTATGTATCATTTTATTTTACTATTCAACATTTTTCCTATACTAGATGCACATATCACTTCATTAATCACCCAATTTTGACAATAAATTCCAATTCACTAATTATAATCCCTCCAAAACGAAATTGAAGACATAATTAAGACATAATTACATCATAATCATTTAAGATCATTCATTCCCCAGGATATGTCAAATGAGTGCGTATACTATTTTTGCGATGTCTCTAAATCATGGTTCATGTATGTATGCAAATATAATGGATGCAAATGTCATGCACTTTATGTATTCTTATAGAATATGACTTATATAGCTAGCCTAAACCTTGCGTGTAGAAATTGGCTATTACAATTCTCCGTACTTTAAGAAATTTTGTCCTCGAAATTCTTACCTGATTGATCAAACAGATGGGGGTACTGTCTTTTCATGTTTTCTTCATTTCCTATATGGTTTCTTATCTCAAATGATTTCTCCAAAGAACCTTAACCAATGGGATTACTCAATTCTTAATTGTTTAGTTTGATATCCCATTATCTTGACTGGTTCTTTTATATAACTCAAATTATTTGAAATCTCTACTTCTTATGTAGGTATCACATGGGTCGGATCTGATCGATATCTCCTGAGCATGCTAATATGGAATACATTATGAATCTGAGCCATTTCTGTTGGTAATGCTAATCAGTATGCTAATGGTCTAACTCTCTCAATAATCTCATATGGATCAATATATCTACGGCTCAACTTATCCTTTTTATTGAACCTTAGCACTCCTGGCCAAGGAGACATTCTTAAGAACACTTTGTCTCCCACTTGGTACTCTATGTCTCTCTGGTGCTAATCTGCATAACTTTTCTATCTATCTTGGGCCGCTTTAATTCTACTACGGATCAATTTCACCTTATCAACAGTGTCTTGAATCAATTATGGGCCTTTAAGAATCTTTTGGGCCCTCTTCATCCCAATACAATGGTGATCAATATTTTCTGTCCTATAATGCCTCATATATAGCCATATTGATGCTACTGTGGTAATGATTGTTGTAAACGAATTCAATTAGGGCTACATATTGATCCTATGCTCCTTGAAACTCTAAAACACAAGCCTTGAGCATATCCTAAATAATCTTAATAGTCATCTCACTCTGTCCATCTGTTTGAGGATGAAATGCTATACTAAATTTTAACTTCATACCCAATGTTGTTTGTAACCTACGCTAGAATCTAAAGGTAAATCTGGGATCTCAATCAAACACGATAGAAAATGGAACACCATGCAACCTCACTACCTTATTAACATATCTCTACGCCAATTGATCCAGTGTATTATTCTCTCACAGGTAAGAAATAGGTCAATTTCGTCAATTTATCAATAATGACCCATATGGCATCATGTTGCCTCGGAGTTCTCGACAAACCCATGATGAAATCTATAGTGATTCTCACCCATTTCCACTCTAGAATAGGTAATGACTGAAACTTTCTGACCGGATCCTGATGCTCAGCTTTAATCTGTTAATAAATCAAACACTGAACAACGTATTTCGCTACTTGCTTCTTCATCCCTGGCTACCAGAAATATTATTTCAGCATATTGTACATCTTGGTAGTATCACGATGTATAGCATAAGCTGCTAAGTGAACTTCCTTTAAAATCTCTCTTCTCAAATCGTCAACATCAAGTACACACAATCTCTGTTTTAACCACAAAGTATTATCTCTTAATTCAAACTCAGAATTCAAATTTTGGTTTAACTTCTCAATAAGCTTCTTAAATTCTGGATCTTTATTTTGAGCTTTCATGATCCTTTCTTATAATAATGGCGTAAGTTTGAATGTAGCTAATAATGCCTCATTCATCCTAAATTCAGCTCAACATTTAAAGGTCTCAACTGGACTAGATTCGATAATCTCGAGGTCTGAATCTATGTCACACTATTATTAGATTTCCTACTTAAAGCATCAACCATAACATTAGCTTTACCAGGATGATACTCAATCGAACAATCATAATCTTTTAGCAACTCAATCCATCTCCTTTGTCTCATATTCATCTCCTTCTGACTCAACAAATATTTTAGACTTTTGTAATCAATAAATATCTAAAATGTTTCACCATATAGATAATGTCTCCAAATTATTAAGGCAAACACTACTGCAGCCAACCTAGATCATGATTTGGGTAGTTAAACTTATGAGACCTCAACTATCTCGATGCATAGGCTGTCACTTTACTTTACTACATTAAAACACACCCCAATCCTTGGTATGAGGCATCCCTATATACTACATATCCTCCTACTCCAGATGGAATAGCTAACATTGGTGCTTTATTCAATTGGTGTTTTAATTCCTCAAAACTCCTTTGACACTCATCCGTCCATCTGAAGGGTACATTCTTCTTCAGAAGCCTTTTCAAAGGGACTGAGATTAATGAAAACTCCTAGACAAACCTCCTATAATATCTTGCTAATTCAAGAAAACTCCAAATCTCTAATACATTCCTTGGTGCATCCCATTTCATTATTGCTTCAACTTTCTTTGGGTCCACTTGAATACCCTGTCCAGATGCTATGAGACTCAAAAATATGACTTGATCAAGCCAAAATTCACACTTATTGAACTTGGCATATAACTATTTCTCCGTTATAATCTGTAGAACTAGCCTTAATTGTTCAAAATGCTCCTCTCTACTCCTCAAATACACCAAAATGTCATCAATAATACAATCACAAAGTAATCTAGGTAAGATTAAAATACCTTATTCATCAGTGCCATAAAAGTTGTCGGAGCATTCATCAATCCGAAAGGCATTACTAAAAACTCAAAATGCTCATATCTAGCTAGGAATGCAGTCTTTGGTATATCAACTTTTGCTATCTTCAACTGATAGTATCCTGATCTCATATCTAATTTAGTGAACACCTGAGCTCTTTATAATTGATCAAGTAGATCATCAATTCTCGGTAATGGGTATTTATTCTTTACTGTCACCCGTCTCAACTGTCTATAATCAATGCATAATCTCAAGGTTCCATCTTTCTTCACAAACGAAGCTGGGGCTCCCAAGGTGACACATTAGGTCTAATTAAACCCTTATCCAACAACTCCTACATCTGAGTCTTGAGTTCTTTAAGTTCTATAGGTGTCATCCTATATGGAGGAATCGATATAGGAGTTGTACCTAGAATAAGATCGATAGGAAACTCTATTTCCCTATCCGAGGGTAGTCCTGGTAATTCAGTGGGAAATACAACCGAAAATTCCCTAATAACAGGAATATCCTGAACTTCCTGCTCAATCTGAGTATTAGTTACATAGGCTAAGTAAGCCTCACAACCCCCTTGAATCAATCTAAGAGCGTTCATTTATGAAATTAGTCTGGTTGGCACTGCTTGAATAAAACCTCGAAATATTACTCTAAGTTGATTAGGAGATTCAATAATTACCTCCTTAGTGTAGCGGTTTATGATTGCTCTATATACAGTAAGCCAGTCCATACCCAAGATAAGATCTATCTCTCTGAATTGTAAGACTATCATATCAGCTTTTAACTCAGCCTGATCAATCCGGATAATACACTTTTTACATCCTTCCCCAATTACTATAGTATTGCTTATTGAAGTACTCACCACTAGGCTACATTTCAATATTTCTCTCTTATAATGCAGTCTATATGCTAGATGTGGTGTGATGAATGAAGGTGTAGATCCTCGATCCAGCAATGCAAATACCTTTAAACGAAAGACATGCAACACACCTGCAATGACATCTAGGGAGTCCTGGGCCTCCTGACTGGTAATGGCATAGATCATAGCCTGAGCCTACGATTGATTGGTTCGCACCTAAGTTTTAGCACTAGGAGATGCAAAACTTGTTCTACCTCTGCCTTTGCCTCTTTATCCCACTCTACTGACTCTACTCTACTAGATAGTCATTTCAGTTGTCATTCCTCCTCTCACTTCTGACTGTGTTCTAATGATAGTAGGACAATCTCTGATTTGATGCTCGAAGGAGCCACAACATAGGCAAGCTCCTGATAGCTTCTAACATTCACCACCGTGTCTTTTCCCAGAGTGCTCATAACTAGGAATTTGTGATGGTTTCCTATTATAAGTTTGCCCTCTAGATGCCTGACCTCCATCAGACTAACCAAAGTTGCCTCTCAACCTAAACCCTGACTGTCCCGATCTCAGTTGTGATCATGGCAGTTTACTCTAGCATTTACTTAATCTTCTGCCAGAATCAACTTGAAATTTACTAGGCCGCTTCATTCTGAACTCTTGCCTATACTCACCTAATTCATCCTTTAGTAACTGTTCAATTATGATTGAAGTAGCTCTCAGCTCAATGAACCGTCTATATTTGTCCTCCTTAGTTGGGATCAAGGTTGTAGCATTCCTTATAAATTCATTGAATCGCACTTCATACTCGGCTCTAATAACGTTCCCCTATTTCAGATCGAGGAACACCTTCATTTTTTGGTCCAGGTAGATCTTTAGCATGTAATTATCCTTGAAGACCTCAAAAAGTCTTCTCAAGTCAGTCTACAAGGTCAGACCAAACTACTAGGAACAGTCTTCTACTATTAGTAAGTCGGGCCTTTCAATAACGAGACGGTATAATCAATCCTCTCATCCAATTGACAATCCATTTAGTCCAATATTCTCTCTGTCCTTTCTAACCAACTAGGCAAGGTCTCTAATTTTGTAGAAGTCCATAGCCTCCTACTTTCTGAGTTTATCATACCTCCTTTCTCTCCTCTCAAGTACTCTATGAGGCATTGGCTCAGATTGGGGCATAGGAAACTCTCTGTTGGCACCTATTGACTTGAGATCAGCTGACTCTGTGATATGGTCTCCTACGGTAAATGACCTATAAGAGATGAAAATTATCATTACTATATGAATCTCTCACTAGATATCATGTTAAACTACTCTCATATGTCCCTAGGGATGTCAAACCATGCTCTGATACCAAAATTGTAATATACCACACCCATAGGGCATATACTGACATTCTAGAGAATATCTAAGCATATATCCTATAGAAGCAACATGTTAGATCAGTCACATCAACTTATTATGGCATCATATAGAACATAAGTGTTTCAAAGAACTAGGTTTCCTTATTTCATTCATTGTCATAAGCTTACATTGTCATTACATTCTATAACCCATTTATTTACATTACCAAACATCTAAGATTCTTGGCATTTGATACACAAACATAAACATTCATTACACTCAAAATTCATGTTTATAACATATATAACATGGGAAAGTTCACGACTTTATACAACATGTACAATATAAAATTGGGTACTAGACCAAAATAATATGACTAGATGCTTCAAAATCAGCTCACTAGACCTTTGAGCTATTCTTGGTTCCAAAATGGACAATACTAGGTTGCTACTAGATTGCCTTAAAGGCTAAGTTACCCCAGTACCTGAAAATCAACGTTGCAATTTTGATGAGTTTGTAAACTTAGTGAGTGAATCATCAACGATGTGTTCACTCATATCAAAACATAAACACCATAAGTATAGAACCAATTTCATGAATATATCACATTATTCAAAATCAAATCTCATTTATCACATCACTCATCTTAAGCATTCATATCATCGACCGATACATAAGTATTTCATATCACTATTTAACACAAATCAATGGTTCTTTCCAATCATATTTAGAATATATGTAAGGATATGTATATGCAAATGCATATGAGACTATACTTCTATTTTTATTTTTGTTGTGACCGAGCACTTATTTAACTATCCTGTATCCGTTGCAGATACCGAACTCATTTCAGATACTGTCCCGTACCTATTATGAATACTGGGCTCGTTAATCATTGAGCCTGTGGCTCTGTGTGCACATTTCTGAGCTCAAAGCCCTTTTCATGTTGACTGCTCCAATCACAACTCTTTTATGTGAACTTGCATATTAATGCAATGAAGTACAACATTTTAACATAATATATCACCAATTACTTTCAGTCATGAAACATATTCAATTACCACAATTCATCGGATCTATGTCCGGCATCCAACATATAGTTGAGAATTCATTTTCCTTATTTACATTCAAATCACAAACACTCCCAGTACAGTCCTAAATATCAAACTCCTCAGACAATCAATTGTCTGGAATCATCAATATCACAATTGTATAATATCGAATCAATATAAAAAATCAAGTTTAATCAAAACATTATGAACATAACACATTTTTAAATCAAGGCCACACATCTAGGTTACTCACAGTATGCTCCAATAAGCTATTGCCTTGACGATCTAGCAATATCTGATCTACTTGAGTGTCTATATTATGCAATGCACACATATTTTCATAACATTAACTTATTTAATCAAATGAATACTCAATCATGTGTATGTAGATGTGTCATGTTTAATGCATGCTCAATTGACTATCCTAGGTATGTAACCTTATTCACAAGTCTTACTCATTTATTCATCATAGCTTGTATATATCTTATATCCTGGGTATGTAACCTTATTCATAAGTCTTACTCATTTATTCATCATATCTTGTATATATCTTGTTTTTGCAATTAGGTTATGCCTTAAATTATATTTGCAAAATTTCCCAATTCTCATTCGCTCATGCCTAATGCATTACCTATATCCTTTGAATCACATCTGCATTCATAAAGACATCTTTATATGGTTAACAACTCATACTTACCAATTTCATATACATTGATATCAAATAATCCAATCCTTAAGTTATAACGTCAGTTATCAACCTAAATTCATCAAACACTTAACCAACTAATTCAACATCAACTAAGTTCACTTTAAGCCCTAATCAAGTCTAAAAGCACGAATGTATAGTATTATCCTTATATGATTCAACAAGAATACAAATCATATTTTTTTCCTCTCTACTAAGCATTTCCACAATTGTGGGAAGAAACCATACAATTCCTACGATCGTGGGATAGGTGAACCAAAAATTTCACCTTCATCTCTTTAACTTTTCTTCCAAAAATTAACACTTTATGATAGTTCATCAATTTCTACTCAATTTATAACTTAAAAACACTTCAATTCCTCATCTATTAATCCCTAAAACAATTTATAAATTAGGATTTCCAACATTAAGAACAAAACCAATTCACTCATCAAGTTTCAAGTACATCTTATCATCAACCCTATATGCAATTCATCTCAATTCACCCATAATCAATCTCCATGCATGTTATGCTTATATATAAAATAATAAGGCAATCAATTACTTACTTTCTCAACCCAAAGTCTCCTTAATTAACAAGCTAAGCAAGCCTATCTAGAATTCAAATATACTCTAAGAACAAGATGGAATGATTAACAAAACTCAAGATTTTTGGGAGGTTGTGTGGGGATGTCATTGGTGAGGAGATGAAGGAGAGTACATAAGGCCAAAAACATGAAGAAAGATGGTTTTTAAAGTGTGAAATTTATGGGTTACAAATGCATGGTGGAGAGGTGGGACACATGTCTTGCCACTTGTCAAATGGAGACCCAAGTCATGTGTCTTCCTCTTACATTACCAATTGTCAATCCATACCTAGTCCATTTGTCACTTAATCACTAGGCCATATGTTATGCAACTATACCACCATTTATCACTCATTTATTCTAGCAATTTGTCACTTTATTAATTATGGAACATGTCACCATTTCATAAGCTCATTCAAACTATATTCCCATGTATCATTTTATCTTACTATTCAACATTTTTCCTGTACTAGATGCACATATCACTTCATTAATCATGCAATTGTGACAATAAATTCAAATTCACTAATTATAATCCCTCTAAAATGAAATTCAAGACATAATCAGCACACAATCACCTCATAATCATTTAAGATCTTTCATACCCCGAGATATATCAAATGAGTGCATATACTATTTTTAAAATGTCTCTGAATCATGGTTCATGTATGCATGAAAATGTAATGCACTTCATATATTCTCATAAAATATGACTTATGTAGCTAGCCTAATCCCTGCGTGTAGAAACGGGCTATTATAGTGTTGCTATTGTTTTGTCTTTGTTTTAATCCACCTGCATGCATGTCATTTTATCCTTCAACTCCTAGTTGCTACATGTGTTTTTCTCTCTTGTTATTTCTTCATTTTTCCAGCAAGCACTTTTAATTCTTTTTCTTTATATTTTGATTTTTCTTGTCTTCTTCTTGTCTTTTAATTTTCTTCTTCCTGCTCCATAAACATAAGTGAAAATTAATCTTCAAAAAATGACCCAGATGTGGTACTTTCGACTCATTTTAATTTCTTTTCTTCCAAATTGTACCTAAATCATATATGACTTAAAGTGAGTATCTTAAGCATTTTCGTACCATTAATCGCTAAGTGTAAATTATTAAATTTATCAACAATAATTAAACACATATTAATTTGTTAGGTTGCATATTGTGAATTATATGAATACGTCGATGGCCTAGATAGATTGAAATTGATTTAATTTTGAACATAATCTATTAGGTTGTGGAGAGTTATTAACTCACGAAATTAGTAGTCTAGGTTCTTTGGCTAAATATGCAAGCCAATTAGGATTTAGTGTTAGCTTATCGGCCTATAAGTTGTCACATTCATTCATAATTTTAGTTGTTTCGACTTAAGTAGCTTTGCTAGTATTTTTTCATGAAAACGAGTAGCTTAAGCAACAAGGTAGGCAATAAAAAAAAGAGTGTTTGTTAATTTTAAATAAATAACTATTTCGCTGGCCTTCGAGTTATGAATAGAGCTTGTAGCCAGTTGAAAACGTGACATAGCTGAGTAACTGGATCGACACACATCACAAAAATGTGCCTTCACGTTAAAAGGCTATAATGACATTCCAACCAAGCAGCTTAATAACATCATGACTTAGTTGAGTAACCGGATCGACATTCATCACCAATATTTGCCTCCGTGTAAAAGACTTGGTCCGTGTAAAAAAAAGTAAATAAAAAATAGTTTTCTAATAAAAACCTACCAAACATGTAAATAGTTTGACTTTTCATGAAAACATACTTAGGAGTGGTTACAAAGTTTGAATGACCAAAGAATTATTAATGTGTGTGTACAATTGAAAAGGGTGAATAACTTGTCATTTGGGTCTTGATTAATATGTATTTTTAGTCCAGAGCTCCTAGATATGGATTTTGCATATTAATGATTTGGAATAAATTGAATGATCACATTTTAAGTTAAATTTATTTTGTGAAGTTGAAGCCATTGTCTCATTATTGCATTGTGTTCTGTGTGATTTTTTGTGTTTATTGTTTTGTTTTCTTGAGGACAAGCAAATGTTTAAGTGTGGGGATGTTGATAAGTGTAAAGTGCATTGTGTTTTAAGGCTTGGTTTGATATATATTTAATTATTAATTCACTTTTAGTACGTGTTTAAGTTAGAATTGTGTTAGTTTGTTAATTATTTATGTTTGAAGTTTTTAATGTGTTAGTGCAAGTCTTTGACCTTAATTATTATGTTTTTAAGGTACCTTGATGTGTTTGCTAGTGTTTTAAGGTCAACATTAAAGAATGGAGAAATTTTGGAGACATTCAGGCAGAAACAACGGCCTACGGTTGTGGCATGTTAGTCTATGATCATGACAGAAGCGCTAGAGTTGGCACACCATCGTGGCCTACATGCCACGATCATGACAGAAGCGCAAGGAATGACCCACGATCATGGCCTGCATGCCATGATCATGATAGAAGGCTTAGATGTGGCCCATGATTGTGGCTTGCATCGTGCAGACACTTAAAAACATCAAGTTTTAAGGAATTTTTTAGACCTTTCAGACCCCAAAAAACCCTAGAGATGCTTAGAACACAAAAAAAATATTTAAAGAACAAGAAAAAAAAAGGCAAAAAGAGCTTTTGCATCAACATTCTTGAGAAACCTAGAGAGAATTTATCGAGAGAATGAGGAAGAGAAGAAGGAGGAGAGAAGAGGAGAAGAAACTGACTTGATGTACCTCCCAGATCAGGTGTTTCCTGACGTCACTGCCTCCCATCATCCATTCAGATTGTATTTCCTTTTTAATTTTAGTTTTATTATTGTATAGAATTGGAATAAATAGTTAATGATAGGATCTAGAATGTTGATGATGTTCTAAACTCACCTTCGAAATTTTACTCTTGAATTAATGAAATCTAATTGTTTATTTGTTTATTGGATTTGTTGTGATTTAATTTTGCGATTACATAATTTGATAACAAACTGAGAGGGTGAATCGAATGAAAAAAATAAATTGGGCTAACGAGAGTTAGGTGTTAATATAAATTGGAATTAAATCAAATCGGTAAATTGTGCAAAGAGAGATCTTGCATAGGTTTTCTATAGTTTAATATTGAACTTCAGAACTAATTAGGATTTTGGAAAGGTTGTAAAATAAGAGATTGCGACCTCCATGATTTGATGGAAGAGAGAAACACTAGAGAGAATTCATCAAGAGATAAAGGAAGAGAAGATGGAAGAGAGAAGAGAGAAGAGGAGAAGAAGTTGCCTCGACGTAGTTTCCAGATCAGTAGGTTTCCTGACGTCGCTACCTTCCATCCTCCATTTAGAATGTATTTCCTATTTATTTTCAGTTTTATCATTGTATTGAATTGGATTGAATAATTGATGATAGAATCTAGAATGTCAAGGATGTTCTAAACTTACCTTTATAATTTTATTCTTAAATTAATGGAAATCTGATTATTTATGTGATTATTGGATTTGTTGTGGTTTCATTATACGATTGCATAATTCGATAATAAACTGAGAGGGTGAATCGAATGAAAAATGATTAAATTAGACTAATGGGAGTTAGGTTATTTAATAGAACAATAATTGAATCAGATCTAAAAATTGTGTGAAGAGAGATCATGCATAGGTTTTTGATAGTTTATTAGAGAACTTCAGAACTAATTATGGTTTTGAATAGGTCGTGAATTGAGAGATTGCAACCTCCATAATCTGATTAGAGTTTATGATTTAAGGTTAATGGTTATAACTAGAGAGAGAGTAATCAACCCTAGGATCATCTAGGACTAACAATCTAGTAATTCATAATAGTTAGGTTAGCACTTAGGATAGGTAGAATTTCCTTTATCTCAATTGGTAAATTCCATAGGTTGATTCTTGGGTGTGTTGCAATTGCTTAGTAATTAGTATTTCCATGATTGATTCTTAATTTAATTTGATTGATTGAATTAATTTCTCATCTTTAGTTTTGTGCATTTTGAATTTTTGTATTTGTTTATGGCCTTAGATTTTAGGATTAGATTATCCGTCCTTGTGGATCGACACCTTAGGTACTATGCTAACGAACTGTGCGTTTGTGGATTATTGAGAGTTATTTATTAAAACTTACACACAACCAACACCTGATTAGCTATGCCTAGTACAACAACTTACCTGTAATAGTTTTAATTAGATCAATTTATAAGATTTCATAGTAGATATAAAATGCTAAGAATTTTAAAGGGTTAAAGTTAATAATTTTAGGATGTGATGTTAGTTATCTAATAAGTTTATAAACAAATCAGATAATTAAAAAAGTATGAGATATCCAAAAGGGTTGGATGTAATCTTATATGATGTTAGTATGTTTTCTAGGTGTTAGAGTGTGTTTTTAGTGTTTTACTAGATGATAATTATGTGTTTAGGACTTATATTTATGTTTTTGTTAGCATTTTGTGTGTTTTGTTTGATTAATTTTTGTTTAAGGCAAGAGTTTGATCTTAATTATATATTTCAAGGATTGTGAGATAGAAAAATGAGAAGAAAAATAAAGAAAAAGCTACAGAAACACGCTTGTGCAATAAGGAGTAGCAATTCGGAAGTCTTTGAAATGATCGTGTAACCCTTACATGATCGTGTAAAGTGCTTTGGAGGGTGCGAGTTTTTCATACTTTGGTTATTATAAGGCTATTTTTGGAAGGTATACACGTAAAAAAATCCTACAAAAAACCTTAGAAGACTAAAGAGTATATGAAGAAGCCTAAAACACCACTTCATAGCCACATAGACATAATTAAAGGAAATCAAAATAAAACATTTCTCAAGAATAAGGCTGCAAATTTTCCAACTCAAGATAAAGAATAGAAGACTCAAGATTTCATTTTATACGCTTTTCTTATTTCCTTGTTATTGTTAGATATTAACATTGATTGAACTTAGATATTTAGTTACAGCTATGGATGGCAAAATTCCTTTTTAGGAATTACTCTTAAATTATTTGTTAAACTTTACATTCTTGATTTAATGAATATGCTTATGATGTTTATTATTTGATAATCAATTTGAATCGAGATAGTGGATTGATTCACTTATATTGTGTTGCATAGCGAGAGTTCACACCTCAGTAGACCTATAAACATCAAATTAATAGGAAATTAAAGAGAGATCTTAGTAATTTATTAGTTACCCATATGATTGCTTCAAATCCAGTTACATAGTTAGAAAGAGTTTGATAGATTGAGAGATCATAATTCGATTTCTATCTATTTTAATCTGAGATTACTTGTTTAGATATCGAGAGGGGGTTATCATAACGATATGATATCTGGGATAAGTATGATTAAATTAAAAAGGTAAAGTGAAAACAAATAAGGATAGAAGTAAACCATAGCTTTCATCACTAATTAATAAATAAATTTTACTGCTACCTAGTTTATAGTTTGTTCATATTTTATTTATTAATTCTTTGTTTTTAGTTTAATTCTTAATTATTATTCTTATCTTTTACCTTAAACAAAGTTTACAAGAATTATTGTATGACTATACAATCCTTATGGGACGATACTTTTTATATTATAAGTTACGATCTACACACTTGCAGCTATGAAAGTTTTTTTATTTAAAACTATCAACAAGTTTTTGGCATCGTTGCCCGAGATTATTATAACATCTACTACAATTTAAGTACTTTCATTTAAGGACTTTAATACTTTTCTAGTGTGATTGTAGGTTTATGAACATAAGATCCACAAAGAGTTCAAGCAAAGTAGTTTTTACATGACGAAGTAAGGGAGATTCACAAAGTGAGACACCAAAAAGCCAATAGTAAGAATAATTACAAGGGAACAATTGCAAGGAGAACATCAAAGAACCGTTATTAGCTTCATGAGGTTTGCATAACATTTGCATATGAAATTGTATTTGCATTGTGTTAGTTTTTAATTACGTTGACGTTGTGCCAATGTTTTGTTGCATGATATATGCATTGTCTGAATGTGTCAATGGCATAAAATTGAAATAAATTAGTTTATTCATGAACATGATCATATAATTTATGAAGATCGTGTTTTAAGTTTTTTTTAGAAGAATATGCATGTTGAGTAGAATATGGTACGTATTATATCAGTTTATGATGCCTGCTGGATACACTTGTAATAAATTCATTTAAATTAGTAGACATTATTAGTACCTTTTCATAGGAGTGATTGACTAGGAAGAAGTGATGTAGGTAAAATTTGAAAAAAAAACACCAAAAATAACAAAGGGTGTTCTATAGATGTGTTAAATACATTTCCTATTCCATTAGCCCATTTAAAAAAATGGGCTTAAAATAGAGCCAAGAGCTAGTTGTTAGTTGTGATATAGCTAAGTAAAAAGGGGCATTTACGACAAAATGTTTGTCTTCGTGTTAAAAAGCTAAAATGACATTTCAACCAAGCATGATCAAAGTGATGTTGTCAATGAAAGAGAACATATGGATCTTCTTCTTGAATGTCAAAATAAATTTTATGAATGGATATTTAGTGATGTCCTACCTCTTTAATTGGTATTTAAGAATAAATGCATGCTTACAAGTGTTATAGATGTTAATATTTTGGTTGACATGAATATTTAAATTAAAGAATTTTAATATGAATGGAATAAGTTAGTTTGTTGGAATTTTTTAAGTGATTCATGTTTATGTATAAGTTAATTTCCTAAATTTTGATGCCATTATAACTTTGTTGTATTATTATATTGTTGCATGATTGTGTGTTTTTGTGTTATGTGTAGTTTGTTGCATGTTATGTGTTTTATTTGTTTTGTAGTTTTAGTTTTTCTTAGAGACAAGCTAAGATTTAAGTGTGGAAAGTTAATAGGTGTAAAACTTAGTATGTCTTCTAGGTGTTAGAGTGTGTTTTGAGTGTTCTATTAGATGATAATCATATGTTTATGATTTAAATTTATGTTCTTATTAGTGTTTTGCGTGTTTGTTTAATTAATTATTATTTCAGGAAAGAGTTTGATCTTAATTATATATTTCAAGGATTGTTTGATGTGTTTGGTGATAAGTAGGGACAAGAAAAAGAGAAGAAAAGATGAAGAAAAGGTTGGATGCATAATCATACAAGTAACAAAAGTCGTGCCAAAGGTTGGAGCAATCTCATGCATGATCATGTAAAGTGTTTTCTAATATGCAAATTTTTCATACTTTTGACATTTCAGGACTATTTTTGGAAGATATTCACATAAAAAAACCTAGACAAACCCTAAAAGACTTAAGAGTATATAATGAAGCTTAAAACATTGACTATTAGAGTATTGCCCTAAAGGCAATCGCCTTTAGCACGTTTTGTATAAATTTGTGTACAAACTTTATTTTCAATAATAAAGAAAGACATATTTCATTAATTTGGTGTTCATTATTTATAAATTGAGATTGATCTGTAAGCAAATTAATGAAGTCTATGATATATGACATAGCATGAAGGAAATCATGATGTGATCATACCACTGAGATTCCTATCATGTGCAATTATATGAGTATCTAAATTATCCCTAGTCATAGGATTAATGAGATTGGACATCGTTAATCCAAAAAAACTAGTACATGTCAAACTCCTTGATTTGATCAATCAAGCAGTGGATCTCAGAAACTATAAACATGAGATGTTTAAAGTTGAGATGTGAATGCTTACTAGAGGTAGTAAGTACATTTAATGACCTACTATGAGATCATCACATAGATGTCCTATTCTAATGTCAATGATAATCTCATCATAGTAATGGTGTAAGTATCCTTAGACTTGAGGTACTCAAGGATATCTTGGATACTAATCCTGTGCTTTGAATCCATTCTTTGTTGCCTTACAGAGGTCGCTCACAGAGTGTTGATTAGGTACAGTTTGAGGTATTCGAAGGTAATTGAGTAGCCAATAGAGAATTCACCACTTCTATGATAGCAAAAGATGATGCCATGACCTCTTGTCGGGGTCATTACTTGGAAATCTCTAGCCAAAGTATATGTTTCATAAAGAATGTCTTTATTGGCATATAGAGTAATGAGTCTCAAGACGAGAACTGATATCACTTGGACTATATTTGATATAGTTAGTCTAGTGAGAGTTGACACATTGCCCATACTCATAACCAAGTGGGGTATAGCATGGTGAAAGGAGCAATTGTCTATAGGAGGGTCCATGAGATAGTTCGTGATGAGCACAGGTTCATTCATCAAACCACTTACTTTTCAGTCAATTAGGGATCATGATGTGTTGCTAGACGCCGCTCATGAATTGCTTGGATTAAGTGTTAATCTAAGTGACCAATAGAACCGGGAACCTAATGGGTCACATGCATAAGAGTGACTCGGAGGATTCATAAAATGGTTTTGGATAAAGATCCATTATATGAAGAGCAATAGAACCAAATAGATCTCAATGAGATAGGGATATGTTTCGATGAGATCGCGACATCGATATTACTAAAATAGGTCTCCGATGTTTTTCCATACCCGGGATTGGGTAAGACTGACTCCAGTGTGATTGGACCAGCATTATATATATATATACAAGTAACGTGGAAAGGAGGAGAGACTTTGTCAATCTTGCATTTAATGTCTTTAATGGATAAAAGACAAAAAAACTAGAAAGGAAGATGATGATCATGAGAAGGATTTATAAAAGGTTTAGAAACAATCTTTCAAGCCTTCTTCTTTATGATACTTTCTCATTCTCCTAAGCTTCATCATCTTCTCCTCTCCTTCACATTGCTCACCATAGAACAAAAGGTAAGAGCTAGCACTCTTGTCTTTGTTTTAGCCATTTCCAGATCAAGGAGTTTGATTCAGTTAGATTCTTCGATCTCTGTGTGGATACCGTTGGAGAGGGTCTGTTTTGGTCATTGTAGTTTGCCAAAGAATGAAGGAGACTACACACAAGTTACATGGTTATTATATAAATAAATGATTTATGTAAATGCCATCAATTCCTATATATATATATACATGTATGTGAACCGGAAATTTTCATCTATTATAATGGTATTTCCTTGTATAGGTATATAGATCCTGGACTTCGGGAAAGTCTCGGAATAAAATTTTGTTTTGTTTTCCGCACCACGTGTATATGATGCACACATTAGGATTTTCCTACAGTGGTATCAGAGCCACTTGTGTCCCTTATAAAGGAGAAACCATAACATATGTGATGCCGTCGATTGGTTGTGACTGTTGTGCATTTTGATTTAGTTGAAGTCGAAGTCAGTATAGAGATATTGTTTTCAAAATTTTATTGCCCATATTTTCTCATAATATGTTGCTGAATAGGTCTGTGGAAGGAAAAAATTTATCAATTTGATTTGATATGTTTTTGCTAATTAATTCCCTACTGTCCTAGTTTTTGTGTTTATGCACATTACATGAATAGGCATGCTTGTAAATTCGAGAATAAATTCTATAAAAATTGTTTTTAGTATTTTCTTTCACCAACATGTTTATAAGATGTTTATAAATGTTTATGAAGATGTAAAAAATATTTCAAGGAGATTGAATATTTATTTGAGAATTTCTTGTGTGCTGTTGGGAATGTCTGCGTTGAGGAACACAGATTCTGGATTAGTTTGGTTGAGGTTGGTTAAGTTTTCCTTGGAAATAAATTATGAAAAACTTTATGGAACATGTTGTGAACATGTTATATCCTTTGTAATTTTCTTATTATTTATTGAAATTTTTTCAATGATTATTTCAAGCAAAAGATAGAGCTGGACAATTTTGAGAAAACTGCTGGACCTGGTTTGTTTGAAATGTTGATTGTGTGTTTTTTGGTTTCAATGCCTTGGATCATTTTTGTGATCAGAATTATCTTACATTGATGTTGTATGCATGCCAAACTGATTTTCTTGAAATTGGGTTTCCAAAAATTTTCAAATGTCAAACATGTCATATTAGTGTCTCGTTGGTATATTCAGTTGTCTTGATTATTTTGGCCGTCACAAGTTATGTGACAAGTGCCGAAGTAGTCTTGATGAGATGACTACCCAGAGATACTTAGGGTGATAGTTTGATGTTCTCAAATTATTTGGAAATCTAAGAGAATAATATTGTATTAATCTAGTTCAAATATTTCATGTCTAATATGACTAGATATGATAAGTATGATACAATTAAAGTGTTTAATTGGTACATCATAGTAGACGGTATTACACTTGGTATATTGGTATTTTGAATTGGAATTGAAAACATACGGATTGAGAAATTAGTCGATGCCAACATTGAAAGCAATTTGGTTTAAGAGTTGAATCGAACGTCAAATATTTAGATACATAACAAGTCACAATATATATAAGAAAACCTTGCGAGATGATTGCACTAAAGAATGCATGCTAGGGTTAGTTAGGTGGGATGATGGATGATTATGGATATAGATTCAATGTGATTGATGAAACATCCCAAATCATTCCATACAGTCATTGTGACTATAATCCTATGACTTAGATGAGATCAGAGTATGAAATCCCTTATAAATAATATAAAAAATAAGGCCTTCCATTAATATGGGGAGAATCATAATTCTTTTAGAGTTAGGGTTGTTGGGTAAACCCAAGCACGCTCTATACGAATATATTTGAACCATTGAAATAAGATTTTCAGATTAATAGGTCGGTTTTCACTAGAAGTGTTGATTTGTTGAGTAAACTCAAGGTCATCATAGACAAAGATGCAATTGGGTAGCATACATTAGATGTATGTGCATCAAGAGTTGATAACCCAATGTGTGTGCATACATCACCAGTTGATAGCACTAAATGATAGTTGCATCTATGATGCAATTGATATGACCGATACCTACTGATTGACCAAAGGTAGCTTGTTGGGAAAACCCCAGGTCATTTTTAGTAATGTCGGATATTGACCCACTAGGACACTTTGTCATAATTTTTCTTGGATTTATAGTGAGGGCTATGAATTCTTTGAAACTAGTGGGAGCCATATGCATGTCATGCAAGTCCTTATGATCATGGATGTATTTATATTCTAACATTCTTTCTCTCTTCACATTTAGGTTGATTGAAGATGTCTTCCAGTGTGAATTTGTGCTCACTTATGGATTCTAATAAATTAATTGGACCCAATTTTCTTGATTGGCTGAGAAATTTGATAATTGTTCTCAGATATGAGGAGCTAGTCTATGTCCTAGACGTTCCACTTCCTGATCCACCTGCTATTGATGCTTCTGATGAGGATCAGAAGTATATCGTAAGCATCTTAAAGATAGTGACTTGGCTACTTATGTTATGCTAGCCTCTATGTCACCAGAGCTGCAAAAGCAACATGAGTCTATGGATGCTAATACCATAGTGTTTCATCTTAGAGAGCTTTTTGATAAGCAAGCTCGGCCTGAAAGGTTTGAGACCTCGAGGCTACTCTTCACGACTAAGATGACTCCGGGGGCATCTGCAGTGCAGTATGCACTGAAGATGAATGGTTAATTTTGGGTTTTGTTATGGATTATGAATTAAGGGTTGACTTAATTCTAGTTGGATTGTCTAATAGTTATTCACATTTTATGTTAAACTATTCGATGAATCAAATCTCCACGAATCCATGAGTTGATTAATCTTCTCAAGACAGTAGAGCAAGCTATTAAGAAAGATAGCAAGCCAGTGCTAGTGGCGAACTCTTCTTCTTCTGGTTCAAGGAAAAAAGAACCTAAAGAAGAAAAGGTCTAAGAAACCAAAAGGAAGTGCAACTAAAAAGAAACTCAAAGAAACTGCGCCGAAAGAAACTTGCTTCCATTATGGAAAGACTGGCCATTGGAAGCAAAACTGTAAAGTCTATCTGGAGTCTTTGAAGAAGAAGCAGGCATCAGATGCCCTAGCTCCTTTAGGTATGTTTGTCATTGAGACTAATACTGTTTCTGATAATAATATATGGGTATTAGATATTGATTGTGGCTTACACATATGTAATGATATACAGGGCCTTAGGGACAGTAGACAACTTATGAAGGGAGAACTAAACCTGCGTGTGGGCAATGGAGCAAGAGTTGCTACATTAATGGAGCAAGAGTTGCTACATTAGTCGTAGGTACTTATTTTTTTATCACTCTCCAGTGGGCTTGTAATTAAACTGGATGATTGTTATTTTGTACCTGTTTTAACAAAGAACATATTATATGTTTCTTGTTTAAATAAAACTAGTTTTCATTTGAATTTTAATAGCAATAGTTGTTCTATTAGTCTGAATGGAATGCTTTATGGTACTAGTACATTATGCAATGAAATCTACATATTAGATATGTCGCATCTAATTATGAATATTAATGACACGAAAAGACATAAACGAGATAATTTAAAATCAACTTACTTATGGCATTGTTGCCTTGGCCATATAAAGGAAAGACGCATAACTAAGCTCCACAAGAGTGGTAGTTTAGGTTCATTTGATTATGAATCATATGACATGTGTGAATCTTGTTTATTAGGCAAGATGACCAAGTTACCCTTTAAGGGAAAGGGTGAAGGATAGACTGGAGTATTAGACCTAATACATTCAGATGTATGTGATCCGATGTCCATCTATGCCAGAAGTGGTTTTTTTTACTTCATTACCTTTATTGATGACTATTCTCAATATGGGTAAATGTATTTCATGAGATATAAATTTGATGTATTTGAAAAGTTCAAACAATTTAGAAATGAAGTAGAAAAGCAACCTAGGAAAGGTATCAAGACACTACGATCCGATCAGGGTTGGGAATACTTAGACCAAGAATTTTTGGATTATCTCAAAGATAAGGGAATTTTATTTCAATGGACTCCACCTTACACACCACAGCATAATGGTATAGTCGAAAGGAGAAACCAAACCTTGTTGGATATGGTACGGTCAATGATGGGCTTTGCAAATTTATCAAAATCCTTTTAGGGGTGTGCACTCGAGACAATTATTTATTTGTTAAACAGAGTTCCATCAAAGACAGTTGATGTTACTCCATATGAGAAGTGGACTAACAAAAAGCCCTATCTTTCTCATTTGAAAGTTTGGGGTTGCTTAGTTTATGTGAAGTAGATATAGTCAGATAAAATTGATATGAAGTTTAACAAGTGTTTGTTTATAGGATATCCTAAAGAAACAAGGGATATCAATTTTACCTTATTGAGGAACAAAAAGTGTTTGTTTCAGAGCATGCTATCTTTTTAAAGAAAATGTTTCTTTTAAAAGAAGACAGTGGGAGCAAAACTGAACTTAAAGAAGTTCAAGATGCTTGAACAGACGTATATCAACTACCTAAACCTGAGACTGTGACTCATACAGATAAAGTAACAGTTCAACCTTCTTCAACACAGGAAGTTTGTAGGTCATGTAGGATACGCTCTGTTCCCGAGAGATATGGATTTCTTGTGATTGAATAGAATGACATATTACTCATAAAAGATAATGAGCCTATTACCTATGAAGATGTTCTAAAGAGTTTAGATTTTGAGAAATGGCTTAATGCCATGAAAGCATAAATGGATTCCATTTATGAAAACCAAGTATGGATTTTTGTTGAGGCACTCGAAGGAATAAAACCCATAGGGTGTAAATGGGTTTTCAAAAAGAAAACCGACACGGATGGTAATATAATTACCTATAAGGCAAGGCTTGTGGCTAATGGTTTCCGTAAAAGATAAGGAATTGACTATAATGAGAGCTTCAGCCCAGTAGAAATGCTTAAATCCATTAGGATACTCCTAGTCATTGCCGCTCATTATGATTATGAGATATGGAAAATGGATATGAAAACAACTTTCCTAAATGGAAATCTAGCCGAGGATGTATATATGACACAACCAGAAGGCTTTATCTCCTATGATAGAGAAAAGGTATGCAAGCTTTAGAAATCCATCTATGGATTAAAACAAGCATCCAAGAGTTGGAATATCCACTTTGATGAGATATTCAAAGAGTTTGGTTTCTCACAAAATCTAAACGAACCCTATGTGTATAAGAAGGTCAGTGGGAGTGCAATCGTATTCCTTATGCTTTATGTAGATGACATATTATTACTAGGAAACGATGTCTCTATGCTACAATCTGTGAAGATTTGGTTGTCCAAACAATTTTCCATGAAAGATCTCTGTGAAATAACTTATATCCTCAGAATAAAAATCTATAGAGATAGATCGAAAAGGTTGCCTAGTCTTTCACAATCAATGTACATAGACAAGATGCTAAAGAGGTTTAGCATGGAGTAGTCCAAAAGAGGGTATCATCCCATGACTCATGAGATAACACTCTCGAAATATATGTGTCCTAAGACACAAGATGAGAGGACGCGCATGAATATGATCCCGTATGCATCTGCAGTAGGATCAATCATTACGCTATGCTATGTACGAGACTCGATGTGTTATATGCTTTAAGTGTTATGAGTAGCTACCAATCGGATCTTGGTGAGGGTCACTGGATGGCTGTCAAGAACATCCTCAAGTACTTGGGAAGGACTAAGGACGTTTTCTTGATATATAGAGATGGAAATCTAAAAGTGAACGAGCATACAGATGCTAGTTTTCAATTTGATAAGGATGATTCCAAATCCTAATCAGGTTATATATTCACACTAAACGGCGGGGCGGTCAGTTGGAAGAGTTCCAAACAAGAGACGACTGCCAATTCAACAACCGAGATAAAGTACATTGCTGCTTTAGATGCAGCAAAGGAAGCAGTTTGAATCAAGAAGTTCATCACTGAACGTGATGTGGTTCCTAGCTGTGATGGACCCATACAGTTGTATTGTGACAACAATGGAGATATTGCACAGGTGAAAGAACCAAGGTCTCATCAATGATCCAAGCACGTACTCCGTAGATATCATCTAATTATGGAGATCATTGGTCGAGATGATATACAGATAAAGAGAATTCCCACTGAGCAGAATATTGCTGATCCGTTGACGAAGCCATTGTCACATAATAGCTTTGATTCTCATGTACTCGCCTATGGTATTAGATACCAAGGCGATTGGCCTTAGGTTAAGTGGGAGATTTGTTAGAGTATTGCCCTAAAGGAAATCGTCTTTAGCACGTTTTGTATAAATTTGTGTACATACTTTATTTTCAATAATAAAGAAAGGCATATTTCGTTAATTTGGTGTTCATTATCTATGAATTGATATTGATCTATAAGCAAATTAATGAAGCCATGATATATGACATAGCATGAAGGAAATCATGATGTGGTCATACTACTGAGATTACTATCATGTGCAAGTATGTCAATATCTAAATTTTCCCTAGTCATAGGATTAATAAGATTGGACATCGTTAATCCAAAAAAACTAGCACATGTTAAACTCCTTCATTTGATCAAACAGTGGATCTCAGAAACTATAAACATGAGATATTTAGAGTTGAGATGTGAATGTTTATTAGAGGTAGTAAGCACATTAGATGACCTACTATGAGATCATCACATGGATGTCCTATTCTAATGTCAGTGATAATCTCATCATAGCAATGGTGCAAGTATCCTTAGACTTGAGGTAGTCAAGGATATCTTGGATACTGATTATGTTCTTTGTATAGACACATAGATCCTGGACTTCGGGAAAGTCCCGGAACAAATTTTTTTGTTTTCCGCACCGCATGTATGTGATGTACGCACTGGGATTTTCCTACATAAGGGATTTTTTGTTTTTAATATTGGTGTTTTAATCTGAATTATGGAGTTCTTTATGAATGTTTCGAGTTAAATGAGAGTCGAAAATGGAGGTTGAAATAAATTAGAAATGGTTTAAGTGAAAGAAAAGAAGAAAAAGAAATTATAAGAAATAGTAAAGGTTCGGAAGGAGAAGAAGAATCACGATCACGTCTTTGGAAGAGGAAGTGGGAAAGCACAATTTTGCTTCTACATGATCGCTACTTTCCTCTAACAGCTGGAGACTCATGATCTTCCTATAGTACAATCACGAATCGAGTGAAAACTCGCAATCCTGCTCATGCACGATCACGACTTCTTTGGTTGGAGAAAATTTGAACATCCTTCAGTATTTTGGTTATATCTCCTTCTCCCGACCTCCAAATGACATGGGACTTGAATCATTGGACTCGTAATACATAATCTACATCTCCACCAAAATCTTAGCCGCCTAAATTCAGTTAAGAGAGACTTATAGAAAAATATGGGACTGGTTTGAGGGCGTGCATTATGGTTGCACGCCTATGACTCACATGTTTTGGAATGCGCGGCCTTACACTAATGTTGCACGATCATGACTTAATTTAGTTAGGTTAATGGATTTAAGATGAAAATGTTGAATGTTCTGGAATATGATAAACAGAAAGGTTTGATTAAATAGGCTTCGGTATTTTAACAATATCTTGTTCTGTTGTTATCCAAATGGAATGATTTTTTATTTAGAGTAAACTAGAGACATTGGGCTACAAATTGTATAAAGCAATCGAATGTTAATTCAGTCTCTAGTAATTTCAATTTATATATGGAATTTGAGTATAGTGTACTATTCTGAATGAGAACAACCTGAATTATTTGGAGAATATCTTTCGTTATACTGAACCAATTTATATGATCTTGGTGTCATTAGAAACTTAATTTTGATTTTAGGAAAAATCTGAATTCGACCAAATGAGTTATGAATTTTGATTCTAATGGTTTTATTAAGGTATAAACCATAAATATGAATGATATTTATATGAGTTTGGAAATACAAATGTTTACATGATGAGAATAATGAAATGATACCCAGGATTGTCAATAAGAATGCATTGTATATAGTCCATATAAATATTTGTGCATAATTAAATGCTTACAATTGTGCAAAGTTATTAATGTGTATGCACAATGAATGTATTGCATAATGTTGATGTGTAGGAAAAACATTAACATCCAAACGTTTCCAAATCATGGAAGCTAATGCTAATCTAGAGCGTACTATGAGTCGACCTAGATGGTCTCATTTTATTATTTCTTTTGATTTCAATTTTTTTATTGAATGACTACGGTTGTGATTATTACGCAATGTGAATATAATTGATATGAATATGATTTGCTTATGTGGATGCTAGACAATGAAGGTCAAAGAATTGATGTACAATGTGATACTGAAGTGCTACTTATATGTGAATGAGAAGAAATAAGTGTATTCTCAACTTAATCGTTGAATGTCGGACCAAAGTCCGATGATGAATGTGAAAGTGATTGTAAATCTAAAATCATATGACTGATTGAAAATATGTGAATGTGATGCATTTCATTACATGAATGTATGAAACATAAAGGCAGTTGTGACCGGAGTAGCTACTGAAAAAGAGCTTAAAACTCAGAATGTGAAAAAGAGCTTAAAGCTCAAACTGTGAAAAAGAGGCTCAGGCTCAGTTGTGAATGTACCTGGTATCCATTAAAAGATACGGGACATTATCTGATACAGCTCGATATCCACTAAGGGATATGAGTTAGTAATTAAACACTCAGTCACAACAAAGTAACAAATTGAAAATGAGTCTTATGTGTACTACATATGCATGATATGAATGATTATAATGATTTGTGTGATTTTGGAATGTAGTATGTATTGAATGTAAAATGTGAAACGACTGATCAAGTATATGTTATTCAATATGATTATTAATGGAATGATGTTAATTATGTGAATATGTGAACTGTATGTGTTATGGGATTGAGTGAGCCATCGAGGATGGTAACTCACTGTGTTCGCAAAACTCACCCAAAAATTGCAATATTTTTTAGGCTCAGAAGAGTCACCCCATTGGGTAAACAGGAGTATAGCCACTGCATTCAGGTAAGAGGTAGAGGTCGGGATCAGTTTATGTCTACATTAGTATTTTCCTATTTTCGTATCAAATTGAATCTTCTGTAATTATTATAGCAAGTATATTTGAATATTCTAATTTGTAATAACTTTCCAAAGTGGAAAGGTTTATAAATGAGATTGATCAAAGTTTAATAATAATTGTGTTTTCGATATTTATGAAATAAAAGTATAGGCTCAAATTTAAATATTGATTTTTATGTTGTAAGATAAATTTGAAAAAAGTTTTGTACTAAGTTTTCAAGAGTTTGACCTTGAGAGGGTGGGATGTTACACTTTATCATAAGTTGTGTATCTTTTTCTAGCATCATTGAGTTTTTCACTAAAGAATGCAATTGGTCTACCCTCTTGACTCAAAACAACCCCAATTCCTACCCCACTTGCGTCACACTTATGTTCAAATTGTGAACTAAAATTAGCTAACTTTAAAACAGGTGCCTTTGTTATCAAAATTTTTAAAGTGTTGAATGCAATATTGGCCTGACTTGTCAATTTAAAATCACCTTTTTTCATGCATTTGGTTATAGGAACAGTTATAGTACTAAAATTTTGAATGAATCTCCTATAGAATGAACAAAAACCATGAAACCTTCTAACTTGGAAAAGGTTTGTTGGGACTAACCAATCTAGAATAGTTTGGACCTTTAAGGGATCCCTCTTAATACCATCTTGGCTAATGACAAATCCTAGGAAAGTCAAAGAATGATCAAAAAAATGGAACTTTTCAACATTGGCATACAAAGACACTCTAGCTAAGACATCAAAGACACTTTTCAAATGTAGCACATGTTCATCTAGAGATTTAGAAAAGATTAAGATATCATTAAAGTACATTTCAACAGATTTGTGAAGGAAAGGTTTAAGTATTTCATAAGCCTTATGAAAGTGGATGGAGAATTTGACATTCCCATTGGCATGACAAGCCATTTATAAAGTCCTTCTTTTGTTTTGAAAATTATTTTCCACTCATCTTATTCTCTCATATGGATTTGATGACATCCATTGGCAAGATCAAGACTAATGAAGATTGCCGCTCCATGAAGATGGTTAAGCATGTCGTCCAGTCTAGGAATAGGATACCTATACTTGACTGTGATTTTGTTAACTACTCTAGAATCTATCGCCATCCTCTATTTTTCGTTCTTCTTTGGCGCCACATAAGCTGGAACTACACATAGACTTGTTGAAGGCCTAATAAACTCTCTCTCCAGCAACTCTTCAACAATAGCTTGCAAAGCTTCCCCTACTTATCCTATAGGATTGTTTGTGTGGAATTTTTGCTCCCAGAGTGAAGTTTATCTCATGTTGAATAGATCTTAATGGTAGCAGCCCCTTTGGAAGCTCACTAGGGAAAACATTAGGAAATTGATCAATCAAATCTTGAACAATTATAGGAATGGGTAGCTTTGGCCTAACCTCATCTTCCACATCTAATGGTGCAAATGAAGGCAATTTATCAACAACTTCCTTCCTCTCTTCAATACTCATCAAAACTGCATCATTTTCTACCCTTTTCTTCACATCCAGCCTCATTGGTGTCAACAAGAATTTTCTACCCTCATGCTTCAAGGAATATGTGTTTGCTCTTCTTTGATGAATGACATCCCTATCATATAACCAAGGCCTGCCCAAAAGTAAATGACAAGCCGATATTGGGATAACATGGCACCATACTTCATCTTTATACTTCCCAATAGCCAAAGGAACTAGACATCTCTTGGAAACTTTTATCTCATGCTTCTTGTTAAGCCATGTGAGCTTATAAGGACATGGAATGGGTTCGGTTTTCAAGCTAAGAATGTCCACCATTTCCTTGGAAACCACATTCTCACAAGCTCCACTATCAATCACTACACTACACTTCATACCACTGGTTACACACTTTATATGAAAGAGAGATTTTCCCCTCCAATCTTCACCCCCATTCTCACTATTAAAAATTCGAAGCAACACTAACACTTTTGCCTCCATGTCTTCTCCACTATCCATAATTGTCTCATCACTACCATTTTCCTCTTCTTGAAATTAATCACTAAATAGGGTAGCTTCTTCACATTCAAGTGAATTGTCAATTTCCTCCACCTCTTACAAAGTCATAATTTTCCTATTTGGACATTCGGATTGAAAATGCCCATAGCCTTGACATTTGAAAAATCTAAGCTTGGATTTTGGTCTTTGAGAATTACTAGAAGTGTAGGGAAGTTTTGGGGTGTAAGGTGAAGGTGAATTCTTTGGCTTTAGTTGTGGAGTTGGTGTTTTTTATGGGGAGGCTTGAGGTGTGATGAATTTAGGCTTGAAAGGTGGTTAAAATGGGCTAGTTCGTTGGCTATAGTTAGGGCTCGACTTAAATGAGTTTTGCTTGGCTTTTTGGTTGTTTAAACTTGTCTCACATCTAAATGAGAGCTTCTTCAACTCAGCAAAGGAATCATAGGGATAAAGATTCACCATATCTCATAGATCTTGATCAAGGCCCTTCACAAATCTTGTGACAACCACTTCTTCACTTTTGTCTAACCCACACTTTAACAAGAATTGCTAAAACTCCATTGTGTATTCTTCAATCAGCCTCTTATTTTGTTTCAACCTAAACATCTTCTCAAGCATTTTCTGCCTACATTGAGGGGGCAAAAAAGTTTCTACCAATTCAATCTTCATACAAGTCCAACTAGAGATTTTTTGCTTCCCTTCTCTCATTCTCCTATTCTGCAAAATATCCCACCAAAGGTTAGCATACCCTTTGAATTTCATATCCACAAGTTTCACTTTCTTATCATCAGGTACATCTTTTAATTCAAAGATCCTCTCAACAGTGTACAACCACTCATAGAAAACATTCGCATCAATTTGACCAACAAACTCAGGAATATCAACCTTGAACTTAAACATTTCACCATTTCGGTTATTCCTATCAATTCGAGGGTGAAACATATTCCTAACAGTTCCTATACGGCCTATACCATGAGGGCCTCTCCTTCTCCCTCTTGCGCCATATCCACCTAATCTCAATTCATCACGACCAGAATTGCTTGGATGGCTTACCTCATCCTCAAACTCATCATCTCGGGACTGATTGACTTGGGAAGTGTTTGCTGATGCCTCAGAGGTTCCCAATGTAGCAAAGGCAGCCTCTTTATTCATCATGGCCTCAAACTCAAGGCGGGCAGCATCACACCTATCAATCTTAAGACTAATCTCTTCAATTTTAGCGAAAAGCTTGTCCAAGTTGTTTGGAGTCAGACTTGACATGGTTGGAGGTCAAAATCATGTCTCTAACCTAGCTTTGATACCAAAATATGATGGAGGAAATTCCTGAAAGTAATTAGAATAGGGTCTGGTGGATATTGGAAAAGTTTTGTGCAATTTGATCTTTAACAGGTAAAATTGGAACAGGGATTTTGAAGGCATTTCTGGGTTAATTGGCTTGTAATTTGGTTTCTAGGAAAGAAGAGAAGTCGTAGAACTATTTGTGAACTACAATTTAGAATTAAGAATCAGGTCAAACGGATAAGGGAAAGTCAAGTTAGGTTAGTTTTTTCTGAATACATGTCTAGCTAGGTGGTTGATTGGTGATGGTTGGGAAAACTGAAAATTTTGAGACGGATGATGTTAGAACTGGGTAGAAAACCCTGGATATTTCTAGTTTAAGAAGTTAACAACTCTATGGCTTTGGAATTACCTTAATCGGACAATCACACAAAAAGTTATGAATTTTCTCGTACAACTGGTCAGACATAATTCTAGCGATCAAATCAAACGGAACAATGAACAAATTTGAATGTTTTGGGAAAACAAACAAACCCAACGATTGTTCTTCAGAGAAACAATCAAAATCTAGACAATCTCTTTCCAAATTAAGAGAAAACATCACTTATTTTCATATATATTTGTTCTCCATTCAAAATAAGAAAACAAAGAGCTAAAATAGGAAATTTTTGGGCAGCCACAAGAATCGGCTCCACATATTCCTAATATGTAGTTTCAGCTCATTAAAACAAAAAGAAAAATTTTAATAAAGTCTCACAAAAATACCTTATTGAAACAAACCAAAATAAAGTCTTCAAACTAGACCAAATACACTAATCTAGACCATTATTAAACAGGAAATAAAACTAATAATAAACTAGACCAAAGTCAATGAAAATAAATGTCTTAAAAATTCTGCTAAGCTTGGAATTCGACCTCATGCTCATCTGGTCCATAGACACACATTTTGAAGCCTCCAAATGGTTTTAAAAGGAATTGGAATTGTAAGAACAAATTTAGCCCAATTTTTGTTTCCTCCATAACTTCACTCGGCTCACTTACAGCTCCTTGAACTTGTTCCATTTCTTATGACTTTTCTTCAAATCCCATAGCTAGGACATCTTGAATAGTGAGCTTTGATGGCCCTCCTTTATACACCTTTGGAATGTGACAGGTGCATTGCATAAATCGAATGGCATCCTTCGATAAGCAAAAGTCCTGTAAGGATAAGTGAAAGTGATCTCCTAATCTCGTGGGTATATAATTAGTTGATTGTACCCTGAGTATCCATAAAAAAAACAGTAAAATGTATGGCTAGCCACCCTCTCAGTCATTTGGTCCACAAATGGTAAAGGGAAGTGATCTTTCTTGGTGGATAAATTGAGATTCCAATAATTAATACATACTCTCCAACCTGTGATGGTCCTAGTGGAAATCTTTTCACCTTTTTCATTTTTCATCATTGTCATGCCTCCTTTCTTAGACACACATTGTACTAGACTCACCTACTCACGATCTAAAATGGGGTTAATGATCCCCGCATCCAAATGCTTCACTACCTCCTTCTTCACAACCTCTAGCATGTTTGGATTTAACCTTCTTTGTTTGTCCCTCACTATCTTACAACCTTCTTCTAGGTTAATCCTATGCATCAACATATTAGGGATAATCCCCCTAATGTCATAAATTTGCCACCCTAAGGCTCTCCTCCTCTTCTTTTCGATCTATACCACTCTCTTCTTACTCAAATCGAATTGGTTCAAGATAATGATGGGTAAGGTATGATTCTTACCTAAAAGGGTGTATCTCAAATAGTGATGTAAGGGTTTAAGATCTAAAGTGGGGGGCTTAACAATGGAAGGTGGTGTAGGTGTATCTACTCTCTGCATCTTCTCTAAGGTGGTGTAGGTGTATCTACTCTCTACATCTTCTCTAACTTAACTTCCTCACATAAATCCTCTTCTTTCACACTCTCATCCTTGTGTACTTCAGTAACTTCATTAACTTCTTTTTCAACCTCCTTCACACATTCATCCACAATAGCAATCTTCATATATGCATTACCATCCCTCGATTTCTTTAAAGATTTAGACATATTAAACTCAACCTGCTCATCATCATTCCTCAAAACAAGTTTTCCCTCATACGCATCAACTAATGCCCTAATAGTATTTATAAAGGGCCTACCTAAAATCAATGGACAATTTTTATCAGCTTCAAAATCCAATACCAAAAAATCAATAGGAATAATAAATTTATCTACTTTTAGCAATACATCTTCTACAACTCAATATGGCCTTTTGATGGATTAATCCACAAGTTGAATCAGCATGGATATTGGCTTGACCTCTCCTAGTCCCAATTTCCTAAAAACAGATAAAGGCATCAAGTTAATGCTTGCACCTAAATCACATAAACTTTTAGAAAATTCAAAGTCACCAACAATAGATGGAATCATAAACTCCCTGGATCTTGTAGTTTTGAAGGCATCGTGCCCTGTCTACTCCTCTTGCTTGACCACATACAACTATTTCTTGCTAACTCTTCCAAATGGTCATGCACTACATCGATTGTTTTCCTCATTAAGGATCCTCTCGCAACTGCATCTACGGTCCCTCTTATACTTAGAATGTTTGCATAAGCAATTCCCTCGGAAGGTTTATAGTAGGGATAACTTCTATGTAGTTCTTTAAACCTCTACCATGCTTCATATAGAGACTCCCTATTGCGTTGCTGAAAATCTGTGATTTCCTTAATGATCCTTGTTGTATTGATCAATGTAAAGTATTTGGCAAGAAATGCTTGGGCTAGCCATTCTCAAGTAGTAATCTACCCTCAGTTGAGTTAATTGTACCATGCCTTTGCTCGATCTCTTAAAGTGAAAGAAAATAGTTGCAACCTTACGACATCGTCATACATCCCATTAAACAGAAAGATGTCACATATCTCCAAAAAAGTGACGAGATAGGCATTAGGATTTTCATCGGACAACCTATAGAACTGAACACTATTCTAAAGAATGTTGGGGAGTGCCAACTTGATCTCGAAACTGTTAGCTTGAATCTCACTAGCCTTGCAACTCCTTGAGGACTAAATCCTGGTCTCATAAGTCAATCAATGTCCTTTTATCCTCTTTTTGTTCTCCTTATTTTGCCATATTTCTTTGTAAAATGTCTTCGTGCTTCGCTCTTCTCAACTGTCATTCGTACCTTGTGATATCTACTATCTCTTCATCACGAAATTCAGTATTCTTTTATGTGTTCCTTGTGCTCATGCACCTACAAAGACGCAAGGAAAAGTATCAAAAACTCTTAAATCAAGGTAACCCAAACTAAACTAAAAGCAAAACTATCAATCCCCAACAAAGGCACTAAAAACTTGTTGAATGCAAAACACATTACTAGTCTTACGCTCAAAACTGCGATTATACAGATCGTACTTTTAGTTAAAGTGGATATCAATCCCACGAGGATTGTGTTTAGGCATCACTTAATTCAGGTTGTTTTTTGTTTAAGAAATCTTTTCAATTGAATTTTAAAAGATAAGAAAAATAAAGACAAACTAAAAGTAACGGGGAACAACATAACCTAAACCAAAATCGTAAACTAAGACTTGGAAAAATCAAGATTAAATAGTAGGACTTTTGATTATCCCTATTTTCTCCCCTTTGATTAATTAATTCAATTTATGCTTAGCTCAAGATTTCCTAAAATTCTAGCTACCGTCTCTCAAGGTATAAATAAATTTCACTAGTTAAATAAATTAGAATTAACTTTAAGATCTCTCGATGTGCAAAGCCTTTCCTAAACATTCAACTATATATGAAGCTATCCTATAACTAGTGTATTGATCTATTGAATTCTCTTCCTAATAAATCAATAACTTGTTATTTATAGGTCTATTAATCTTCAACTCTTGTTATATAATTAACATAGATTACCAAGCTCACTCTCTCAATTTATTACAAGGTTTAAGCATAATAAATAACACAAACATGTATATCATTAAATCAATAACCAAAGGTTCACAAATAGTTCAATAGTAACCCCTAAAAATTGTTTTAGCCAATCATAATATCCATAACATCCCCAATAATTAAATAATCCATGATAAACATGCTAGAAGAGAAAGAAATTGAAATAAGAGTGGACAGGGCAACTCCTCTTCTTTACGTAATCTATAAAATCTAGATGACGGGTGCTATTTGCCCAATCGGGAATGAAACCTTCAATTTCCCCTATCTCTAGGCTGTCAATCTATCTTTTACCTCCAAAAAGCAAGTTCTATGACCCTCCTTGGTAGCTCTTGGGATTCTATGTTTCATAAAGTCACAAAAACCTTAAAAACTATTTGTCTCTTTAACTTCCAGTTGCCATTATCATGGGAGTTATACTTATGCTTCCCATGATCGTGGGTTAACTTAATAGAAACTTTTCCTATGATCGTGGAAAACATGCCCTTTTCCACGATCATAGGCTCTTATTTTTCAGCAGCTCCGCTTCTCTTCTCTTAATCCCTAGCTCAATCACAAAGATGTCCACCCTCCATTCTTACAACAAAAAGAACAATTCATACCCTAAACTAATATCAAACACAAAAGAACAACCATGAATATCAAACTAAACATAAACACACAAAACAAGTCCTAAAACATAATAATACTAACCTATCATGCAAGAAACATATACCAAATCCTTAGAAAAACACACACTAATGCACAATTATCACTTGCAAGAATAAATTACCGCCTTCTCCAAGCAATTGAACAATATCCAAGGAGCTTCTTCATCCACAGTTAAGACCATGCAATTACAATGTGAGTTTTTTGGATAAGACAACCATGGAACAGTTGAATGGTTCTTATTAGAAGTGAGTGGTAAAAAACAAGTAAATTACTTAGGTTAGCCACAACAAGTTAACAATCCATACTCTAATACTTACAATCTTAGGTGGAAAAGCTACCCAAATTTTTGATAGAGTACTAAAAATGTAGGTGGTTAAGTGAGAGCGCAAGGATCTCCTGGATTTTAGCAAGACCAACTTGGGTCTTTTCAGAACAAAATGGACAAGGTAATGAACATATTGGGTTCAAAGTTCTCAAGCCAAAAGGAAGGTCAAAGAAGACAAGAAAAGAGTCAAAGTTTGACCAAATTACGAAGAACCACGCTTCATCCATCCATAACTTGGAGGCATAGGTAGATCAACTTGCTAATGCTTTGTCTTCTAGGAATGCAGGAAGCTTACCAAGCAACATTGAGGCCAATCTAAAGGAACAACTTAAAGCTATCACACATAGGAGTGGCAAGCAATTGGAGGAGTCAAGTGTTCAAAAAGATTGCCATCAAAAGGAAAATATAGAAAAGCAAAGAAGAAGAGAAGCTATATGTACCATCACCACCTTATAAGCTTAAGATTCCATATTCGTAGAGGGTGAGACAACATCAAGTCGACACTCAATTCTCCAAATTCTTAGAGAAGTTGAAGAAACTTCATATTAATTTATCTTTGGCAGAGCTATTGGAATGTATGCCCAAGTATGCAAAGTTTCTCCAAGACATATTGACACATAAACATACCTGGGAGGACAATCAAACGATGACCTTGATGGAGAATTATACTTTGATCATCACAAGCATAATGCCTTCAAAACTGCAAGATCCAGGGAGTTTTAGTATTCCATATGTTTTAGGTGATTTTGAATTTTCTAAATGTTTATTTGATTTAGCCTTTGTCTACTTTCAGGAAATTGGGGCTAGGAGACGGCTAACATCCATGCTTATCTAACTTGTGGATCAATCCATCAAGAGGCTGTTTGGGATAGTAGAAGACATTCTACTAAAAGTGGATAAATTTATAATTCTTATTGATTTTGATGTGTTGGATTTTGAAGAAGATAGGAATTGTCCATTAATTTTGGGTAGGCTCTTTATGAATACTAGTAGGGAATTAGTTGATATGCATAAAGGAAAAATGGTTTTGAGAATTGGTGATGAGCAAGGTTGAATTAAATGTGGCTAAATCTTTGAGGAAGCCGGTGAATGGAAGTGCTTATGTGAAGATTGATGTTATGGATGATTAAGTGAAGGAGGTTGAAAAGGAAATTGAAAAGGAAGTTAAGAAAGTTGTTGAAGTGCATAGGGATGAGAGTGTGAGTGAAGAGGAGTTGTGTGAGGACGGTGAGCAAGAGAAGTTAGAGAGAGGGGATGCACCCATATCACCTCCATTATAAAGCCTCCCACTATAGAACTGAAACCTTTGCCTTCTCACCTAAGATGCACATTTTTATGCAAGGATCACACCTTACCCGTCATCATTTCCAACCAATTGGATGTTAAGCAAAAAGAGAAAGTGGTAGAGACCATTAAGAAGAGGATGAGAGACACAAGGTAGCAAATTTCTGATATTAGGAGGACTAGCCCCATCGTGGTGATCCATAGAATTAACCTTAACGAAGGATGCAAGACAATGAGGGAGAAGCAAAGAAGGTTAAATCCAAACGTGTAAAAGGTTGTGAAGAAGGAAGTGAAGAAGCTTTTAGATGCAAGCATCATATACCTAATTTAAGATAACGAGTGGGTGAGTTCGGTGCAATGTGTGCTTAAGAAGGGAGGCATGACAATGATGGAGAATAAAAAAGGTAAGTAGATTTTCATTAGGAACATCATAGGTTGGAGAGTGTGCATTGACTGTAGGAAGTTTAATATGGACACCAAGAAAGACTATTTTCCATTACCTTTTGTAGACCAAATGATTGAGATGGTGGCTGGCCATGCTTTCATTATTTTCGTAATAGATATTCAAGATACAATCAGGTGTTCATATACCTACATGACTAAGAGAAAACTACTTTCACTTATCCTTATAAGGCTTTTGCTTATAGGAGGATGCCATATTCCAAAGGTGCATGATGACCATATTTGCAGATATGAATAAGGACTTTATGAAGGTATTTATGGATGACTTCTCTATTTCTAGAGACTCTTTTGATCATTTCTTATTTAATTTGGATAGAGTACTACAAAGATGTGAGGAGTCCCATTTAGTCTTAAATTAGGAGAAGTGTCATTTCATGGTCTAAGAGGGAATAGTTTTGGGCCATAAGATCTCATATAGGGGGACTGAGGTAAATCGAGCTAAAGCTGAAGTTATTGAAAAGCTCCCACCTCCTACCAATATCAAGGGAATCTAAGAATTCCTTGATCATGCAGGGTTCTATGGATAGTTCATCAAGGATTTTTCTCTTATTACTAGATCCTTAACTAACTTATTAGTTAAAGATATATCTTTTGTGTTCGATGATGACTGTTTCGATGCTTTTAACAGGTTAAATATGACACTTATAAAGCACCTAGTTTGACATCACTAGATTGGTCACTTCCCTTCGAGATCATGTGTGATGCAATCAACTGTGCCATTGGCTGTGTACTCGGACAACTGAAGGAGACAAAGGTTACATGCCATTTACTATACTAGCAAGACCTTGATATGAGCACAATTGAACTACACCACCAACAGAAGCAGTTGATTGAAATGGTATTTGCATGTGAAATTTTTTGCTATTACCATTGGGGTCAAAAGTTATCATTTTTACAAGTCATGAGACGTTGTGATATCTTTTTTCCAAGAAGGATGCCAAAGCTAGGCTCATCCGATTGGTTCTTCTGCTCTAAGAATTCATCGTTGAGGTTAAGGATAAGAAAGGAGCAAAAAATGTTGTGACAGACCACCTATTGCGACTTAAAGGGGAACAAAATAAAGAAGAGGAAATTGAAGAGCGTTTTCCAAATGAGGCTTTAATGATAGTAGAAAATCCTTTTCTTCCTTAGTTTGTAGATATTGTTGTTGGATCGAAAAAAGAAAGCATGCTATATTTGGAGAAAGGTAGATTTCAAAACTTTTAAAAAATCGTTTTTCCAGCAGAAGCAACAAATCCAAATCATCATGCCAATCCATACATGATATGGTATAAGGATAATAAAAACATA
>JAOQMP010000210.1:30665095-30679229 GCA_027563575.1 Erythroxylum pedicellare | reverse complement strand
GATAAAGAATGCCTTTTAAATAATTTGTCACTAAACTACAACCAAAGCGATTGGCTGTAGGGCATAAACCAACAATATGATAGTGAATAAGTGATCATACATGATTGATGCATTTCACTACATGAATGCGTGAAAGATAAAGGTAGTTGTGACCAGAGTAGCCTACGTGAAAAGAGCTTTAAGCTCAGTTATGCACATCAGAGCCTCAGGCTCAACATTTAATGAGCTCAATATCCCCAACGAATATAGGATAGTTATCAATGAGCCCGGTGTCTACAATGGATACGGGATAATTATAGGCACTCGGTCACAACAAAGTAATAAGTGAAAGTGAGTCTTAGGTGCATTACATATGAAAATTGATATGTATGTTTCAAATGAACAAAATGAACTGTGTGACTTCTCTTAATGTAAATTGTGAAATAAGTTATTAAAATGATATGTGATGCAAAGTGATTAGTAGATAAATGATGTGAATTGTGTGTTATGTGACTGGGTGAGCCATCGAGGATGGTCACCCACTGATTTCGCAAAACTCAACCAAAATTTGCAAATATTTTTCCAGCTCAGAAGAGTACCCCGTTTGATAAACGGGAGTATACCTACTGTATTTAAGTAAGAGGTAGAGGTTGGGATCAGTTGGTATCTACACTCTATAACTACTCCTAAGTACATTTTTTATAAAAAGTCAAGCTATTTAAAAGTTTGGTAGGTTTTATTATAAAAGTTTTTTATTTAATTTTTATTTAATTTTTGTGGACTTGGACTAGTCTTTTACTCAGATGCAAACATTGGTGATGAATGTCAATCCAGTTGCTCTTCTAAGTTATGTTTTTATTAAGCTACTTGGTTAGAGTGTCATTATAGCCTTTTGTCGTAGAGGCACACATTTGTGGTGCGTATCGATTTGATTACTCAGCTACATTATGTTGTCAACTGGCTAGTAGCTCTATTCATAACCCGAAACTAACGGAATAGTTATTTATTTTAATTTAACAAAGCATTTTTTATTTCCTACCTTGTTGCTTAAGCTGCTTGTTTTCATTAAAAAATACAAGCAAAGCTACTTTAGTCGAAAGACCTAAAATTATGAATGAATGTGACAATTTAGAGGGTGACAAACTAACACTAAATCCTAATTGACTTGCATATTTAGCCAAAGAACCCAATTCATTAATTTCGCAAGCTATTAACTCTTCATAACCTAATAGAATATGTTCAAAATTAAATCAATTTCAATCCATCTAAGCCATTGACACATTCACACAATTCACAAAATGCAATATGCAAAATTCACATTCAAAGCAAAACACATAACCCTCCCCACACTTAAACAACACATTGTCCTTAATGTGAAAAGGAGGCAAACAAACATGCATGGCAAGAAGAAACATAAATGAAATTTAAAAAAATAAAATAAAGAATAAATTTTAAAATAAAAGGTTTAGAAACAAAGCCTCATGATGATAAAGGCGGGGATGGTGTCGAAGGTGGCAATTGGATGCCTTGAGCCTTGAAGTAATGATGGATACGACATATATCCCAGCTCTGATGTTGTTAAGTGTGGGCCATCTCCTTCATCCTGTAAGTGTATCTATAGTTTCCTTGGCATTGGCAGAGATTATATCAAGCACTTTATTCCAACCAGGTTCTTCTGTTTCTTCTTCCTCCTTGGACTCCTCGTTGATTGAATCCTCTTCTTGTTGTTACTGAGCACTCAAACTTGCTAGATTGGTCTTGATCTTGACGTATGTCTTGGCACTAATATCCTGAAGTTCCATACTATGGGACTTTAGAATTTTAACTCACCAAAAATGATGATGGTTCATGAATTCAAAACGGTAGATCGTTAATTAGTTGCACTCAACTCCATAATAATCAGCTATGGTCGAAACCAAGTAACCCATTCATAAGTGATGACTCCTCTTACGTCGAGTAGCAATAATTGCATTAAAGATGTGGGTGGTTGTGCAAACTGGGATGTTGTGGTCCATGCACCACAACAGGAAAAGTTTCTTCTTCAAACACTAGTTATTTTATGTTTTGTCAAAAATAGTTTCACACATGAATTTGTGAAGCAATAAATGTTCATGACTCTTGATGATGTTGTGTGCATTCTTAGAGTCAAATTGCTCTAACCTAATTAGTTAAGTCTAGTAGGGGTGACACAAAAATTGTTGTGCTAATCCACTATGAACAATTCGGGGAAACCACAAATTTCATACAAAGTCTCATAATTAAGCTCATAAGGTTATCCCCGTAACCTAAACCACAATTCCCTAGGTTTATTGGATTCAAATTGAAGGGATGTAAAGAATTCTAGGGTAAGTTCTTTGTAAACTGGGTATTGAAATTGAATAAACTGTCCCTATTGAATTCTCTCAGCTAAATTTTCGACCTTATCTCTCAATTCTAGTATATCTGAAGTCTCAAAATGAAAATACTTGGGAACTATAATTTGCGTAATGTAAAGACAATGAAAATAGTTACCTTCCTTATTTAAGAAAAGCGGGAAAGGTGCTCTATAATCAGCTGCCTTGTCTCTTTTTTTGCAGCCTGACACTTAATTTCTTCCCAATGATTGAATACCCTTTACTGACTGCTTAACGTGCAACATGATGGATTTCAAGTAGTAGGAGTTTGGAAGAGATTAGAAGTTTGAAATTTAGTTAGAGAGAAGTGAGAGCATTTGAAGATTCTAACTTAGAGAGATAAAGTTAAAATGAAAGTGAACAAAAAAATGAAGTGTGATATGAATATATAGGTGAAGGAAGGGTAAAATGGTAAAAATTAGCTGAAATTTGTATGGACTGCTTTACCATGCTGCAGTCCACAATCAATTGTAGCCTCCAATGTTTCCACCAATTTTTTATTTTTTTCTTCTTTTGTTATTCTACACTTTTCTGAAATCACTTCTTAACTCTTTATAGCACTTTCACCTTTCTTTTGCTTACTTCCTCGATTATCTAATTAATCTCGAAGTCCTATTCCTTTCTGAATTTATTTGGAAATGAAATAACCGAACTACAAAATTCAAACTATCTAAAAACTAAAGGAAATACCATGGAATTAACAATACAGGGGTTGCCTCCAATACTATGCTTCTTTTAAGATCGGTAGCTTAATGCTCTTTTTACGCTTAAGGTGGTTCAAATGAATAGTACAATGATAGCTCAGTCATCGATCTTATGATTTACACATGGGCTATCATGCCCTGAGTTCCACCGTCTTTATGCTTCACCTTCGTTTGCTTTCTCCTCTATGATCATTTCTGTCTAAACACACTCCCAGGGTCCTCTATATCGTCCTATTGTCCTCAAGGTTTGGTTTCTTTGATGTTAACTAGAAGTAAGGGAGAATTATTATCTTTCTTCAACACAGTAAAGGTTATTTGGTGCTCTCCGAACCTAAGAGTTAGTTTACCTCAATCAACATCAATTATGGAGTAGGCAGTAGCCAACAATAATTGTCCAAGGACTATAGGGGGCCACATCTTTTTTTTATATCTAATATAAAAAAGTTTGTGGTGAAGGTAACAATATCAATCTGCACTTAGACATCCTTAATAATCCCCTTTGGTCAATGAATTGTTCTGTTTGCCATCTTCACTAGCATCTTTGTGGGTTCTAATTTTCTGAACCCCAATTTTTAACCTAATTTTTTGAACCCCAATTTTTAACTAAGGGTATAAGACATCATATTGATACTTGCTCCCAAATCTGCAAATGCCCTGTCTATGTTGACTCCATTGATATTGCAAGGAATCTAAAAATCCCTTGAGTCCTCTTTCTTCTATGTTATATTAGGGTCATCTTCTGCTATATGCTCCTTAACCTTCTTCTATATTGATTCCTTTATCGTTAGCCTCGTTTGTAAATGTTCTTTTATGTCCTCAACCTTGTTTAATTCAACCTCCTTAGTACTCCTCATCACCTTACTTGAAATTGACTTCCGCTCAACTAGAATAGGGTATAAAAATTTACGTTGAGATTCCTCGATTGGCTTATTTACCAGCTCACTTAGAAGGAATTCCATATTTGCTTATCCTTCTCCCTTGTCTCCATCTGCTTTTACATACTCGAGTTTCTTTTCATAGGTTTGAATAATGGCTATAATCCGTTCCTTTGGGTTAGATTCGGTATTTCTTGGAAGTTGTCCTACATTTTAAGTAGAAATTGCCTCCACTAATTAACCTACTTGGACCTCTAAATCATGTATTAAAGAGGCGTGGTTCTTAGCAAGCTTTCAAGCCTTCTTTATGCATCCTCCATGCCTCCAATTTTATCTAAAACCTTATCCAACTTAGATTCCATTAAGCTCGGTTTATCTTGTTGGGAGCCTGGTTGTCCTTAAGGTCTGAACTGTCCTCCAACATTGTTTATCTACAAGAAGTTAAGGTGATTTTTCCACCCGGGGTTGTATGTTTTGGAGTAAGTATTGTTTTCCCCTCCTCGTCCATATTGAGCTACCATATAATTAACCTGCTCTGGATCGCTATCCTTCATCAAGAAATAGTCCTCCGTACATGGTCCATCTTTCAATAGAGTTCACACTTTAATTGCACAGATTTTATTGAAGTTTAGGAAGCTTTCATGTTGATGAACTGTCAATTTAAGTTGTCAATTTTAGCTTCCATCTCCGTTATTTGATTAATAGCTACAATCCTTTTTTGTTCTTAGAAAGTAGTGGGTTGTCTACTCTGCTCGTTCATCCATAGGCAGTTATTACTTACCATCTCTTCTATTTAGCTCTTCTACTTCATCTACAGTCTTTCTCATCAGTGATCGTCCTAAAGGTGCATCAATTGTGCCTCTCGTATGTGGGGTTACTCCCTTATAGAATGTTTACACAAGAATTTCTTGGGTAAGTTGTGGAGTGGGCATTTCTGTTACAAATCCTTGTATCTTTCCCACACTTTATAGATCAATTCCCCGTCACTTTGCTAGAAGTTAGTAATCTACTTTATAATCTTCTTGGTTTTATTAAAGGGAAAATGCTTGTTTAAAAAGGCAGAAACTAGTTGACCCCAAGTTTTGACATTGGTTGGGTTAAAAGAATGATACCAGACCTTTTCTCTATCTTTTAAAGTAAAACAAAAGAGCCTAATTCTTACCTCATCCCTAGACTTCTGATGGTACCAAAAGGTATCACATATTTTAAGGAAGTTCACTATATATGCAATGAGATCTTCAATCGTTAGCCCATTTAACTGCACATTCTGTTGGAGCATGTTTAGGAGGAAGCTGCTCGTATGGATGCCTAACTACTCCTTAGTTAGCCACTTTGAACCCGGTCCCATAAGATCCATAAGGGTTCTTTGTTGACATCCTTGGTTCGCTCCATGATCCAAATCTTGCTAAAATTCCTCGTCCATTGTTGCTTTTGCAATTTCTTCTTCTTCTTCACACTGAGCCTTCGTAATTGATCATTTTAATTAAGTGATGTCTAACTCTAAGGTTTCGGCTGCATAACTCAAACTTCTCGTGACTCTTATGTTTATGCAAGAGCACGATTTCAAAAATAGAAAGAAAGAATAGAAAATAAAAACTAACTGAAACAACTTAAATTAAAGAATTAAACTAATCGCCTCCCCAACAACGGTGCGAAAAACTTAATATGGTGTTTGATGTATATAAGTTTTAATAAATAACCCATGATAATTTGCAAGCGCATGGTTCATTAGCGTAGTACCTATGGTGTCAATCCTATAAGGAGGTATAATTTAATCTTAAAATCTAAGGCAAGAAAATAATACAAAATTTTAAATTACACAAAACTAAAAATGAGAACCTAATTCAATCAATCAAATCAAATTAAGAATTGAATATGAAAATATTAATTATTTAGCAGTTGTAGCACATACCCAAGAATTAACCTAAGGAAATTATCAATTAAGACAAAGGAAACTTTATCTATTCTTAATGACAACCTAACTGATTATTAATTACCGAATGGTTGGTTCTAGATGATCCTAGGTTTGATTACTCTCTCTTAATTTATAACCATTAACCCTAAATCATAAACCTTAATTAGATTATGGAAGTTACAATCTCTCAACTAATAACCTATCTAAAACCCTAATTAGTTCTGAAGTTCTCTAATAAACTATTGGAAACCTATGCAAGATCTCTCTTGTACAATTTACTGATTTGATTTAATTCTTGTGCTATTAAATCACCTAACTCTAGTTAGCCCAATTTAATTGTTTTTCATTCGATTCACCCTCTCAGTTAATTATCGAATTATGCAATTGCAAAATTAAATCACAACAAATCCCATAAACACATAAACAACCAAATTTCATTAATTTAAAGATAAAACTTCGAAGGTTAATTTAGAACATCTTCAACATTCAAAAATCCTATCATCAAACTATTATTCCAATTCTATACAATAATAAAACTAGAAATAAATAGGAAATGTGATCTGATTAGATGATGGGAGGTCGCGACGTTGGGAAACTCTTGATTTGGGAAGTACGTCGAGTCAGCTTCTTTTCCTTTTGTCTCTTCCTTCTTCTCTTTCTCAATCCCTCAATGAATTCTCTCTAGGTTTCTCAAAAGTGGCTAATACAAAAGCTCCCTCTACCTCTTTGTCTTGTTCTTTAAATATCCTTTGTGTTTTGAGTAGCCCTATGGTTTTTCTAGGATCCAAAAAGTCCAAAAATCTCTCAAGACTTGACGTTTTTTAGTGTCCACATTTATGTCCAATGCAGACCATAACTATGGCCCTACAAACCATGATCGTGGGCCAGATTAGATCCTTCTATCACTATCGTGGCATGCAGGCCATGATCGTGGGCCATATCCTGGGCTTTTGTCATGATTGTGGCATGTGGGCCATGATTATGAGCTAACTCTGGTGCTTTTGTCAAGATTGTGGGCCATTGTTTCTGCCTAAATGTCTCCAAAACTTCTCCATTCTTTGATGTTGACCCTAAAACACTAACAAACACATCCAGGTATCTCAAAAATATAATATTTAAGCTCAAAGACTTGTGCTAACCCATAGAAAACTTAAAACACAATTAATTAACTAACTAACACAATTCTAACCTAAACACATACTAAATTATTGAATTAATAGCTAAACACATATCAAACTAAGCCCTAAAACATGATGCAATTTACACTTATTATTTTCCGTAAATACTATAAGCAAGGTTATTATAATAAAGTGTTTGTAGAAACTTTGCTCTGAGAATAAAATCTTATGGATGAAGTGAACACATTTATAGATATTTAAAGAGAAATCTATCTAGAATTACAAGGCTAATCTAGGTATCTTATAGACGCTCAATCAAATTTTAAAAATGAGGATTGGTAATAGAAAAAACATAAAATTTCTTATTCTAAATCTAGTTTATTTATTATGTGGAAAAGAACATTAAACCTTGAACTACCTATTTTTATTATATTTACACTAGATATTTATGAAGGAACATTCTTAGTTTGTATAAAACTTTTTGCCCTTACTCCTAGTTATCACAAATTCTAGAATGGGCCAAGTCTCCTAGCTTTAAAACCAAAACGGACAATAAGCTATTCAAATCTACAATTGGTACCTTAATCTACTATCTGGAAGGAAAGGAATCTAAGACTATTTGGATCAAGCCCTACTCCTATGGCTTCCAGCATTCAACATCTCACTACTTTTATCAGGTCCAAGGCTATAACTTATAAACTACATGCTCAACTCGATCATACTATTTCCACCTATTAGAGACTACAATTCTAAGTTAAATTAACTTATTAAAAGAAGTCCCATATTCACTAAAAAAACAAGAGATGATACATGCAGACATAAAAGTCTCTAACTTTCATGTAGATCAATTTGTATGTACAGTATTTATAGAGAAGCAATTAAAGACTTACAGGTTCTATAAAGCGCATAAGGAGTTTATACGTTGTATCCTTTATAGTGATGATGCACCAATCAGATAAAGATCTTGTGGTGAACAAAACAAACTCTGGGTTACAATGATTAAAAAAAAATAAGAAACAATTGAAGCAACTATCAGGACAATATCGAGTGGGTAATGTTCACCTTATGTGGATGCCTATATTAGTCGAAAAATGCATATTACAGCTTTGTTATTTCATTAGTAACTATAGGTTTTTTTATTTCTTGTAGTTACAATAGTGTACAGTGATATATGGTGTAAAGTGTACAGTGATATATGATGTAATCTTTTTCTATCACAATTTTAATGAAATTATTTAATTTTAAAAAAAAAGTGGAGAGGTTAAAAAAAGAAGATGTTTCACTTGTTTCTTAGAAAAGGAAAAGCAAAAAATATAAGTATATACTGTGTTACTTGAATTAGATGCCTATCAATCCATTTCGATCCATTTAAGCAAGGTCGTTCCTAATGTTTCGCAGGGATGGGATAAAGTATAAAAAAAGGCTATGATAAATCGACAATATATAACTATGAAAACTTTTAAAGCATATTTTTATTATTAAAATTTAATATCCATATAGAAGTGACTTGAGTCATCAGTCCACATACTTGAAAAAATACTAAATGATTATAACAATAGCTAATAACATCTTATAAATGTCAACAATAATAAAATCACTAAAAATAATAGCAGCAATAACACAATAGAAGTAGCAGCAACTGAACAGTAATATCTTATTGTAAAACATCAAGAGAATTGCACTAACAAGCATATAAAAGATCATGAAAATAATTTTTCCACACATTTCTAGATGTAAAATCGTCAATAATAGTACCAAGATCAACATTGCCCAACATATCCTTCTCTATACATTAAATAGCTAAATCATTCAATCTTTCTTATGACATTGATGACCACAAGTAGGTTTTCAATAATTTTAAATTTAAAAAACTTCTCTCAATTAATGTTATAGTGATAAGTGTACTAAATAGAATTTGATAAGCAATTGAAATTTGGATAACAATCTGCAAGTTTAATAAATTCAAGAATTTATATATATGACATTAACTTATTTGGAAAAATTATTTGTATCACTTTTAATTTTAAAAATAACCTAAATCCACATCTGACACATTATCATCAAAAAAAGTTGTGAAATTAGTGCAAAATTCTCTTAATTCATTATCATCTAATGACCTCGACTTATTTGAATCCAAAAATACTTTTAAATGTTGTTAATTGTTCAAATTTATTCTTCAACAAAGCAATTGTCATATCCACAATAACTAGAAGTGCTTAGAGAGAGGTGTCCCATTATATATGGCAAATACAGATATGATATGTCAATAAATGTACAGTTTCTTTTAAGAAAATAGCAAATATTACAAAAGTGACACATTAATTATCTTTTTTTTAGTATATACTTTTAGATAAATGCTCATGTATTATAATATAATTACTTATGGGGTCCAGTATAACTTAGGTCATCGTATATAAGATCTTATCTTACTCATTTAAAAGTTTAAATTTTTTAAAAAATTCTACTCTCCAAAAATCATCAACCCAACACAAAGAGCCATTAAAACCTTTTTGTTGAAAGCTAGAGTTTAATGCAAAGTCAAAGATTGAATTTCCAATTATATATTAGGATGTAAACATCATCCAGAAGAAACTCGAAAGAAGCATGGAAAATCATGTATAGTTTATAATCTATCCAAACAATTATACCACCATCACCAACCAAAGCCTTTCAGATCATTTTGCCACCTGGATATAGTGAGAACCTTTTCCCCTTTCAGATTTAACAATTTCCTAGTTGATCTAGCTAAATTTAAACCTTGCATCCTCAAACCTATAAATGTCTAGATACCAGGTTCCAAGAAAATTATTCTTGATAGGAAACTTACCCTCATCAAACAAGAGATGAAACTATTATTTTATAATAAGAATGTGGGCAATATACACCATCTTCCAAACTCAACCAAAATTGCACTTGAGAAGTTCCAAGATGAACTCGAAACTAATCCTAACTCTCCCAACCTGAAGAATCAATAAAGAATTACCATGCAACATCTCACTAATGCCCTTACTTTTGATCACTTATTGATGACGCAAAGGTCAATGGTTGAATGGATGAAAGAGGGAGATAGGAACATTTCTTATTTCCACCGGATTTCTATCACCAGGAAAAGAAAAAATATGGTTATCCCCTATATGCATAATAATTAAAAACTAAACTACTAAATCTTTTCTATACGAAGCATTTAACAATTTCTCCAAGCTTTTGAAAGATACATCTGATTCGAAGCCTTTTGTTCTTACCTTAGAGGTCAAATCAAAAATTTAATTCCAAGGATTGCAGTATAGAATGAAACCTCGGGTCATTTCACTTAATCGGAACCTAATTGAATGGATCTAAGCTAGACTATATGTCATTAAATGCAAGCTAAATATTTGAAAATCTTAACAAAATTAAATGAACTGTAAGAAAAATGTGTAAAAATATTCTTGTATTTTTGGTAATAGAAAACGGAAAGATAAAACAAACATTCAAATAGTGATAGGATCCTCTTGAAAATGAACTCTGGCTGTCATAGTTCGAAATTGATCTTTGATAGGAGTAGAAATCAATAAGTTTCAAATGGGTAAACCTTAAAGAATCCTTTAAGTCCAAGGTCTTAATCAATGAACTCCACTTCTTAAGACCTTGTTGAATGCCCATAGTGTGTGTAGTGGGTAAGTCAATGCAACAAGTCACTTTAGGATCTAGAATTAACTCAATATCAAACACAACTAGGCAGATAAAAGAGAATCAACAAGATCACAAATAGACATATATGAGACTTCATATATTTAAGCTCCAAGTTTTACATCAACATATCCCAATATCACATTGAATATCCAACACTTGATTAGACTCGAATCAAGAATGTTCAACTACAAATTACAAATCCTAAACCGAGGAGTTCATAACAATATAGCTGAACATGGAATAAACTACTCCCCTTTGAAGCCTATTGAACTCTAGCCATTGCTACATTTTCAAAAGGAGAGAGGTGCCTAGTCAAGCATAACTCCAGGAGATTTCACCGCTGAGAACCAACTGGAAGCATCCATGGTAGTAGTTGTCAGTGCAGGAGCAGAACAGTGATGTGGATGAGAGGGGATGAAGGTGTGTAAAAGAATTTTCTTCCGAAGGTAGAGAGAGTGAGTGTGTATCCTCTCAAAACTGTTGACTCTCTCTCCCTATTAACCTAAAATAGGTAGGTTTTGAAAAAATGGGTTATGGATCGGGTTTCACAGTGGCTAAACTTTCAAAAATGGTTCAAGTATTCAAAGGCTCGATGCGGCGAGCTTTTCCCGAAAGTTTTTGTTTAGAGTTTTTGGTTTTTCTGTCGCGGCGATGTGAAATTCACGTCGCGGTGAACTTTTCTTGAAAGTTTTCTTGAATAATCTGTTGAGTTTGCTGCGACAACGTGATCTCACGTCGCAGTGAAATTATCCCGAAGAGTCTTTGCTTGGGTTCTTTATACTTCTCCGTGACATAACATCACCTCTCACCGCCACGAACTTCCTGTTGCCTTAACTTGTTGACTTATCATTTTCATGCTTTACTCCTTGCTTCACTCCTTGCCTCTACTTCTTTGAGTGTCCTACAATAAACAAATAGTGGCTTGCAGTATCAATTGTTCCTAGAAAAATTAATTTAGTGCAATTGATAATAATTTGTGACAATTTTACTCTCAAACTATATAAAGTAAAGGTAAGCACTCAAGAGTCAAATCAAGCATAAAATCTAAAAATAAGAGCCAAGAAGTGTAGTAAAAACCATGAAAATGTCACCAATTTATATAAGAAACTTGTGTTCAATCACTCACCAGAAATTGTTACCTTTTGATGTGCAGGCACCAAAATTGGAATTTAAGCCACTCCCTATTTGGGAGATAAGCAGACTCTCCCAATTATCATTTTAGTAAAGTTGACTTTAAATTAAGAGGAAAGGTTGATTCGCACATTGTGAGAACATAAGAAGGCCATCGAGTGGACTATTATAGATATCCAAAGGATAAGCCCATCAATTTGTATGCACCACATTTTGTTGGAGGAGATGTAAAATCTATAAGGCAAGCTCAGCATAGGCTGAATCCTCTAGTGATGGAAGATGTGAAGAAGGAGGTGCTGAAGCTTATCGATAATAAGGTAATTACTCGATCTTTGATAGTAAGTGTGTAAATCCAGTAGAGGTGGTTCCAAAGACGTCTGGAATTACCGTAGTTACAAATCAGGAAGGTGAGTTTTTCCTTACCCAAGGGCAAACTGGGTGGTGAGTATGTATTGATCATAAAAAATTAAATTTTACTACTAGTAAAGACCATTTTCTCCTTCCTTTTATTGATAAGATGCTTGAGAGATTGACTGATTATGACTATTATTGCTTTGTAAATGGGTTTTTAGGTTATCTTCATACCTTGATTGCACCGGAAGATCAGTAAAAGACCATATTTACATGCTCATTTGATATGTTCGCTGATTAAACAATGTCATTTAAATTATGTAATACATTAGCCACGTTCCAAAGGTGTGGTAAACATTTTTATGAATATGTTAAGAAGATTATTGAGGTATTTCTCAATGATTTTAGTATGTATGGATCTTCTTTTGATGAATGTCTTGATAATCTTACGATTATCTTAGAATGATACATAGAAACTAACCTTGTGCTGAACTGGGAAAAATGTCATTTTATAATGGATCAAGGTATAGTTTTATGCCATGTCGTATCTACTAGGGGCGTTGAAGTAGATAAATCTAAAGTTGATCTTATTTCTTCTTTACCTTAACCCTTTACTGTGAGGGAAGTGTGTTCTTTTCTTAGGGATGTAGATTTTTATTAAAGGTTCATTAAAGACTTTTCGAAGATAGTCTCACCACTATGTAAGCTTTTACAATAACATGTCTCCTTTGAGTTAAAAAAGAAGTGCAAGAAGAATTCAACAAACTTAAGGAGCTTCTGACATCCCCACTGGTGATTTAACCGCATATTGGAACCTCCCTTTCAAGATCACGTATTATGCAAACGATTATGTAATGGGTCAGTTCTAGAACAAAAAGTGGGATAAGCTTTGCATGCAATTTACTATGATTCCAAGACTCTAAACCTAGCCCAATTGAATTTCAACTAAGGAAAAATAACTATTATTTGTGGTTTTTGCTTTGGAAAAATATCAATCATATTTGCTTAGTTCTAAAGTGATTGTTTATTCCAACCATGCAACTTTATGATACTTACTGATGAAGAAGGAAGCAAAATTGAGGCTGATCAGACTCCTTCAGGAATTCGACTTGGAGATTAGAGATAAGAAGGGGGATAAAGGAAGAAGATGATATCCCTCTGTGAGAAACCTTTTCAGATGAGCAATTACTCTCTACCAATGAAACACCACCACTGTATTTAAACAATGTCAAATTTTTAGTTACTAACGAATTACCTGTTGGTTTGTCAATGGATCAAAATGGTAATCTACAGAGCAAAGCGAAGGATTACATATAGGATGAACCATATCTTTGAAGGCACTGTGCAAATCAAGTTATCAAAAGGTGTGTACCAAAAATTAAAACATCATCAATCTTGTCCTTTTATCATTCGTATGCATACAGAGGCCATTTTGGAATGAAAAGGACAGCTCGTAGAGTCCTGGAGAGTAGCTTCTACTGACCAACATTGTTCAAAGATGCCTGTACCTTCTTTAAATCTTATGATAGATGCTGACAGTCAGGTAACTTGTCCCATAAGGATTAATTGCTACAAACTCCTTTGCTTTCCTATGAAATTTATGAAATTTGGGGCCTTGATTTTATAAGACCTTTCCATTTGCCTTTTATCTTTATTTATATATTTCTTGCGGTTGATTATTTTTCTAAATGGGTGGAAGCCAAAGGCACCAGGACTGATAATGTAAAGGTTGTTGTAGATTTTGTTAAGGCTAACATTCTTTCTATGTTCGGGATATGGAAAGCAATCGTTAGGGACCGAGGAACCCATTTTTGTAACAGGGTGATGGAAGTGATGTTAAGAAAATATCACATTACGTACAAAGTTTCCACTACTTACCATCCCTAAACCAACGGGCAAGCTGAAGTCTCAAATTGAGAAATCAAGTTAATCGGGAGAAAATCATGAAGTCTAATAAGAAGGATTGGAATGTAATACTGGAAGACGTATTATAGGC
>JAOQMP010000210.1:30652912-30664995 GCA_027563575.1 Erythroxylum pedicellare | reverse complement strand
ACTCCTTTGACTGTCATCTATAAAATCCAACTATCTCCAAAGCTTCTTTTAATTTCTTGTTCCCTATTATATATATCTTTCTCAATACTCCATAATTTCAAAGGTAACTCCCAAATTCACCAACATATACAAATACGATATTTCCACCAATCACTAATATTTCCAATGTAAAAACATCCATAACTCTAAAAATTCATAGATCAATCCAATTATACCCGGAATTATTCATGAATGCATGTACAATTATTTTCATGTGCAAATACATTCACTATTCATGTATAAGTGCATGGAATTTTTATGCATAAACATGGAAATGCATCCCTAACTCTCATTATTCACTCACATTTACTATTCTAACCCTCCCACAAGAAATGGGATATTACATCTGAGCCTGAAAAATATTGCAAATTTTGGGTGAGTTTTGCAAATTCAGTGAGTGACCATTCTCGATGGCTCACTTGATCACATGACACATACAATTCATATAATCATATAATTCACATCATTTCATTGATAATCATGAATCATCGCATATTACTTGAGCATTCATTTCACATTTCACATTCAACACATATCACATTTAGAAATCAGTCAGCTATTTAAATCATGACTATTATAGGCATATGTAGTGCTCATGAGATTCACTTTTAGCTATTATTATTATGACAGAGTGCCTATAACTATCTCGTATCTAATGTGGATACCGGGCTTATTGATAACTGTCTCGTATTCGTTGAGAATACTGGTTCATTTTACATTGTGAGCCTTTGGCTCTTTTTCACATTCTGAGCTTTAAGCACTTTTTTCACATTTTGAGCTTTAAACTCTTTTTCGGTGGCTACTCTAGTCACAACAGCCTTTATGTTTCATGCATTCATGTAATGAAATGCATCACATATATTCATTCGATTAAAAGTGCTCAATATCACTCAATCATATTTGCTTTTACATCTCATCGAACATTAGTTCGACATTCAACATTTACGTTGAGAATACATATATTTCATTCATATACACATTCGCACTTTTCTTTGAAACTTGGTCTAGCATCCAACATTTAAGTTGAGAAAACACATATTTCGACAAATTCACATACAAGGAGCACTTCCAATATTTCATCACATGTATCATACGCCTCAAACATTCAATGTTCGAAATCAGTACAATCACATTCACATTCATTAGTAATTTAATACAGAAATTGAAAAGAACAAACACTTAAAGTAAGACCATCTAGATCGACTCAAAGTATGCTCCTGATTCGGGCCTTTTTATTCTTACCTTTGGAGGTCAAATCAAAATAATTTAATTACAAGGATTGCAATATAGAATGCAATCTCGGGTCAGCTCACTTAATCGAAACCTAAACGAATGGATCTAAGCTAACCTATATGTAATGAAATGCAAGCTAAATTAGCAAGGAAGGGGGTTTTGATCTTTGGAAATCTTGACAAATTAAATGAATTGTAAGAAAAATATGTAAAAATATTTTTTAGATTTTGGGAATAGGAATCAGAAAGATGAAGACAATGATCAAATGTGATAGTATCCTCTTGAAAATGTGTTTGGCTTTCATAGTTCGAAATCAATTTTTTGATGGGAGTAGAAATCACTAAGTTTCAAATGATAAACTTTAAAAAACTCTTTAAATCGAAGGTCTTAATCAATGAATGTCCTTAGTGTGTGTAATGGGTAAGTCAATGCGACAAGTCATTTTGGGATCTCAAATCAACTCAATATTAAACACAACTATGCAAGATAAAAGAGATCCAACAAGATCACAAACAAACATATATGAGACTTCATATATTTAAGCTCAAAGTTCTACATCAACAAAACCCAACATCACATTAAATATCCAACACTTGATTAAACTCTAATCAAGAATGTTTAACTACAAATTACAATTCCTAAACCTAGGAGTTCATAAATCATAGCCAAACATAGATTAAGCAACTCCCTTTTTAAACCCATTGAACTCAAGTCGTTGCTACATCTTTAAGAGGGAAGAGATGCCTAGCCACTCATAGCTCTAAGCAACCTCACAACCAAGAAGCAACTGGAAGATCCCATGGTAGCTACCGACTGTGGAAAATGAGAGAAAATGGTGGTGTATTGCTTGGAGATGGTGATCTGATGGTAGAGGTGTGAAAGATGTGTGTGTGTGTTTTTTTGTTGCAGTGAGTTGGCTCTGCTGTTTTACTGCTCCCACTTAACCTAAAATAGGTAAGTTTCATGAATCGGGTTGATGGATTGGGTTGTATAGTGGGTTATTTTGCCGAAAAATGGTCTGGGTCGTGCCAGTTTAAAGGTTTCACCGCGGTGACAGGATGAGTTTAACCGCGGTGAACTTTTCCCAAAAGTTTTGCTTGGAGTGTTGGTTCTTTCACCGCGGTAACAAAATTAATTCACCCCGCGGTGAAATTTTCCTGAAAGGTTTTGCTTGGAATTCTTCATACTTCGCCACAGCAACACATCATCCTTTTGCCGAGGCAAACTTCCTATTGCACCTGCTAATTTGTTGACTTATCATCTTCAGCCTTCTCTCTTTGACTCTACTTCTTCTTGAGTCTCCTACAATAAACAAGTGGTAGTTTGCAGTATCTATTGTTCTTAGAAAATTAATTTATTGCAATTAATAATAATTTGTGACAATTTTACTCTCAAACTAAATAAAGTAAAAAGGGAGGTACTCAAGAGTCAAATTAAGCATAAAATCTGAAAATAAAAGCTAAGAAGTGTAGTAAAAATCATGAAAATGTCACCAATTTATATAAGAAACTTGGGTTCAATCAACATTCAAGGCCATTCTATCTCAGAATTTTCTAAGAGAACTCATACAGTTTCACATCACTCCTCAGGAAGTTGAGCTACTAACTAAATTGATTAAAAGTCAAGAAATTGAAGATGTAATGAAAACCTTAAATCCTTTTAAAACCCTGGCCCAGATCGGTTTAATACTCAGTTTTATAATAAAGTTTGACACGTGATTAAACCTTCAGTGGTTGATGCAATCATTGAACTTTTCTATAGTGGGAAATTGTTGACTGCATTTAATAGCACAATTATAACACTTATTCCCAAAGGAGGTGAACAAGCTACTTTCTCTTACTTCAGGCCAATCTCATGCTATAATATAGTTTAGAAACTCATTTCAAAGTTGTTAGCTTAGAGGTTGAAGAGTGTACTACATAATTACATTGATTTCACCTAGGGTGCTTCAAGCCAAATTATGGGAGATATAACATATACTACTGTTATAAGAACTTGTAAGATCTTACACGGTTAAAAGAGGAAGAAAGAACTGCATTCTGAAAGTGGATATTATAAAAGCATTTGATAGTGTTAATTAAAGTTTCATTCTAAATACTCTACAGGCCTTGGATTTTCCCCAGATCTTTATCTAATGGATAATTGAATGTATTACAACCTATACATTCAAAATCTTGGTGAATGGGAAACTTAGTAAACACTTTAAAAGCTCCAGAGGGATCAGGCAAGGGGATCTTATCTCCCCTTAACTCGTTGCTCTTATTATGGAGGTATTCAATAGAATAATCAAAGTAGTTGTGGAGTGTACAAAGGCCTTCAAATTTCACTCTAAATGCAAAAGACAAAGGATCACTAACATTTGCTTTGCAGATGATCTTATACTTCTATCCAAGGCAGATCAAATCTCAATCTCCACACTAATGAAAAGCTTATAAAATCTTTAGCAAAATCTCCATTTTGGATGTTAATGGTGCAAAGAGTGACTTCCTATTATCTAAATCTACTTTGGAAAATGAATCAAGCATCAAATCCATTATAGGTTTCAATTTTCAATCTTTCCTAATGGTCTACCCCAGCATTCCAATCTCCACTTCTAATCCTACTTTTCCTAAATTTTCCTTACTTATTGAATGACCTCATGGAGCTCCAAAATTTTATCCATTGTAGGTAGGATTCAACTTATATCCATGATGATATATTCTATCAATGTATTTTGGGCTAAACACCTAGCTATCCTTAGGAAAATCATCAAAACTATAGAGAGGATATGCAACAATTTTCTATGGAATGGACATGAGGAACATGCTAGGAGGGATAAAATGCAATGGAAAGAGGTTCGTATTCCTAAGAACAAGATTGGACATGGGATTATCTCACTGAAATTAATGAATTTTGTCATGTTAGCCAAAAGACTATGGAGATTATTAAAAAGACAAGTAACCCTTTGGTGTAAACTAGTTCATAGTTTTTTCATAAAGAAAAGAAGCATTTAGGATATTAAAATCCCACCATCCTCAACTACCACTTAGAAGGCTATCCTGAAAACAAAAGATCTCTTAAGATATGAATTTGTTAACTTAATTTGCTCTAGTTTGATAATTGGTTATCTTGTGGCCCTTTATTTAACTTACAAGAGATGGAAGCTTAAAATCCTTTCGTAACAGGTCATAACTGTTGTTGAAGCTTTAAAGGATAGATCTATATTCAATCAAAATGCAATGCCCATATCGCTATATGAAGAAATTCAACAAACAAACCTACTTGGAAGGGAGGATAACATTATTTGGAAACATTTGAGACAAGGAGCTTTCACTAACCAATCATGTAGGAAATTTTTGCAGAGGCATTACAGCCCCAATTCCCTGAACTAAGGTGTTTGGATCAATCGATACCACCCCTAAGTTGCCTTCACTATATGGATAGCTATGAAAGAAAGACTGCCAACAGTGGATAGGTTGAAGAGATTTCTCCACATTCCAAACTGTTATATCCTATGTCAAAAGGCTGAAGAAAATCATGATCACCTTTTTTTCTAATGTGAATTTGTTATATCTAGTTGGAAGTTAATTCTCCACAAATGTTTGCATTTTAAATTCCCCTAGTGATTGGAGATTGACCAAATTGTGGCATTATCATTTTGCACTTGTGGATGATGTTATTAGCTGGTGCCTATATATAACTCTTTCACTTATTGTTAAGACCATCTAGGATGAGAGGAACTCTCATATATTTTAGAACTAAAGATTAACCAACAATAACCTGATCCAACAAATCAAAATCTATCTTAGCATACACAAGAGCGGTTTTTTCAAAATTCTGACTGCTAGGTGAGAATGTGGAATATTTAGTTATTTCAATGTCTAAGAAGGTTGCTATTTTGTTTTAAGTAACGTATGTTAATTGCCTTTAATGACCAAATTCATTATATTTTCTCAAAAATATTATTATATTAATAAATATATTGTTGTTAATAAAGATATTAGCATATATTGTAATTGATGGTTGAAATTGAATTCCTCTTTAGCTCTATTTAATAAAACTTGAAATTCAGAAGAAAAAAAATTCAATTACAATTTTTTCAGTTTTTATAAGGTAAAATGCCAAAAAAAACCTTTTGTATGTATAAATATCTTAAAGTGTATTTATTGACTTTTCAATTTCTATCCCCTTTAATAAATAGATTTATTAACTTTTAAAATTTTAACTCTTTTAATAAATATTTTTAATTTTTAATTCTTTTAAAATGGACCCACTCCATTTAAGCATGTGGTCTATTATAGGACTTCTTAAGAGAGTAAAGTGATTTAACTATATTTTTTGTGACAAATAATTTTTGAAATTGACATACTTTATTACATGTTTTAAACTTTAGGATGCAACTTTTTACAGAATTGGATAGCGAAAATTTAAATTTGAATTTAAGTATTAAGTATACTCTTGAAAGATTATGAAGTTACATGAACTCTATTTGAATTACAAAATATGTAGGGCATTTTTTTTTAAATTGAATTTAAGTATTCTAATATTTGCCATCCAGAAATGTAGTTGAAAAAAAGTTGTAAAGTAAAACTTGTTAAATTTATTGAGATATCATCTTACTGTGAAGGCTTGAAATATCAATATTCCAGTATTTTTCTATAATAATTTTATTGATTAGAAAAGATAATACTTTTAAGGTTGCTTATAATTTAAAACATCAACGTGTTTGTGATTCGAATTTAAATTTTCTCTATGCAAAGGTCGTTACTTAAAGAAAAGTTCTTGGTAATGAGATTGAATTTATTATTATTTGTCACGAAAAATGCAGTTTGAGTTGTTTCTTTAATCTTGGGTCTTAGATAGCTTTATCTTAAAGCTTGCAGTTAGGAATTAAGTAATTCAAATAACTGTGACATGCACAAATCTGCACAAAAATTATGGTCTAATGTTTATGTAATTTGCTAGCTTGGGCCTTCATTACTTTTGTGCTAACATATACTTATACAAACAAGCCTTGTTTGATAAATGACTTATTAGTTATTTTTTGACATATTAAAAGGCATTAATTATGTTAAACTACTGATAATCATGTTTGGTAATTAATTGATTAGGTTAATATATTGAACTCAATCTGTTATTTTTTAAAACGCTCCTATAAAGAAAGTGTTTTGCTTTAGCAACTTAGAAATTAAGAGAGAAAAAGACGATTGTGCCTAAAAGTTATTATAAATTAAAAAAGAGAGAGAAAAAGAGATAAAAATCAAAATAGAGAGAGAGATATATATAAATAGATAAGTATAAAGTGTGAATTCAATTTACAAAACTAAAAAATACTCTGATTTATTCAAAAATTGAACTAACTTGAAATTTTTGTTAATAAAATTTTGTGCTTTGCATTGGTATCATTATTTTTAAAAATTATTTCATTTTTAATTAAATATAATACATATCATTGGATTTGATGTTGCACAATTAAAAAAAACAATGCCAAATTATTTTATACTAACCAAATTTTTGCTATAATATTATATTCAAAGGTTGGATTGGGCAAGAAAGTTTCAATTTGCATTCATTATACTTATTAATACTTGGATTAAAATTTGTAATTAAGTAGAATTAAACCATTAAATTTAAAATATATTTTTATATTTAAATACTTTTAAACATAAAAATGCTTCTACAAATAGTTATTATGTCTAAAAATTTATTTTAATGTAACTTTAATAGATAAAATTATTAAAAACTCTTTTTTTCGTTTTAGATATAAGATAAGGTTAATTTTATTAAGGGATAACATTTTAACATAATTAAAATTTAGTTTTATGTTCATTAACTAGTACATTTTTTCCTTTTAGTTTGAAGCATTAATTTAAATAAATATTTTTAATTTTAAACATAGGCAAATAAGTTTAAATTTATTTAATTTGGACTAGAATGAAACAATTGAAATGTAAGCACAAATTCTTATTACAATATTCAAAGAATCACTAAGATATAATACTCATATTCTTATAATTCTTTTTTTAAATTATACCTTCATAAATCATTTTTTACATAAATAATTAATACTAAACAATTAATTTTATTAATCATCTTTAAATAAATAACTTACGGTATTCATTAGATGAATCATTTATTCAATTTTCAAAAGAAACGTAAGAAGACAAAGTTTGTCCATCCAGGATTGGTAGGATGAGCGGTCGTTTTTGTTCGTTATAGGCATGGTTTAGTAGTCCAGAGAAGATGTGAATTATATATCAAATCGTAGGGATTGAAATTGAAGCAGAGGTCCAATTTCATATCCAATTTAATTTGGGCATTTGGGGTTAATTTACCTATTTCCTTTGTGTCTTAAGCTATAGGTCCATTTCTTTTCCCATAGTTTTCACGTTTTCTCCATTACCAAATAGTTATATGATTCATAATGGATTGATGCCGAATTTATAGAGCTTCTCAAAATTTCTGTGAATATATTATTAAACATTCCAGAAGGAATTGCCAGCGCTAATATTTTGTCTCCAATTCATTCTTCTTCCTAATATTTTCTTCATATTAAACTCAAATTCAGGATTTTTTTTTTTTCGGAAAAGAAAAAAGAAACCCCGAGTCAAGCGCGGGCAGTGGTAAGACACGTGCCATGCGCCTGCAATAACACGAATAACAATACCAAAACTTTACATATCGCGATATTTTGGGCGAGATTTTGCCGTCCAGTGGTTGTGGCAGTAATATTGAGGAAATCGAAGGGCATAGTTAAGAAAAGAAGCGCCAAAATCTTCATCCGCGGACAAAAGAAGAATTAAAAAGAGGGAATTACGTGAAATATATAATTGGGTTTCCCATCTACTTTTAATTATCTATTATTAACTTTTTGTTCTTATTCAGCTTTGGATCCGGCTCTTACCTCCTCCTGTTTCATAGGTAATTTGTTGTTTTTCACATTTTCCATAAATATACATACTTTCTTGTTTGAGCACATATCAATCTACCATGGTTTGGAGATGATTACCTCTCAGGCTCAATGAAAATCCGCAGATTTGAGGGATGAAACAGAAGCACAATTTGGCAAAATGATAATTTGTGGATTTACTGGTAAAAAGAATATAAAGATGAAGATCTGATTGCTTCCTTCTTTGTCACTTCCGTGCTCTTTTTTGTTTTGGTTTTCTTTTAAATCGGTTGCCATTTTGTTTTTCAAATATAATATGTTTTGTGACGATATTAAATAATATTTGCGCATGAGAGTGGAATGAACCTCGTGGCAGTTGTCTCTGAAGTTGATGTTTCATGATTGAATTGTTTTCTTGTAATTTTTTAGCCTGCATCCGTGTCTATAGTGCTGGAAGTCGGGAATGAAGGATTATTTGGTTCAAATTACGTACATGTATACAACTAACTCTTATGACTTTTATGAGAGGGTAGAAGAAATGTTTGTAATCTGTAGTTCTATTATTCAAATGCATTAATGAATTGACTTTGTAGTGAAAATTTGTGTAGGTGCAATTCCGGTGGATTCAAACTACGCTTGTTCTCTGCTACCGGCATAAAATTTTTTTTGTACAGCTTCTTCATTCTCCTACGTCTCTTTCACTCGTATACATCTTTGGATGAAGTCTAATGGAGCCCACAGATAGTAAGACCAGTTCTCAAGACTTTGAAAATTTGAAAGCCAACAAACAAGGTGCAATTCCAAATATTATGCATCCGTCTGTTTATGTATTTGGCTGTTGATTGCATGTTCAAACAATTTCATGCACCAAAAAGAAAAGTTCTTTCCTTCCATGCGCCCAAAAACCTTGAATATGATTCCAGGATGCTTTTATTCGCAGTAATTGAGCATAAAGCGGCAAAGATCTTGAAACTAATCAAGAACAATGGGCAAGATAAGAAAGGTAAGATCCCAGAAGACTCGTATAAAAAGGCGGAGCTCGTTCAACTCGTTGAGGAGTTTCACGAACAGTATCAATCACTCCTTGCCCAATACGATCATCTTAAACGGGAGATTGGTAAAAGGGCTTCCGGTCGAAAAGCAAAGGAAAGTTCGTCGTCCAGCTCCAGCTCTGACCTGGATTATTACTCTTCAGAGGACATAGACAATGTCCTCTCAGTAAATGAGCACAATGACGTAGTAAGCAACTCTAAGGAAGAGCTTGAAGCCTTGAATTTACAAGCAGAGGGAATAAAGCATAAATTGCCCACTACAATTCATGGAAGACCACCTTTGCACGAGAAACAAGAAGCAATGTCTCCAAGGAAAGCTCAAAAGAAGAAGGCCGATGAGCGAAAAGGTGAACATTCAGCACTTGTTAAGGTGCATGGAGCTGGTGGGACTCAAGCATCTGCTCAGATAAAGGAATTAGAGGGACAATTAACGGTGATGAAAATTGAGATGGAGTCATTGTACAGCCAAAGAAAGGAGCTTGAAGCTCAGATTGCAGATAAAGCAACTGAAGCTAAACAGCTTAGAGAGAAAAACGAACAACTGAATGCCAAGCTTGAGTTGGTTTCAAAAGAGAAACATGAGGCAGCTCGAATGCTTCAGAATCTGGAGGATAATGATAAGAACATGACGTCCAGAATTGAAAGTCTTATGGAACAGGTGAGCAAGCTGCAGATGGAGGTGGATTGTTTACATGCACAGAAAGGTAAAACTGAAAGAGGCAAAAGAATTGATGGGGCAGGCCAAGTCAAGAACTTGAAGGATCGAATCAATGTCATGCAGCAGGAATTGGACTCCTTAAGAGGCAAGAAAACTGAGCTGGAACTTCAACTGGAAATGAAAACAAAGGAAGTGGGTGAATCCCAGATTCATATAAACATGCTAAAAGACGAAATCGCAGAAAAAGTAGCATTTGAACAAGGACTGCTTCGAGAGAAAGAAGGTTTCCTTGCGCAGGTTGAGGACCTGCATTCTGCAGAGAACCAGAAAAGGAAATTGGAAGAGTTGTTGAGAAATAAAAGCCTGGAGACTGATCAGTTAAGAGATGAAAACAAAGGTCTGTACGCTAGAATGTCTGAATTGGAGGGGACCATAGCAGATAGATGTGAAGCACTCAAAACATTACAGAAGAAGCACAGGGACACGCAGAATAAAGCGTCTAGCGAGATTGCAGCCTTAAAGTCAGAAGTTAGCAATCTAGAAAAGGAAATAGAATCCTTGGTAACGGAGAAGAGCGAGTTAGAGATGCAATATGAGAGAACAAAGCTAGACTCTGCGGAAAACCAGATGCAGGTGGAAACTAAAATAACGAATTTAAATAGCAAAATTGAAGACCAACAGAAAGTCATGAGGGAACAGGAGGATACCATCAAAAAGTTTGCTGAAGAGCACAGACTCGTTAAACATCATTCTCTTGATTCTCCTAAAAGCCGATCACCAGAATCTACACAAGTTAATCGACCAGTTGATCTCCCCAGATTAAACCATCATAAATTACAAAGGAAAGTTGAAGAACTAGCAGAGAGCTTTCAGATGAAAATGGAAAATCATATCCGACTCTTGTCCCGACGCATTGTAGTTGCAGAGAAGATACACTACGAAACCAAAGATGGGTACAAAAAGATAAAAGACAAGCTAGAGCAAGAAAATAAAGAGCTTCAAGAAAAGTCAGCTACTTTTGAAGCTCAGGTGCGGAAGGTAAAGGATGTACTGCTGCAATCAGAAAACAATGCATTCATAGTACTGGATACGTTGCAAAGGAAGCTTGAGGACTACAACGCAAACATTTTGTCCCGCATTTCAAGAACCTCAAACGAGCTTCAGTTTGCTAAGAGTTGGATCACAGGGACCCGCAACGAGATTGAACAGCTGAAACAGAATGTGGAAAACCTGACAGCGGAGTTACACGACAAGAGAAAGAAAGAGCTAATGTTGACTGAAAAGATGTTGAAGTTGGAGGCAAAGCTTAGGAAAGAAGGAAAAAGCACAGTTGTGAGTGAGTTTGAGAGGAAGGTGAAGAATTTGGAGGGGCAACTAAAAGAAAAAGACGAAATTCTGATGGGTCTTTGCCAGGAGAAGAGGGAGGCCATAAGGCAGCTGTGTATGTTGATTGATTATCATTGCAGTCGCTATGATCATCTCAAGCAAGCGATTTCAGAAATGACGTCCAGAACCAGGAGATCAACTTAAACGGTGCTTTATCATCATCATCATTTTCACCTTGTTCTTCGCCACATCTGTTGTCTCGTATTTACATTCTCGTCATCGTCGTATACAATTCAATCCAATTCTTCCCTTCTTTCGTATTAGAGTCCGTAAATCATTATACATTACTTATATCAAGAATCTAATGTTTCGACTTTCAACTATGGGTGTGCAACCAGTAATCCGGTGCAATTTAAATTATATAAAGTTTTTAATCATACCATATTGATCCATAAGGATTCGGTCTAATTTCCTTATTTGGAAAAACATTACTCTTAAAAATATTTTCAAATAAAATCTAATATTTACAGATTAACGGCCGATCATTTTTTATTGATGGCAAATAAAAGGTCGCATGATTTGACTACGCAAACGATTTAATCAATTTGATTTGAATCTATTTTAGAGCTTTCACTCAGTCTTAGTTTGAAGTAAAGCTGAGGTAACAATTCTCATGTAAATGTACTAATACGGTAATATTCGTTAATAGAGGATGGAATTATAACTTCAGTTGGAACTTGTTAAGACCCAGTGGCTGAGAGGTTGGAGAAACTTTTGGAATACAATTTCTTCTGCAATAGCACTAAATTTTCTTAGCCATTCACATTTTCAATTCTATATTATATATATATAAGAAGTCATGAGCTTTCTAATATAAGAAAAAAGAAAGTGAACACCTTATTATATC
>JAOQMP010000210.1:30566454-30578528 GCA_027563575.1 Erythroxylum pedicellare | reverse complement strand
AATTAATTACAATATTTTAATTAATCAACATATTGTAATTAATTAATTACAATATGATTAATAAAATTATAATTAATTAATTAATTAAAATATAATAAATTTTTATTTATTAATATTTTTCACAAACTAACCACTGTCAATGGTAATGGTAATCATTCATTTCTCTTAACTAACCATCATAATTATAATGATAATATCAATTCACATTCTTCATTATATTCATTCTCATTCCTCTATGCGAACCAACCGCCTCCTAAGTGTATGAATTCTATGCATTTTATTAGTTATGTATGAAGTTTGATTGCTTTGAGCCTTCACCTTCCCCCATCAGTAGGAAGTTGGAAGACATATAATTGTTTGATCTACTTGCATCAAAAGCGTGAACGTGTTTCTAGCATCTTCTCCTTATTGCTTCCTTTAACCTCTGTCTTTGGCATGGGTAATACTCTCATGGAAAGAGTGCTTAATGTTGAACTCCCTAATTGTAACTTAAAAATCTAATGCTTCTAGGTTTACTTTTTATTATTTCAGTATGTTGGGAATTCCTTTATGCCTTTTTGTAATTTCTTTACATTAATTAAAATGAGAATAGTCTTGTAGCTTATTCACTTTGGGATGCTTCCCTTTTTGAAATAACTAGAAATGAGAGTTGAAAAGAGGAATACTAGGATGAGTTCTAGGACATCAATTTTCCATTATGTTATAAATTTGCTATCACATGTTCTTTTACATCATTTTTCTACTGTACTTAAATTTAACTACCCATAGACAACATGGTAGAAGCTTACTATTATATTGAAGCCAAGCTTGGCATTAAACATAACAGTCAAGTCACGTGCTTTAGCTTCTCCTTCCTCTATTGACACTTGACTATAAAACTTTGTCCAAGATCCCAAGAGACCAGAGAGGTATCTTTCTTGCCTATATGCAACTATTGAAATAAGTTGGCTCTTTAGATTTTTGCACAATTGTTAGTGTATTTTAAATCGAGTAAAAATTTGGAGACTAAAACCAAATTTAGAATACTAATAAAGATGAAAAAACCAAATTCAATAACACCTTGTTATGGTGGTGACCTACTTGACCTTATTTAGCGTACGCACTTTCTCCTTTCAAACAGTTTCGCCTAAGTTCCATACATCTTGAAAGTAATAATTAAGTTTATGGATAGAACCACATCTAAAATCCATGTTTTGTTTCTTTTCTTTGCAGAACATAATTAGAAAATCTAGCAAGAGGTGGTGGCGGTAGTAGTGAAAGTGAGTAAATCGTACTAAATATATTATTAGAAAGAAGATAGCAAAAGGAGGAAGATAATTGTTTGGCTTTCCCACTCCCACTAGTGAAACAAAGGTTGATAAGGAGTCCTAGATAAGTAGTATTTTTCATATAAAGTGAAACATGGAGAGAGGTCCATATAGAATGTGGGAGGAGTGTATCATTGTCATATGCATTTTACAACATATGGTTAGTAGCATGTCATATCATCATCATTATTTGATATATGTAGATATTTCTTTGAATAAATTATCAAATACATTATTTCACCTTTTAAGTACTTAACTTCAGTGGTTCATCGACCAAGAACTTTGATGGCTCTTCTTTCTATTCACGTTTTAGTTTTAATTTAAAATAACATAAACTAAGGACGTGATTGTATATAAGGATTATTCAAAGCTTACCTATGTTCTCATACATATGATATCAAAGATTAAGCCCAAACATAGTGAAAATCGACTCATTTAACTCGAGTACTTCTATATGTAATTATCTTAACATTAATAATAGTTGTTTAGTATGCTTTTATTATCTTCTTTTATGTTAAATGTTCATTAAAGTGTATGTATATGTGTAAATGTCCATGAATAACTTATATGCTCATATAAGTTGATTTTTTCAAATGCATCAATGTATTCTTCTAGTAATTTGATACCAAGTGAAGAAACAATTTAGGCTGAAAGAATAGTTTCATTAAGAAGTGATGTTTGGAATCACTTCAACAAGACTAGATCAAAGTATATAGTAGAAAAGGCTGAATGCAAGTATTGTCACAAGATATTGGTCGAGAGTTTTAAAGGTGAAACCTCTTATTTAAAGGGACATGTAGAGTCATACAATAGAAAGAAGATCATATGAGGAGGTAAAACATTTTTTTTATCTCTAACCTAATAAGAGACAAGAATGAAAAAACTACCACAATTTATGATACAACAAATCAAAGCTTTTAACAGCTAAGATGATTATTAATGATGAATAACCCCTTTTCATCATCGATAGTAAAAACTTCATAATGGTGCTTACCTTACTGCAACTGAACTTCAAGATCCTAACTTAGAATCCCACAAAGAAAGACATTTTCAAGATTTGCAACCATCAAAAGAAAGAAATATTAGAGATGTTGTCAAGTATTCACGGACAGGTTTATAACATCAGATATGTGAACAGTTGATAACCAAAAAACGGTTATGTGATGGTGATAAGTTACTAAATTGACAACGATATGAATGTATACAACCAACTATTGAGGTAAATTATATTTTTTAATATTGTTATAATTTATTTATTGATTATTTTATAATTGATATTTGTTCATATTTTTAAATAGTAGGTTTATCTATATATGAAGATTATATACAAGTGAAAGATTGACAACTGTGTTAGTGGATTGCTTAAAAAATTAGAATATCGATGCTAAACTTTTAACCATAACTCTAAATAATTATATAAAAATGAAAAGATAATAGAAAAATTAAAGAATGAGTTATGGGCTAGGACCTTGTTGATTAGTGGAAGGTTATTTCATATGCATTGTTTTGTGTATAACATGAATTCTATTATGAATGACAAGTTAGAGGTCATAAAGGACGCAGTAGACTTGATCCTAAATAGTATAACATATTAAATTGCAATACCCAAAATAATGAAAAAATTAAATAAACTTCACTATAATTACATATTCTGCCTATGAAGAAGTTGGTTTTAGATTGTGATAAATGCTTAATCAGCTACGTTTTTATTTCCTTATTTAGTGTGTTTTGCTTGATTATTTAAGAGTTTTTTAAATCATTTTTGGTGCTTATTATGTTTCTAGGGTGTTATTAGTCTCAGTTGTCTTCTTGGATCAAAAAGAGAACAATTTCAATGAAATTTGGATAGAAAACAAAAGAATTGGAGAAATTTTATATGGACATGCCCATACGATGAAGTACACATTCATATAACTAATATACGCCACCATGTAAGTGACTATGTAAATATGTAAGGCTTTGAAGATGTTGTTTTGCATGTGTAAAGGTAGACATGTCCGTTTAAGTCACATACACGACTATGTTCACTACATGTGTAAGCTCCTAAGAATGTGTATACATGCGATTTAAAAGGCTTTTTTAGGGAAAAAATCATGCACATGATTATTTGACTAAGTGTGTCCACCCTCGAAAGCCTACTTAGTACTATAAAAGGCAATTATGAAGAGGAGACGAGAGGACAACAATTATAGTTGAGTTAGAGGCAAAGTTAGGGGTTGAGATATAATTCTAAATATCAAATGACAAGAACACGAAGATTTAATCAGAGATTTGATAAAGAACAACTTTCCATCAAACTTTTAAAAAGATCATATTAAAGAAAATAGAATATATATATTATGGATTCTTTTATTTTTCATTATTCTTATGAACTTTTGGTATTGGTTTTGTATTGTATGTTATGAAATAAATTTGTTTAGTGCTTAGGTATGATGAACTCTAAGTTAGGATGGATCTTATGATTAATTCTTTATCTAATGCAATTTGATTGTCAATTCAATATGATTCAATTATCCATTTTTATTTTTGAATTAATATGTTTGGGAGAAGAAGGTGGGGATGATATATCGGGCTTTATAGGACACGATTGGCGAGGAATAAGGGAGTCTTTAAGAGGTTACTGCTAATGATGCCGCTTGACACAATGGTTGCTCTCAACTTGGGCATTGTAAAGAATATACATATGGTACACTAGAGAGGGGGACTGATAAGTGACATTTACCACTTGATCAAATTCCCAGATCAGCAAGTAGCAATAGAAGCAAACAAGAATGTCCCATCATACAAGAGTAGCCATCGAGACAGTATTTATTATAGCCACAGGATTACTCTTCAAATAGCTCAAGCATGCCCAGAAGTTCAATATCATCTCCACATGAGGATTAGCTAAAGACTTCCAAATTGGAGAAGTATATGGTAATGATTTTAGGCAGGCAAACCTCTATACGAGATGAGCAGTGGGAGCTAATTACACATGTTTCACAGTTGGAGGCACATGATTGAAAAATGGAGAAGATGCGATGTAGGATGGTAGTTCACCCTGGACTTAAGATACCACCTCCACCAGGTAGAACTGGTCCATCGCAATCCACTACAGTAGTTGCATCCAAGGACAAAAGGTTATGGAAATTCCCAATACACTGAAGGACTAACGACTATAGAGGGAGTGTAGGATGGTCAATTAGGGTTTTCTTAACTTCTTTTTTCTTTTTATTATATTATGTATTTTATTTTGTTTATTATCTTTTTGTCTTATAGTTAGTGGTGTAGTGCATCGTAACATTACATAAAATAAACTAGACCTACTACTATAATAGTGGTGAGTCTAGGTCGATCCCACATAGAGTGTGTAAAGCTTTTGAAATAAAAATAATTGGTGTTTAGGTTATGGGGGTTTGGTTTATCGAACAAGAAAATAAAATGAAACTAAATTAGTAAAGACAGATTAAAGAACACATGAAAATTGATGAATGCATTAGGGACCTAGTTCTTTGAACTATTAGTCGTAGATAAACAACGAGCTCTGTTAATCCTGATTTTTTCTTAGATCATAGTTAATGAAGAAGAGCTTGTTAATAGCCTACATACTTCTTCTTCTTACTCGATGAAGATAATAAGGTATGAACGTTGAGAAAATGGCTCAATGAGTATGCTTTCGGGTCACTTTAACTCCTTCGCTTTTGACATGTACCTAAAATCAAATATGAGCTAAAGTGAGTATCTTAAGCATTTCGTATAATTAATCACTAAGTATTATTAAATAAATATACAATCAATTAGGCACATATCAGTTAGTGACGACCCAACCTTGTTAAACTTTATTATTGCATCGCCATTCTAATTTTTATTTTATTTTGATTTTTTACTTTAATTTACTTTTATCTTTTTTAATTCCTTTTGTTTCCTTTTTCTAAGGATGACTATAAATAATATTAGATGAAATCTTCACCAAATTTAAAATTTGTAATTATTATTATTCAGGAAAGTACTAAAATATTTCTTTCTCACTTTTTGTATTTACTTTATTTTTTTATTCTTCTATTGTGTACATTAGGGACAATGTATAATTTTTAAGTATAAGGAAGGGGTTAATGGAAATTTCAAAGAAAATTTTTAAATTTCTCAAGCATATTATATACTCTTTATTGTTTAGCCTTATTAATTGACATCCCAATTTAGTTAAAATTTATCCAAAAAACTTTAGGTTTTAAATTAGTACATTGAAGGATGAAAGTTAGAATAAACTCTCTTATACAAGCCATATTTTTAAAAATTATTAATATAGTTAATTTGAATAAAAATTGCTTATTACTTACACACATAAGATCTAATTGTGAGTTGTTAAGCCTAAGAGAAAATATATAATTAGTTTATGCTTTATCATTCATTATGTGTGTATCATGCAAAGTTGGATGATTCTAGAACTACTTTTATTATTCATGTTGAGACTATAATGTTAAACTAGAGGCATTAAAATGATAAAGGCACTTAGATTTAATCATTTGTCTTAGCTTTTTTAAAAAGGACCAGAGGGAGGTGGGGACTGACTAGGTTTAGAACATAGGGAGAAAGACTAGAATGTCCTTCTAAGCCTAACAGAGTGAGAGTAACAAGTTACCAACAAGAGAGATTCTCTAATAATAATGGTGACAAAGAACCAACTAGGTTATAGGATACCTCAGAGACGTCTTTAGGAGACTAGAGAGAAGGACAGTAAGGAGAAGGGAGTAAATGGAAAAGAGTAAGACTTAAAGACGAGGAAGGTAGGTGACAAGGAAGAATAAGAATGAGATCCAGTCTAGCTCGTGGGAGGAAAAAGAATGAGATCTAGTCTAGTTCAAGGGAGGAAATTAAGGTGCAAAAGTCAAAGATCAGATAGTGAACCATAATGAAACAATAAAGAGGAATTCAATAAAGGAGAGGGATTGGGAGAGAGGTTGGAGAATAAACATATTTTTTCTCTAAATTAGTCACATGAAAATGGTTATTAAAAACATACCTTCTTGATGATATTATTGTACAATTAGTATAATGATATTTATGAAAATATGTTTTTTGTATATTTATATGTATATATAATATATATTAAATGGATGATTAGGTATAACTCTACACTAAAAAATTTCATAATAATAGTATTAGAGTAGAAATCCTATATCTATATTCATTTATTCTTCTTATTCTTTATCAGCATGTAACCTCTCCCAACTCTCCCTCTTGGCAACTTTACCACTATTCTAACATCACTTTTTTCTTGCTTTCTTTCATCTACATATTTTTAGTTATAACTTGTTTTATTGTCTGAATGAGTGTGCAAGTATTTATGAGTGAGTTTTTTTTAACAATACCTTGTATAAACCTTGGATATTCCTTAGATTATGTTTTAAATTCCCTTCATACTTCTGGTATTCTTCCTAATGTTATCCTCATGGACGACTCAATCTTGTAAATGGTGAGCATTAGAATAACACTTAAATTTATCATTAATTTTATATGCTTCAAAATATTTTTAATCTTATTTTAATTAGTAAACTTTTTTCTTCTTAATTTTTTTTGTAAATTCTCCTTTTATTATTAACTACTTGTATGGAATCTTCTTTTCCTCTACTAGAATGCATTCGCCTTGACCAAACATATTCATATAGTTTGTAACAATTACTTCTTAGTCTATCCCATTAATTTTCATTAGAGTATGAGTCGTGTGAGTTAAGAAATCATCATCCAATCTAATTCTATAGCTATAATATGTGAGATCCTTTTCCTTATTATTCATTCTAATATTTAAGAGTTTGAGTCTAGTTGCTTCTCCATTTAATTTTAAATACTCTCTTACTTTTATAAATGATTATTCTTGCTTCACTCTATTGTTTGTACTAAAGTTTTGATATTTTTTGTTCATTTTTCAATAATTTTATAATAAAATTAAGATAATTTAAGTTATTATTAAAATATTGCATAGCGATAATGCTTATAAGTTTTTTTTACTAGTTTTCAATCTTTCCTTTTCATCCATGACATTCTTCATCATATTTCTATCCCTCATACACCTTAATTAATGGTATTATTAAATATAAGAAGTATCATCTCTTCGAAATGGCTTAAACTATGCTCTTAACATGCATGTACTTATTAGTCATTGGGATAATGCAGTTCCTACAACCATCCACTTAATCAGTTATATGCCATCTATAATTCTAAAAAATTAGTCTCTTAGTTCTATGTCATTTCCTGATATCCTACTATACTTTCTCCCTCTTCTTCATTTCAGGTGTGTGTGTGTTTTGTTCACCTTATTAGTCCTAGACTTATTAAATTTCTCTTAAGGTAAAGAAATTTATTTTCCTTAGTTGTCCTCAAATTTTAAAAAAGAATTTGTTATACTTACCATTCTTTAATGATAATTTGTTTCCACACTTAAAAAAAAATCAAAATCACATAGTCTAAAATATTTTTTTTTGTATTAGTTAAATTAGCATATTCCTCATCTATAAATCCTAAGGCCAAATTAAAATTAGTGATGATCTGTTTAAATTTAACACCTACTAATCGATAATGTACTACATTTGGACTATGTAAAGTAAAATTATCCAATCTATCAAATTTGAAGGTAGTTGAGATTAATAACTAGATGAGTAATAAAGGAACCAAGATATAAATTCTTGTTAGAAGAGATAACAATGTTAAATTGCATTGCCAACCAAGCACCCAAATTGACACATAATTTGTTTACCATACACTAAATAAACAAATTAAGATTAATAACTAGAGGAGTAATAAGGGATCCAAGACATAAATTTTTGTTAGAAGAAATAACAGTGTTAAATTGCATTGTCAACAAAGCACCAAAATTGATGCATAATTTGTTTACCATACACTAAATAAAGAATAACTTAGAACCTTGATTTCCACACTTCAAAAAAAAATCAAAATCACCATAGTCTAAAACACATTTTTTGTATTAAGTTAAATTAGCATATTCCTCATCTATCAATCCTAAGGCCAAATTAAAATTAGTGATGCTCTATTTAATTTAACATCTATTAATCTATACTATACTACATTTGGACAATGAAAAGTAAAATTATCCAATTTATCAAATTTGAGTGATTTCTTTGCTAGGCTCATCTTGCAGTTCTTCAGCCACAGTAGTCTATGATTCCTACACCTACTTCTTAGTTTGAGTGACTTCTTTGCTAAACTTATTTTGTAATTCTTCAGCCAAGTGCAGTAAATTTGTTCCAAAGGACTTGATTGTTAGGGTATAAGCATATGGATGGCCCTAGAGATCCAATTTTATATGTTTTTGTAATCGATGCGATCATATTCTATTCTATCTAGCTATGATAGATAAGCTAGAAATTTAATATACATCACCATCAGTAATCATGATATTGTCTTCCCAATTAGTTGGTGAGCAAATTTAAGTTATGAACTTATGTTAAGCATTCGAAGGTAACCTTTTTCATTATATGATATATTAAAATGTCAACATTTACATATTAGGATACATAGATTTAGATTACGTAGGTTAACAACTTGCCAACATTTGCTTCAGGTTATTGTATATTTGAACAAGGAAATTTAATTTCATAGAATAGTAAGAAGAAAACCTAGTTTCTCGCTCTAAAAACTAAATGTAAAGTATATTATGCATGACTTGTTACCTATTATGATTTCACCATATATTAGAAGAGATTGGATTATTCCCTAGGCCTATCCCACTAGGGCCTTTGAAATTGGTATTTGAAAATCAAGCAAAGTCATATGAAACCTTCAATATAGTCTATTAAGAGAGGAGAAAAAATATATATGTGGAATGCCATTTTAATTGACAAAAGATTGTATTTAGAGTTGATTACAATGCATATAGTTTTTATAATTTGATTAGCAAAATTTTTAGTTAAGTTGTTGAATAATATAAAAGCTTTATATCTTTTTACACCAAGTTGGACATTGACAATATATACTAAGTTAAATTATTATAGATCTGGTATAATGATATTTATCGAATTGTATCCTTGTATATTTATATGTATATATAATGAATATTATATAGGTGATTAGGTATACTTACAAATAAGAGATGTTAAATATTATATGGGTGATTAGGTACAAACCCAAAATGACAAATTTTGTCCCTAATTTAAAATAATTGATATTTGAGTATCATTCTATTATTTCGTAAATAAAATTATTCACATATAAATTTAGTTGTCATAACCATGGATATGCTCAGATTGAGGAATCCAAATGTTGACTGGAGTATAATCCTTTGGCACAAAGTTCTTTCCCTTAAGGTATCATTTCTCCTATGAATTATTATCAGGAATTGGCTTAATATTGCAGATTGAATTTCCTACCTTGACATATGTAAAAGATACGCTCTATGTTCTATACATGATGAAACTAGAGATCATCTATTCTTCATGTGTTCAGTTTCGAAATGCATTTAGGAACATGTGAAACTAAAATGCTTATGGACTAGTTCTGATAATTCTATCTCCATCATTATTCATTGGCTAGCTACTCAAGCTTTTCCTAAGACTGACAAATTTGTCTACTTACTGGCAATAGGACTATATGTGCAAACAATTTGGAAAGAAAGGAATGCAAGAAGGTTTGAATCCAAATGGAAAACTACAGATGCACTTATCAATAAGATTATCAATGGGATTCGAGAAATTATTTTATTAAGGACTCTTGCAACTAATTATTATTCCTTGTTACTCCTTTCTTTCAATCTCTAATCTTTATACTACTTACAAAATAGAATTTTGTAGGTATATTCAATATGTTATCTCTGTTGATAAGGGTTTATCCCATGAAACTCCTTTTAGGGATGTAATTTCCATTATTTATTAATTCATTTGTTTTTCTTTAAAAAAATAGATAGGGTCTATGGGATTTTCATAACTTCCCCTTAAGTATCTAGGTAGTTTATAACATTAAAACATAAATAATTTTTAAGAAAATTTTTTAAATATATTTTTAGAGATTAAAAGAATATTTTTTTACAAGCTTAAAGAGCACCATGTTTAGACAATTCTTGGAAAGATATACATTAAGGAGCCGAATAAAAAGGAAATAGACTACTGTGGAAACTATTAGAGTTTTGATCTCCAGTTGAGGATCATATTAAGAAGGATAAAATATCAACTAAGATAACAAGCACTCATAGGACATATTTTTAGAACAAAAATGTAGCATCTCATAAATACCTTCAAAAACAAATGAACCAAGACTTGAAACCCTCTCATAGAAAATGAAAGAGAAGATTTTTTTTCTTTTTTCTTATACTTTTCACCCATTTTATAAAAAAATGAAAAATGAAACAATGCAACTTGAATCAACTAATTTACTTTTCATGGAAATAGTCAAAATCATATAGAAATAAGCTTGATATAATTCCTTCAATTAGGGGGCTCAAAATTATTAAGGACATCAGAAGAAAAGGGGTAAAAGTGACTTGTAACATGTTTATTATGCAAGAGAAGAAATGATAAGGCTTAAATTGGTTTTCTAGGGATAAAAAGTATGGTAGGCTTGTTTAGGTCAAACATGGTTATCCTAAGCGCCCTTATCATCTTTATATACAAATTCATTAAAAATCTGGTCTCAACATGCATTCAAAAGCAACTTCTAGCATAAACAAGCTATGTTTCATAACAAACAAAGAAAAGATATGTATAATCACAAATGTGATGAATGTTCTTAGGCTTAAAGCTCACGTAGGTGTCAAAATGCATCAAGTCTTGCGTACTTTCATTCAGCAAACTAATAAGATACTTAAAATAATTTAATAAAAAATAGTAATCATGCTTGTCTTTTTCATGCATTATAACTTGAACAAAAAATGTTTCCTAACTTAAGGATTATTTATAAACAATAATCAGAAAATTATGGGGCCATCATAAGGAATGATCAATATATAAATTATAGTATTTATGAGTTACAAGCACAAACCACAGAGTTCATCATAATATATAAGCTCACTCCCCCACACCAAAATTATACATTGTCCCCAACGTATGCACAAGATGCTCACATTCTATAAAAATAATCAACTAAAATAAAGCATAAATAAAAAGACTCCCCTGAGTTGTGAACATAAAAAAATGAGATATACTATGGTGTCGGTGGACATAGAGGTATCATCTCTATGAATTGGAGCAGAGCATCCAAATTCTTCTCAAGTTTAGAAATTTTACCTTCCAATCTCTCTATCTAAAAATGATACTCATGTCAAATTGGTAGAGCCAGAAGATACAGGGATGGTGGAACATCACGATCCTGTTAATGCATTGATGATGAAACTCTTGGGGAGGTCACTTGGCATAAAATGAAATGTGCTCATTTGTTGCTTGAGTAACAATACCCTTCTTAAATAAGCCATAACCAACGGTTCCATCTCATAACCAATATGTATATCAGTGTCAGTCATATCAAACAAATTAAGATTAATAACTAGATAGGTAATAAAGGAACCAACACATAAATTCTTTTTAAAAGAGATAACAATGTTAAATTGCACTGCCAGCTAAGCACCCAAATTGAAACATACTTTCTTTACTATACACTAAGTAAAGAACAACTTAGGATATTGATTTCCACACTTCAAAAAAAATAAAAATCACCATAGTCGAAAACAATTTTTTGTATTAAGTTAAATTAGCATATTTGTTGGGTCTCAAAATTTTTTTCTTGATGAATAAGTATGATTTACATCAATTATAAGATCTTTATGAAAGTTTGTGGAGTTAATTATTA
>JAOQMP010000210.1:30515962-30528317 GCA_027563575.1 Erythroxylum pedicellare | reverse complement strand
CAAAATCTATTCGCAAGTAGGAAAAAGGGAGTTGCTTTGATGTCTGTCCTAGTGTGGGCTAGCCACTCATGTGGGATGGTGACTAAAGAGGATTCCTTGAAATAACCTTATAGGATATTTCTACTCACGCTTTATGACTCCAAATGTTGGGCTTCGAAATCAGGGTCTAACATTTTATGGTATCAAGGCAAGAGTGGGATTCCGAAATCAGGATCCAACAAATATGGTGTCAAAGCAAGAGTTGGGTTTCAGAAACGGGATCCAACATAGGCTGACTAGACCTTGCCCTTTTAGGTTCTCAAACTTCCTAGTGTCTCAACCTTCTTTCCTTCAGATAGTGGAAGAGAAATGGAGTTCTCAGATCCATGGTACCCCAATGTTTTGTGTTGTTTCTAAGCTTAAACTTGTGAGGTCAACTCTCAAAACTCTAAATTCTAGGCAAGTGGGAGATGTGCATATGAGAGTAGAGAAGTGTCAAATTGACCTAAATCTTATTTAAGACTAAAAGCAAAATTTTCCCAATAGCTCAGAACTGGTCACACAAGAAACCGAGGCCATTAATAACTTGTTAGGAGCCTTACCTGACTAGGAGTCCTTTCTCAAACAATCTTCTCATGTCAAATGGCTTAGAGAGGGGGATCGAAATACCAAGTTTTTTCATAATTCCATTCTGGCAAATAGGAATAGGAATGCCATTCATTCGATTATAGGTGAGAATGGTATTAGACTTGTAACTGTCGATGAGATTCAAAATCAGTTCTTAGGCTGCTTTCAAAGTATGATTGGGACCAGGAAGGACCTCCCTCCTTCCAAAGAGTATATGGAGAAGTTATTCCCTCATCGGCTTAATGAATCCCTTACCATTCCTCTCATTGTTGAAGTCTCAAATTAGGAGACTAGGGATGTTCTCAAATCTTTTAACCTAAATAAGTCTCCTGGGCTAGATGGTTTTAATGGGGTGTTCTTTAATCATACATGGCCTATTATTAGGGTGGATATTAATAGGGCTATTAGAGATTTTTTCCTTCATGGGCGACTTCTCAAAGAAATTAACTCCACTTTCATCACTTTGGTGCCCAAAAAAGCAAATCCTTCCTCAGTAGAGGACTATAGACCTATCTCTTGCTGCAACTTTATTTATAAGGTGATAGCAAAAATCTTGGCTAACAGACTTAGAGAGATTCTCCCTTACTTTATAAGCTCTAATCAAAGTGCTTTCATTAAAAGCCGGAGAATAGGGGATAATATTTTGTGGGCCCAGGAGATTTTCAGACATTACCATCTAGCCAATAATTATAAGAGATGTGCTTTTAAGGTGGATTTACAAAAAGCTTACTATTCTATACATTAGGAGTTCCTCCTGAATGTGTTGGAAGCTGTCGGTTGTCCTCCTAAGTTCATTCATTAGATAAAGGAGTGTATTACATCTTCAGCCTATGCAATCCTTATTAATGGTGCCCCCACAAAATTCTTTCCAGGGAAGTCTGGTTTGAGACAAGGAGACCCCCTTTCCCCTTTCCTCTTAATCATTTGTATGGAGGTGTTCACTAGGAGCTTAAATGAGTGCATCATAGGTAGTAACACCTTTAAGTATCATTGGCGTTGTAAAGCTCTTAAACTCACTCATCTCCTATTCACTGATGATCTCTTATTGTTTTGTCATGGAGATTTGGTTTCTGTCCAAACTCTGTTAGATTGTTTAGGTGCCTTTTCTCGAGTTTCTAGTATGGTCATGAACTTGAATAAGAGTCAGTTTTTTGTCTCCCCAGAGTTGAATCAAATGATCCCTCTAATTGAAAGCCTGTTTGGTCTTAAACTAGGAAACCTTCACATTCAATATTTAGGACTTCCCCTTATATTTAGCCAGTTGACTAGGAGGGATTATTTCCCTTTCTTAGACAAAATTGATTGCAAAGTTAATAATTGGACCCATAAACATCTTTCTTATGCTGGTAGAGTCCAATTAATTATCTCGTTCTTGTCAACCTTTCAAGTTTACTGGGCTAGTATCTTCATTCTTCCTTCTTTTATTCTTAAGGAAATAGACAAAAAACTTAGGAATTTTTTGTGGTTGGGGTCGGTTGAGAAAAAAGCTACAGCTAGGGTTAATTGGAATGACGTTTGTAGACCTAAAAAAGAAGGTGGTCTAGGTTTTAAACATTTGCCTAGTTGGAATAAAGTGTTGATAGGGAAAAGAATTTAGGTTCTTTTTACTGATAAGGAAGCCTTGTGGGTTAAGTGGGTTCACTCAACTATTCTGCGAAGGAAAAAATTTTGGACTATTTTACCTAACGAAAGATCGTGGAGTTGGCAGAAGATCTTATCTGTTAAAGACCAACATGGGAACCAATTTTGATTTAGAATTGGGAATGGTATCTCTACTTTTTTATGGCAGGATCTTTGGCATCCGAGCGGTATCCTGTTGGCTCACTCGACTCCACGATTGATCAATGGGTTAGACCTTCCCATAAATGCCGAAGTATCAAATGTTATTTGTCATAATGAATGGGGGTCGCAAGATACAAATGTAGAGCCTATTCACAACCTAGAACCTCTTCTTTATAACCCAGATTCATCCAGTGAGGATACACTAGACTGGCTAGCCAGCCCTTCCAAGCAGTATGCTAATGAGTTAGCATACAATCTCATGAGACCGATTAATCCGATGGTGCCTTAGTATCCATTAGTATGGCATAAGGGGAATAGTCCTCGATGTTCCTTCATCTTATGGTTGGCCTTTCAGAACAAATCACAGAGTAAGGATAAACTACTATTTCTCCACACCCCCAACCGATGTTCTTTGTGTGTTTTGGGTTTCGAGACTATAGAACATATATTCTTTCATTGTTCTTTCTCAAGAACGATTTGGTTCCATACTCTTAACCTTTTTCACCTTACCAATCCTCAACTTATTGATCTCCATTCCATCCTACTATGGGTTAACATGTCTCCACCCTCCAACCATAATGACTTTCATATCTTCTGCATTATCCTTTCTATTGTTGTGTATTACCTGTGGTCTGAACGAAACCTTCGAACCTTCAGCGATGAAGCCTCAAATATAGGGAGTTTTACCTCACGAGTGATCTTACAAGTTATGAAGCATCTCTGCTTAAACACCGAGAAAAGATAACTGTGCATGTGTTCAGTTTTATTTTATTCTTATTGATAAAAGTGCAGGTTTTAGTGACATATCAGGGGTACCGAGGAGGATGTTATATACCTCCTTCACACTGATAATAGGCAGGTCATCAGGAGGAGATCCATTTCCTACGACGGTGCTGTTCAGAAAGGTATATGAGCAGAGGGCAACCTTGATCGTGGACAAGGAAATAGAAGGACTTTCTCACCTTTTCTTGTTGAGTTATGCTAATTGTGGTTTTGGTATTATGGTTGGAATATAATTGCTAGACATTTTTTGTTGTTATCATGCTTGCTGGTGAAATTTTGTAACAGGGTAGTGGATTTAGTTTTCTTAGGCTTCTCGGTAGGTAATTTGTGAAGGAGTGGTGTTGGTAGTTTTCTTCCACGTCTTGCTCACGGTTCCTATATATATATATTACGTGAGCCATTTTGGTAGGCTAGAGGTTTTTCCAAAAATCACTAGTTGTGTATATAACATTTTCTTATTTATATAAAAGTTTATACTGAATTACAAAAACAAAAAAAAAGAGGAATACAGCATAAGAGATGCTGGCATGTGAAAATAATGGTAATATACAGTTAAGATACTAAAATGTTATCACAGGTCCATGTTCATTCTGAACAGACCCTCCATTGCCGTTTGATTGGTTCCTTGATCCTCTCATTAATTTCATGTTATACCCCTGATAGCCGCGAAATCGGTGTAGCCTTCGACTTTGTTGTTGGAGTTGTTCGCTTCCATGCCATAGAAATTGGAGATGGCGTACATTAGCTTAAGCTGAGAGCATTTCAAGATTTAAGAATTTTGCATGTAAATAGTTATTTAAAGACAAGGTTTAGTCATTGCCATTATTAAAAGTTTTGAGTAATTTACTAATATTTTTTATGGTTCTGATTAATATTAAAAATTGAGTAAATTCTAAATTTTTGTAATTTATTTTTATAAGAACACATGAAATGTAATATTATTTAATCCAATATCATGGCAGTGTCATCCAGCTAAAGTAATCACAATGTTAATGTATTATTATCCGAGAATCCCTACCAGAATACTATTCATAAGAATTAGGGAGCTGTTGTTCAGGGTCCCAAACTAGTCCACTATACAAGCAAAATTTTCGTTTCATGCAAACAACTTCCATACGTTCACTTTGAAATCTAATCTAAAAGTTATGATTGACTGAAAAGATACACAAAAGAAGGTTAAAAATGGCCAAGTTTCAGGACACCCATAATTCTGATTTTTATTATTAAAGGAAAAGAATTCTAAGGCAAAGAAGCCTCGTTTGTGCATATCAACTTCAGTAATTTTCCCATGATTTTCCGTCAAACATAACCTTCTTCTCCAGGATACCATTGATCATTTCAAGCAACTGCCGCATACTAATGACTCTGTGATACCATCTTCCAGAAATCTTAAAACCTCTTCTATGGAGGGCCTGGCCTCAGGTAACTCCTTTGTACAAGCAAGTGCTATTTCCAGAACCTGCAGAGCTTGCTTTCTCTCTTTGCCCTCCGCAACAAATTCGAAAAAGTCCAGGCCACCTTCTTTAATCTTTTCTTTCTTTTGAGTTACACAACCAGTGAAGCCTGGAGCTCCGGGTCCTCCTAGCATGTCCAACAACACTACCCCAAAATTGTACATGTCACATGCTTGAGATATCTTGTTAGAGTATGAAAAATCAGGTGGATGTGGTCGTTTTTTCTGCCATGTATCAGGAGCTTCCTCTAAATCTGCTAATTGAATGAAGCCATAATCGGACAAGCAGGCGGTGAAGTCCACGTTAACCATGATGTTTGAAGCTTTTACGTTGCCATGCACATTCATTTGCATACGCTTCTCGTATGGAGGATATTGTGCGTGGACGAAGGCAATTGCTCGCGCAGTGAATAGAGCAATCATATACCTCTGGTTCCAATCCAAGGCAGTGTGACCATTTTCTCTTCCACCTAGTATTTGTTCAAAAGGTACGCTTTTAGAACTTTTTAATCAGTCATTTCTACTTTACCAATTAATTTAAAGCAAAAGTTGATGTATTTGTCAAACTAAATTCACAAGTCTATACAAAGCGGTGATTTCTTCGGGGAAGAAAACGGCAAATTATATGACTTGTTAACAACAGCTGAAGTCTCGAACTTAGTAACTAAGTTAGCGATGTTCACAAAATCCTGAAGGGATTCACAGTTAAAAGACCATATTGCCTTCCTATTGTTAATAACGCAGTGGAAATGGACTGATCATCTATCCGAACACAATCGAAATGGAGGGATCATCTAGCTCATCAGCATATATTATATACTATTTGACTCAATAAACGTCTTTTAAGTTACAACTCTATTTTGAGTGGAATATGCCAGTATCATAAACATCAAAACAACATGGCGAATCAGGAACGTCTACGGCGATTGTGACGAGAGAAATTAATGATCTGAAAACTCACCTGTGAGCAAGTCAGCCAGGCTTCCCATGGGATAATAATCACATAGGACGAACTTGATCCTCTTTGCATATATATAGGCCGTGAGAGGCACAAGATTTCGACATTTTTGGCTAACCTCAGCAAACCTTTCAACTCTCCTCTTAAACTCTCTTCGACCAACACTCACTATTCTAAATCTTTTCGCCGCATAAACTTTTCCTTCTAATAAAACAACCTTCTCTGTCATCCCAAGACGGCTCTCTCCCATAACACCCACAGAGGCCCGTAAAACCTCCCTTAAACTCAACTGGGATGCATTTTCTCCGCAGAAAGTCAAAGCGAGGTCATCTACAAAACCCACCAAGCTTTCTTCATCGTATTCAAGAATTGTCCCCGACCAATTGCTGCAGTCTTCATATCGGGGGTTCCTTTTGGGCTTTGTAAAGGCCCTTGATAGCATTTCAGTGACTTTTGTTGTGAGATAAGTTAATGGAGCGGGGTGAATGTTTTGGGATGATTCTGTTCTCAAGGTTGATAAGTAGTTTCCTTTTTTAACAGGTTTGAGTGTGGTGTTTTCTTCTTCTAGGATATATCGGATGCATGGTGCTGGCACCTAGTTTTCTCTTTATTTCTATTGGGCCACACAAACATCCAAATTCAGAATCTCATCGGAATTCTCTATCGAATTCCATTGGCTAAATTGGCCTTGGATATAACATTTTATCTTGACAATAATCTGATTTATTAAAATGACCCTGCTTTACTGAAAGCAATAATCTTTTATGCATTCGTTTGCTTCTTGTTGATATCAAGCTTTCCCTGCTCTGATTTGCCATAAGGTAATCATTTCCTGTTATGGCGAGCACCCAAAGGTGACAACCAGACCAGAAATAAAGGCCTCACAAGAGAAGCCTATCACAAACATGATGGCTCTTCGGAAAGTTTTTTGCACTAGTTTTAAAAAATTTTAAATTTGACTTTTTTTTTTGAAGATAACTTAAATTTGACTTAAAACTCTTAACTTAAAGAATATTTTACTCTCAATTTTTTTCAAATTAATCTTAAATTTATTTTTTATCCATTGAATAATCTATGACAAATCGTTGTTCAATACAAGCTCAAACAAATATAATGCACTTCTAAATTAAATTTTCTGTAACATGTGAAATCTTATAATTATCAATAAAAACTAAAAATGAAAGAATAAATCTCATAAATAAATTATAATTGACTATCTAATTTTTCAATAGATAAAATTTCTTTCAAATACTCAATTTAAACCATACATTCTAAATAACATTGGAAACTTCTTCATAGCCACAACGAACTCTAACCTTTGGTGACCAGCCTTCAGAAGCAACACGCTTTAAGGAGCAATGCGTCACCTTTCACCCATTTAACTTCCTTCCATCTCCACTCTTCTTTTTGTTTCACTCAATTACTTACATGTAGCTTTGTTTCCTTCCCTCCACCTCCGCTCATCGTTTTCATTTCATTCAACAACCTCCATTAAGCTTTTTTTCCTCCCTTTTACCTACACTCATCTTTTCTTTTCTCTAAACGTCCTCCATTCAGCTTTATTTTCTCAAATATGGGTTTTGTTCCACACTTCCTCAGATCTGGGTTTTGCTTCACACTTCCTTTCCTCTCTCTTCTAAGGACAATTTGGTCTTTCCAACACTTACTTTTCATTTCCTTTCCTTCTTGATTTTTCCCCCTTTCACAATTCTAGCTACTGTCTTATGCACCAACTACGTAGACACTCTATTTTTTGCCAAACTAAGTCTTCTGATCTTCAGTCATGTTAGCAGCTCCTTTTCCCTCCACTAACTTTCCTCCTTTACCCTCAAAGGATGCATAAGACTCCTCTCTTCCTCCTCAAGTTGCTCCTGCAATTCACCAACAAATTAGGAAAAGTTGGAAACAAGTTATAAGGGAGGAGCAAGACTGTACCTTGCTTTACTACCCTCCAAAAAAGGAGGATGACCGATTGTTACTTTCCCTTGACTTGGATTTCCTCCAGGCTGGTGCAAAGCTTCATTGATTGGCTTCTTTTGGGAGAGAAGACCTACATTTCTAGTTCAATCTATATGGAAAAACAAAGGCTTACATGAAGTGCTTATAGCAGAAGAAAACACATTGCTATTTACCTTCTTATCTAAAGATGTAGTTATGAAAATGGTGGAGGAGAGTCCACGGCATATCCAGAATCAACCTTTAATATTATAGTTGTGGAGACCAGGGATTCAAGGCGATTCCATTAAACACCAATTTGTTCCCTCATGGGTGCATTTGTACAATGTCCCACTTGAATATTGGACTACCAAAGGCCTTAGCTTGATAGCAAGCTACCTTGGTAAGCCTCTTGTATAGATGAAAATATGACACAAAGAAAAAGAGTTGGATATACAAGGTTGTGTATTAATGTGGAATCAATCCAAAATCTGCCAGAAAGTATACCAGTTATGAGATTGGCAGCAAATGGTTCTTTGTTTGAAGACAATGGCTATATTAAGTACTAATGGAAGCCATCTCTAAAAGCTCAAAGGAAAAGGTGGATACCTAAGGGTAAGAAGTTCCTAAAAGGTGATTACGAGGAGCTTATGGGATTGGATGCACATGCAGACTATGAGAGTACTCAAATGGAACCTTCTCAGGAGATTGTGCAATAGGTCCATATTATACCCGTGAGTAATGGACAGATGGTAGTTTCACCCATTGCAAATACCAAGCCTCAAATGGATACTCCAGCTAAGAATTGGGAAAAGATAGAGGCCTTAGAACAATTAATCTCCCCTTGTATGCTAAACAAAAGTGGATCTTTAAACACCTCCGTATCATCTATAATGGGAGATGATCCTGGTACTTCTTTTGAGAAAGTTGTAACAAGGAGAGTACGTAGGAAAAAAAGAAAGGCTCCAAATCTATTACATCACATACTGGAATCCCCCTCTATTTCTAACAATAACTTAACATACCTAACTTTTTAGTTTTTTCAATCTGAATTTCGGACTAAAAGGAAGAACATTAAGTTTTTAAAAACAAATAAAGATAAAATAAGTGGTGTTTTTGAAACAAAGTCAGTCATATTCTTGTCCATCCACGACAAAGTCTAATGTCTTGGTTTACATGGAATGTTAAAGGTATTAACTGCCCAAAGAAACTTTTAGCTTTGAAGAATTTTTCCAATCAAGAAAAGCCATCTTTAATTGCTCGTTTAGAAACCAAGATTAGGGTAGATAATATTAGGATGCTGAATAATTTAGGTAGTAGTTGGAAATTCATTACTAATCACCAAAAGCATGCTTTGGGAAGAATCAGTATTGGTTTTGATCCTGAATTTGTGGAAGTAGATGTCTTGGAAGTGGAAATGTAGGTGATGCATATGAAATGACATTTTAAAGTTGAGGATGTGAATATCTTCTCTTCGGTTATATATGTCTCTAATTTTGCCTTCCAAAGGAAGGAGTTATGGAAGAGTTTGGTTGATTCCTAGTATAGACTAGTTGGCCCCTGGGTTATTAGTGGCAATGTTAACTCCACTCTATCTAGAACTGAAGCTGAAGGAAATTCTCTCTTGAGGAACTTCACATCAGATATTAAGGATTGTGTCGAGACTATAGGCCTTACTAATCTCAAATATATGGGTTACACATTTATTTGAAGTAATAAGCAAATAAGGGATTGGTCTATAAGGAAAAAATTGGATCGAGCGGTAGTTAATCAGAGTTGGTTACATCAATTTCTTATAAGTTCTACCTCTTTTCTAGATCCTCTCTTCTCTGACCATTCTCTTACCAGGATATAGGGTATGTTCCTCAAATAGAAAGGTAAATTTTCTTGTAGATTTAACAATTTTTTGGCAAATATGGAAGGCTTTCAAGAGGTTGTTTAGAAAGGAATGATGAAGTCTGTATATGGTACTAAACAATATGTGTGTTTAGAGGCTCAAAGTTATCAAGGATGAATTGAAAAAATTAAATGCTACAAAAGGCAGCTCTACGGCTGAATCTATTAAAAGATCTAAGAGTGATCTCATAATTATTCAAGGGTAACTTTCTAATCACTGTAGGCACCCTTAACTTTTTTCACTAGAGAAAGAGAAACTCAACCACTATCTCTCTATTGTTCATAATCATAAAAGTCTAATAAGGCAAAAAACAAGGGTTCAATGGTTGTAGAAAGCTAATAAATGCTCTAAGTTCTTCTTTAACTCGTTAATGGGGAGAAGGAACAATAATAGAATTTATGTTATCCAAGTTGTTGATGAAAAATTGCTCAACCATCAGGATCTAATCTTTAAAGAGGCAAAGAAATATTTTAGTAGATTTTATAGACACTCTATTCGTACTTCAGTTACTACACACTTGCTAAACTCTTTCATTTAAAAGAGGCTATCTTAAGTATAGCCTTAAATTTAGCTAGGACTATGCATGATGAAGAGTTTGAAGGAGTTATCTCCCAAAAAAAAGAGATTAATAAAACCTTCCTCTACCTAATTTCTAAACCCTATAACCCAAATTCCTTTTATGAGACCAGGTCTATTGCTTATTATAATTTTCTTTATAAGGTGATCTCTAAAATTATTGCAAATAGAATCAAGGCAATTATGGGGACTTTGGTTAGTAATAACCAAAATGCATTTATGCAAGGAAGGATGATAGGTGACAACATTTCCATTGTCTAAAAGCTCATTAAGGGGAACTAAAGGAGGAATTATCTACCAAATTTGTGCTTTTATGATTGATTTCAAGGAGACCTTTGATTGTGTGGAATGTAGTTTTATTCTAATGGTGATGGAGGTTATGGGATTCCCTTCTATATTCATTAAATAGATAAAGGCATGTATAACCACCTCATCCTATTCGGTGTTAGTGAATGGTATACCAACTAGAATATTCAAAGGAGAGAGAGGACTTTGGCAAGGTGATCCTATGTCTCCGTACTTTGTCATCCTCTGTATAGAGATGCTAACGCAATTATTAAAGTATAAAGTAGATAAGGAAAAGGGTTTCAAGTTCCACAACAAATACAAGACGGTATCTCTAAGCAACCTCTATTTTGCTGACAATTTTTTAACTTTTTTGCAAGGCACATCCATCCTCTATTCAAATTTTGATGTCCTCTCTAAATCAATTTGGAGAAATTTCAGGTTTAGAAATCAACCTAGCAAAAAATCATTTTGTGCTAGCCAATAGTGTAGTTGGATTGGAAATAGAGATAGCTGAAATATCTTTTATGGAAAGTAAATAATATCCTTTTTGTTACCTAGGATTGCCTATGACTACAAGAAGATTTATTTATTTGTAATGTTACCCATTGGTGGAAAAAATACAACAGAGATTAAACCATTGGACATATAGGTTCTTATATTTTGGTGGTAGACTTTAGCTTATCAAATAAGTACTGATTTCCTTGCAAGTCTATTAGTCTGCTAGTATGCTTCTAGCTAAAGGAGTAGTGAAGACAATCGAAACCTTATTTAGGAGGTTCTTATAGGGAAAGCATAATTTTGAAGGATGGATGATAAAAGTTAGATGGGATGAGGTTTGTAAGTCTAAGAAGAAGGGGGGCCGTGGGATAATTCCTATTCCCACCTCCAATAAGGTATTAATGCTAAAAAAAATCTGGCATATTTTGTTCAATAAAGATTATTTATAGACCAAGTGGCTTCACTCTTATATACTAACTCATCTTATTTCTTTTTGATTACCTTCCTTACGTAGTATAAACCAAATCCATTCGATTTCTAAAAAGGATTACTAATCCTTAACTTTTTGAGGAATCCTTGTGGCCCATTTCCCCTAAAGAATCTCAATCTATTTTCATTAACAATTTAATGAGACTCAAGGACACTATGGAACTGGGAGTGACATGTAGAATTGGTAATGGAAAAAAAGCTCACTTTTGGTTTGATAATTAGAAGGGTCATGGTCCATTATTTCAACTTCCTAGTACAGTCTAATGGTAGAGTCATCTACCATATAAAGAAAATGTCTGTGATTCATAATTGATAACACGTGGACTGATTTTTCGGACCAGATGCTTCACCTCATCCCTACTTATACCCCTAATTTCAGGGCTCAGGACAAATACTCATAGCTAAACTAATCCCCTAATTCCTTTTCTAACATGGTACGTAAGGAGTGGCTAACTCAAGGCCAATCCTCTGGGGATTGGTACCTTGTATTCTGGCATAAATCATTAAGACCTAATTCCTCCTACTTATTATGGTTGACAACTTTGAACAAAATGGCCACCATCAACAGATTACGTTTTCTAAATATAGAAAACACATGTGAACTATTCAGAAATAATTATGAAACTAGAGATCATCTTTTTTCCAATGACCTTTTGCTGAGAGCATATTGAGAAGAATTAAAGAGAAGTGTCATTGGAGATCGAATGAGATTATGCTTATTGTCTTATTGGATAACTTAAAAAGACTGACGAATGACCCTAAAGAGGATAAAGTGATATGCATCATTTCACTGGCTTCTAGCCTAGAGGAATTTGCAAATTTTCATAGGCATAATGTGTTTACATTTAAATGTGTTAAAAGTTAAAATCACGAGGATTAGAGAATTGATTTTTCTCTCTAAATAACTACCGATGTTTAATGAACATATAATTAGAGAATGGAATCTGGGCTAACTAACACATGCAATACTAAAGGAAAGAGGAATAGTATGAGGAAGAGTGGTTAAGTTGTTACTGTTAGTAGTGTGCCCTAGGCCAATGGATATTTGTGATTCATGTATTAACATTATGACTTATTAATAATATATTAT
>JAOQMP010000210.1:30503407-30515862 GCA_027563575.1 Erythroxylum pedicellare | reverse complement strand
GTAGCAGTGTCTACGAATCCGAAAAAGCAACCACCAATCCGTGTCAAAAAGGTATTTTTGCGCATCCTATATGTTTTCGGTTATACATCGTGTTGTGTTATGGTCTTTTCCACAGCGTATTGTGAATACTCAGGCCATACGCGATCCAACAGTTACATATTGGAAGATGTACTCCTAAAGTTGTTATCATAGGTTATTCCTCTCGATGTCTGGAATCTTTCTCTCTATCTACTCTATCTCCTAGACTGTTCAAAAGAGATAGAAATGGTGAATCTCAAGTAACTAATCTAGATACCAACTATAGTTGTTTGCTTAACACACATATCATGAAGGATAACGATGTTTACCTCTCACCAGAGAATCCACTCCTTCCCATCAGTGATAGGTATGAGGAATCTCGAGGTCATCAAATCCTAAATAGTTCGATTAAAGATTAGTGGAAGTAGAAAAGGCATGATTTTTTAGGATGAGAATACTTAGCTTGATCGTCCAGCTTGAAGATGAAGAACCCACTCGTTGTCCTAATTAAAATGCTTCTTGAGTCTCCTTTCGTAAGGCAATATTTTATTTCCCATATATAGCATTCAACGATAGTTAAAGCAACGATGTCATTCTTGTGGTCTTTTGCTCTAGCGTACGCATCTTGTCTTGCTATGTTGTCGTTCTAGTTGGTCTGCTTGTATTATCTGGTGATGTTGTTTTATCGTTTCTCAATTACAATGTCTTCTGTGTTGTTTTATTATAGGAGAGTCATGCTACTCTTCTAATGTTGTATTTCATTTTTAATCTTTCAATACAATTTTTTAATTTTTTTAAAACACTACAGAAAAAACCACATTTGACTATAAAAATTGCCACTAAAATTCTCAAAATCATCACCAAAAATCATTAGGAACGATTCATATTTGTCGCCAGAACTGTCGCCAAATCCTCGTAGCTAAAAACTATAGGCAACATTTTTTACTAATTGTTGCTAATAGCTTTTTCCTATGCTTTATTTTCTTAGCAAAAAAATATTAGCGAGATTTCATGAAATCTTCGCCAATACCATTTTTCTATGCTTAGTTTTCGTAGCAAAAAATTATTAGTTATGTTTTCAAAAATATAGACAAAAGTTTTTAGCTATGATTTATAAATGTGGTCAAATTTTAAATATATATTTTGATGAAATGTTGTATCAAGTTAATTATAATTATTTGTGGCATTTTTAATCCATATTATTGTATATAATATTGATATTTTTTGTCAATTTTTATATAAAAATATTATAAAAATAATTGATAATTTGAAACATTTATATAAAAAGTAAAATATCATTAAATTATACCCAAAAAAAGAATATTCTTTATATACAAGATTTTAATTACATCGCTAACAATTCTTATAGACAAAATAATAAATAAAAAGACAAGTTTACAAATTATAAATGTTGAGATTACAAAAAAAATTATAAAGTAATAGTGACAACTAATTAGGCTTGTAAGTTTTGGGTAGAAATTTCTGTTCTCAGGAACGTCAAAAGTATGGCAAGTTTGATTAGTGATCATGCATAAATCTTTTCTCCTCCAAGTAAGACGCCATTAACCCTACCATGTTTGCAGGTGGCACACCTCTATCTCGCTCTTGCAATTTTATCTGCATAGAATGAGAAATGACAACTTCAGCTTAAAATCACAGGGAAAAAATGGAGGAGATTAACAAGCATTCTCTTGAAACCCTTCCAAATTATGAGACACTACTGTAAAAATAGTGCTTTATGATAAGGGCAGAGTTCAATTGGTTGCATGCCTCATAATTCAGAGGGGGTTCATATGGATTACCAATGCCGGTAAAACTTACAATTAAGAGAAAATTCAATCATTTATTCAATCAGTCATGATGGAGGTAGCATGTGGCAATTTATATAATTTGTGATGAATTTTGTACGTTCTGGGCATTGTTCTATAAGTTTAATTTTAACAATTTAACAATTGGCAGTAAATCAAATTGTCTCCGTTTGCATGCTATGGGAAGAAAATCTTATTTATTGGTAAGAAAGCCATAGGTAAGAGATTTTTTAGGCAACCTTTGATCTTTCCACTAAGAGTTAGCTTGTAAATGCCTTTTGCATCTCTTAACTCACACAATGATAAAGGCATGTTCATGAAGACCCAGACTGTTATTCCTATATCAAGAGTTAGAACCTAAAAATACGATACATGTGAGATCAAGGAGAGATTAAGAAAAATGCATTTTTCATGCTCACGTATAATGTTAGCATACACACAAGTGAATTTGAATTTTTGCACACATTAAAATGACTGTACATGCATTTATTGACATATTCTGAGTATAATTGATTCATAAATGTGTTTACAATGTGAATTGTGGATTATATTTGTTGGGGACTAATTTGGAGAGTATAAATTGCTGAATTCGAATATTTGGTGATAATGTTTGTTGATTTAAATTTTTCGTAAATTCTAGGAAAAAAATTTCGAAAAATGTTAGGTATATTACTGGATTAAGAAAAATGCCACTTGGTAAGTAAATTGATGAATGGAAATAGAAATAAAGGTTTAATGATATTGAAGAAATTTAATTTACGACTTTAGAATTTTTGAGAAAATGATATTGAAAATTGGGAGATAATTGTAGTAAAAATATTGGAATTAGTTAAATGAGAACTAGTTAAAGTCATAAGAGATGGATGAGTGACAAGTGTCACATGTAAAGTTGATCTTAAAAAGTTTACTACCATTCTTTTAACTTTGAAAGACAAAGACACTGTTTGTCTTGTCTTAAAAATATCTTCTTCGTGGTTATCTTCTTCAAGCTTGTTCCTTTACACAGAGTTTTCCATCAAACCTTCACCAAAGAAAAATATTGTTTTCATCTACCTTTTTCTACTCCCAACTTCAGTTTCTTCCTTTTGTCTCAAGAAAACCGAAACTTGCCCAACCTCCATAATGATGTGCGTAAGTCGCATGGAGATTATGGCTTCTTGAGATTACGACAAAGTTGGGGATTTAACAAGTATTGAGTAAATCCTTATGAGTTGTTGATATATGTATTAAATTAGGTGAATTAGTTGATATTTCATATTCATAAGAAAAATATACATTTTTCATGTTCTTCGTGAATATAAGATGAAAATGTGGATTTTTTATTTTTCAATTTTGATGATAAAATGTTTTAAGAGGTTGTACAAATGATTTTTGGAATTGAAAGATCTTAGAAAATAGGTATAACTAGGTGCAAAAACTTTTTGAAGAAAACAGACGTGATGGCTCTGTTTTCACTGTGTATGTATATGGATATACGTTAGTTTTAAGAGTTATTATATATGAACAAAAGAATGAAGTTAGAGTTAAAAGATAAGTGTATGATGATGTTTGGAGATGAGAAAGATTGTTTAAAAAGAAAGTTGAGAGGAAAAATGAAGAATGTGGAAAAAATAATTATACAAAAAAATGAAGGTGTTGGAGAAGGAAAGAATAAACGCAGAGAATGAGGTAGAAGAGTGAATGAATTTTTTAATTTTAATGTCATGTTTCAATCTACATTTTGGAGTTGTTTATGAATGTTTGAGTATACTAAGAATCGAAAATGAAGAGAAAATGGAGTAGACATAAGTTAGAAATGTTAGGGTGAAAGAAAAGAAGACGAACAAAATGTAGAAAAATGAAGGCATGCGTAGGAAACTTTTGATTTTTGATGTTTGATGTTAATTCTTGGTTTTTGATCTATTTTTGAATATGTTGGGCTGCATGAAAGTCGAAAATGGAGAGTAGATAAGTTAGAGAAGTTGGTTTAGAAAAAGGAAAGAAAGAAGAAGAACAACAGCATTTCTGAAGAAGGAAGAAAAAGAGAGGAAGATGAAGATGAAGAATCACGATCGCGCTTCTGGACGATCGTGACTTCAGGAAGGATTTGAAGAAGCATGATCGTGACTTCAGGAAAAACTAGAAGCACGATCCCGAAGTCACGATCGTGACTTCTATGGCTACAGAAGGGAGAATGTTTTCAAACATCCTTCAGTATTTTGGCTATAACTTCTTCTCCCAACCTCCAAATGACATGGGACTTGAACCATTGGACTCGAAACACTTGGATATACCTCTACATAAAAAATCTGAGCAATCTCAAATCATTTTAGAGATATTGAGAGATAAAAATGGGACAGAAATTTGGTTTTGGAGAGTGGTTGTGCACAACCGTGCGTTAAGGTTGCACGGTCATGACTTGTTGGTATACACAGGCGTGTGTGAAGGTTGCACGCCTGTGACAGCTGTGCACTGATGATGCATGGTCGTGACTTATTTTATTAAAGATTAAAAGTGTGTGATCGTGCTAGAGCTTTTTGCTCACTAAACATCCTTCCTTCTTTTGCCTATAACTTCTTCTATAGTTATCTAAATGGAATGATTTTTGTCAGAGTAAAATAGAGACATAGTGCTACAAATTTTAGGAAGAAATGCAATTTTAATTCTTTCTCTAGAATTCCATATTTTGAACTAAAGTTGAGTACAGGATACTGCTTCAGTATAAGAATAGTCTGAAAATGCTTGGGGTATAACTTTCAGATTACTAAACCAAATTAAATGATTTTGGTGTCATTAGAAACTTAAGATAATGGAAAAAAATTTCTAGAAGAAAGTGTTATCAAATTACTTCATTTACCTAATCAAAATGATCGTGGAAAATAGACCTAAAGGTTTGAAATTTTAGAGGTGATATAAGAAAGAATGAGAGTTTGGATATTGTATGATTATATAATGTTAGAATAACATTAGTGAATGAATTGTTGATATTAAAGCATCAAATACATGTGTATAATGGAAATAAAGATATTCATATGATTGTAATTGTGATTCAAAGGAGAGAAGTAATGGGTATCAAGTTAAAGTGAATGAGAAATTGTTATAATGAAAGCAAATAATGCTAGAAAATAAATGACGAGTGATTGAATTATGAATGAAAATGAGCAGAAGATGTGAAATTGGATAATATACTCAGGATTTTCATTGAGTATGCATTATACATTACACACATACATATGTGTAAAATTGAATGTTATGTGATTGTGCAATTATTAATATGTGTGCAACGTGCATATTGCATAATTGTGATGAGAAGGTTAAACGTTTACATTCAGACGTTTCCAGATCATGGAAGCTAATGTTAATCTGGAGCGTACTGTGAGTCAACCTAGATGGTCTCATTTTATTGCTTGTTTTGATTTCAATTTCTGCCTTGAATGACTACGATTATGATTATTATGCAATATGAATATAATTGATGTGATTTTCTTATGTTGATGTCGGAAAATGAAGGTCCGAGACTTGATGCATAAATGTGATATTAAAGTATTACTTGTATGTGAATGAGAAGAAATAAGTGTATTCTCAACTTAATTATTGAATTCCGGACCAAGATTCGATGATGAATTTGAAAGTGAATGTGAATGTGAATCTGAAATCATGTGACTGATTGAAAATATGTGAATGTGATGCATTCCATTAAATGAATGCATGAAACATAAAGGCAATTGTGATCGGAGTAGCCACCGAAAAAGAGCTTAAAGCTTATAAAGTGTATAAGACTCAAAGGCTCACTATATAAAATGAGCCCGGTATCTCCAACTGATATGGGATAGTTATCAATAAGCTTAGTATCTACAATGGATATGGGACAGTTATAGACACTCGGTCATAACAAAGTAATAAATTGAAAGTGAGTCTCATGTGTACTGTATATGTCTGATATGAACGATTATAATGGTTTGAATAATTTCTAAATGTGATATGTGTTGAATGTAAAATGTGAAATGACTGATCAAGTGTATGTGATTCAATATGATGAATTAAAGATATGATATGAACCGCATGATTATATGAACTGTATATTTATATGATTGAGTGAGCCATCGAGGATGGTCACTCATTGAGTTTGCAAAACTCACCCAAATTTTGCAATAATTTTTTCAGGCTCTAAAGAGTTACCCCGTTAGGGTAACGGGAGTATAGCCACTGTATATAAGTAAGAGATAGAGGTCAGGATCAGTTCACGTCTGCATAAGTATTTTTCATTAATTTTTTGTATGAAAGAATGTATTCCACAATTTTTGTATAATGTGTATTTGAATATATTTCTGTATGTATTAACTTTTGAAATTGAAAATGTTTTGTAAATAAGATTGATCAAAGTGTAATAATAATTGTGATTTTGGTGTTATGTAATAAATGCATGGGCCAAATTTTGATTATTAATTTTCACATACGCTTGTGCTATTTTTGAAAAAAAATTATATTGAATTCTGAGTGTTTGATTGTTTCATCATGCTACCCTTGCGGGGTATGTACTCAGACATCATTCAGGATGTCGGGTACCTGTCTTGCGAAAGTGGGGTGCCACATAGACAGAAAAAACTATTTTACGATTCATCTTCAAAAAGAAAAAAGAAAAAGCAATTTTTATTAACTTCTAATGAAGAAGAAACTTACCTTAATGAAATTTGAATCGAGAAGTATAGCCCGACAAACATATCGGGCATTTCTATTTGGTGATGTCAGACTAGCATTGCAAATCAAAACTGAATCTGCAAAGAGCTTTACTACTTCAACTAAATAAAATAAAAGATCAACATTTTAGTGAAATTGAAAAAAACACATTTGATGCATACCACATAACAAAAACTAGGTTCAGTACCATCATACCAATGTTCAAGACATATTCTGCCAAACTAGCTGCATTCTAAGTAATGAAGAGGATAGTAATTCTCTTTCTTTACATAAGCGAAGTGACAGATTAACTAATCTAGTACTTAATTGTTTTGTGGAAACAACAACTTATTTATGCATTAATGGAGTTTCAGCTCCAAAGTAATATTAGCACTTCCATTGGAATTTTATCCAACACAAGTTAAGGAAATATAAAATTAAGCCTACAAATATAAAAACCAGTAAGTAAAGCTACAGCCTGCAGGTTTAGTATTTGTGGACCAATTTGACAAATAAGCTTCAACTTCACAAAAGAAAAAGTCAAGTATACTTCTAAAAGATCTCTTCCCCTCATAAATTTATAACACAATAATTTTCTAAACATAGACACTAAATAGAAAATGAGAACCATATCTCTACTCTTTACAAAGTAACATTAGAACTAGCATCTTAACTCACCACATCAGACTAAAGGTTGTAAAAATACCACCAGAGAACACACACCAAAAGATTCAAGTAAGTGAACAAAATCATAAAAGAAAACGATAATAAGAGGTCGAAGATGATTGGAAAAAGTGGTAGAAGAATCTCATTGATATAAGAATAAAATTGGTCAAAGAACTTCATTGATATAATAACATACTCAAAATTCTTCTTACACTGTATACAAAGACCAAGGTTATTAATTGCTTCTGATCCATAAGCATGCATACTTAGGATGCAAGACATGATTTGCATTATTAACATTTAGTAAAAAGTATTTGATCACACTTTAGTGAAAAACTAAAAAAGAAAATTGTTACTGGGAATTTACTTTGATGGATATCTAAAATAAGCATTATGATGCATCTGCTTTTAGTAGAATCATACTTACCGACCCTACATATGTTTTTAGTTTAATTTTCATCACTGAAAGCTAATAGTACACAACTAGAATGATATTTGCAAGAATCACAAGCTCATCATAGCTAGGTTCTAGCTTGATATGAATAAAATATGTTTTGAACCACTCAAAAAAATTAAGACCATCTTGCGTTTTCTCTTCCACTCTTTTCACAACATATTCTATCTACACATAAATCATCCAAAAGCAAAATACATTTAAAATTGAAGATTTTTAAAAATTATCATGAAAAGTTAACCCTTTGTGGACGATTTTGAAAATCGCCATGAAAAACGTAGCCAAAAGTCTATATTGTTATGGTGTAACTGTTTAACATTCATATAATTTATGCTCACAACCACTTAAATCTTCTTACTCCTTGGACTTTTCAAATAATACCAAACCTACAAAATTATTGAAGAAAAAAATAAATATAAAGTTAAAAATATCTACTTTACTACTAGCATCTATTAGAGAAACTAAAAAAGAACCTAATATGCAATACACACAAACATTTATATGATAATCACTACTCATACTATAACTAAGAGTACCAAAATATTTCCAAAATATCCTATATTTTCCTAGAAGATGCATTAGAGATTCATCCCAGTAATAAATTTACTTATGCTTTCATTTGGCTCCAAATATTCAAGGAAAAAATAGATTAGTTTTGCACAATCAAACTTTTGAATTTTACCTTAAATAACAAGTTATATTAAAATTAAAAAAACCATGACTGTTTTTTTCCCCTCTGTTACGCTTATCCACCACTCTTCTCCTTCCAACATCCTAATCTTATTCGTTTTCTATGGTAAGGATTGTAGGTGATGCTCTCGTCGACCTATTGTTACTTGTTATTTTAGTTTATCCCTTTCTTTACTTCTTGTCTTCTCCTATGCACTCCCATCTTTCACTTTTTTTAATACTCTCCTTTCTTACCCTTTTTTCTTATTCCTTATTACCTTATACCTATAAGCTTTTCTATTATTTTTACTTTAGTTTGCACTAGCTTTGTCCTTCCTTTGCCTACATGAATTCCATTTCCTTTTGACTACTCCTCTTAGCTATTTCAAAAAAATTTTACTATTTTTAGTAATGAACTTAAGAGTGAAATCTTTCACTAGCCTTTTAATAAAATTCCTCCTTCTTATGGCAATGGAATATACTTCAGTAGTTGACCCATCTCCACTCACCTTGAACTCCAACCTTGCTTCCCCTCTATAACCCAATTATATGAGTCAATCTTCCCTTGCACCTCAAATCCAACTTCAAAACTCAAAAGTAGTGAACTTTGGTTCCAGCTCTTTCACCTCTAATTTGATGATAGTTTTCTCAAGCTTAATGATGTGATTATTTCCTCCTCCAATCTTTTCACTCTTAATAAAATACCATTTGTACTTATAGTGTCAATTTCTTCCTCCTCTAACCCTTCTACTCCGAAGGCCCCTATAATCTCTCGTAATTAAACCTTAAAACTAAAACATGAAAGTAAGCAATAAAAAGCTAAACCTTTTTAATGGATCTAAAGTTCATACTTTTAGCAGAGAACTTTATGGTCTCTCCCACCTCTATAAATTCTCCAAATAGGAGCCTCTAAGTGGGCAACTACTCTAGTAGGAATGTTCTTTAACAAATGGTCACCATATCCTACCATAAATTATTAGTTACAAACTAATTAGAAAAACATAAGGCTAGAATAGGTACTTATCAATGAGGAGGATATGTTCCTATTTAGGTTTGACTCAAAGGCTAATTCTAAAAAAAAAATCATAGAGGGAGGCCCTTGGCTCATCAACAATAGACCACTCTTTCTATAAAAATGAAGAGTTCAAATTTATATGACAAAGCTAAATTTAAAGCATGTCCTATTATGGATTAATTTATAAAACAATCCTCTATAATATTGGATAATGATGGGATTGAGTTACCTTACAAGTTACTTGGTTAAACCAAACTACTTAGATGAGGCTACCACAAATATGAGAAGAATAGGCTATGCTAGCATATGCATTGAAGTTGAAATTGGCATTGACCTTCTTAATGTTGTTCCCTTAATGAAGCGTAATGAGAATGGGAGCCTGGTAGAGGATAAGTTCTACATTAGCTATCATTAGAACTCTACTATAGGATAATAGCACAAGGAATGGAACAAACTGGAAAAAAAGGTTAAAAAGAGATGACTATGTAAAACTAATGGAGAAAATTATCAAAGGTATCATAAAGAAAAATATTAGCATAAACTAGGACATAGCCTCCTTAAAACTCGAGGAGCAATAAGGCATAACAAAACCTCCCTTAGTGTTCAAAGACAAACTTAAAGGAAGCTATTACTAAGAGGCAAAACAATGGGAAGGATATGTTAAAGGAGGTCAACCCAACCAACTTAGAAGAGTCATTAAAGATAGGTTCCCATGATAGCAATTTCATAGTTAAAAGTGAGGAAAGCTTAATTAATGTTGTGAAACTTATTGTCAACACTAAAAAAAATAAGAAAAATAATGTAATAAATGTTGGAAATGAAAACTAAGCTGTCAAAGGACCAAAGAATTAAAGCTAAAAAGGAGGAACGGAAAGAAATCAAAGTCAAAACACCCTAGCATCATCCTGACCACAAACCAATGGCAATTATACTGTGGAGTGTGAGGGTCTTAAACTACCCTAAAAAGAAGTAAATATTGAATAACTATCCGATCAATATGAAATCATATATAGTAGCTCTTTTTAAAACTAAAATAAATGATAACTTTGACAAAAATAAGGATCTTTTGTGAAACTTATGACATCTCCAGTCATCAAATCCATTTTAAGGCAGAAACCTCTTAGCCTTTGACATCTCTAGGGTTAATATCACTCAAACCATTACCCTTTATCAGCATATATATGCTTCCCTTTACTTTGTCCTTATTCCTATCTTTCTTCACTTTACATATATTATGTTTCTAACTATGCTTTTTAAATAACCTCTTTTAAAATGATCTAAAACTTATCCATTCTAGCATTAAAAGTCCTTGGATGCTCATTGGAGAATTCAATTTTAATTTATTCTCTTAGGACCCAAAAGGAAGCAATTCTAGTATTAATCATGCTTGCTCAAACTTTATAAATTGCATAATCCATATTAGATCCAATAATCTATAGTTAAATTAGAAGCCACCTAACTTAGAGAAATAAGCAAAGAGGGGACTAGTTGATATACGCAAAAATTGATAGGGCATTATTCAATTCTAATTGGATGAATGAGTTCCCCAGGAGCATGGCTTACTTTAGTAACAATCTCTGATGATTGCCTTATAAAAATTAAAAATCTAGTATTTTACATTTTTAGGAACTCTTCATTCAGTTCCCATAACTTTCTTATTAACTTAGAGGGTATTGAGGTCATAATGGGAAAGGTTATAGCCTTAATGTATATAGATTTGAAGCCTTTAAATGTATAAACATCTCTAACCTATTAAATAGAAACTAAAGGCTTTAAATAAAAAGGAAATCAACAATACGATAATAGTTGTTTAATCCTCCATAAAAGCTCTATCTGATATACAAAAGAGCTTACATTTGAAAACAATATATGAGAAAGTCATGAATAAGGAAAAGCACACTGAAAACATACACTCAAGCCTTGAATGCTCACAACTTAATATTAGGGCAAAAATCATAAGTGTAATGGCTAAAAGAGGGAGATAGAAACAGCTTCTTCTTTCGTAGGTGTCATATAGTTAAATTTACAACTTTACTATAGTAGCAAGTATAGAACAAGAATAACTTAAGCAGTTAAGACTAGTATATATAATGTTGAATGTAGAAGGGTGTTCCAAAGGTAATATATCTATTTCAATGCTTACAAGAGGTTTTCGATAGACTAAAGGATGTAAACTGATAATAAGGTTGGATCGGTGTTTCTTAAAGGGTATTTGCATATAATTATTACTGGCTATTATGAGAAGAGATGGGAACAACTAAATATTTCTTACTTCTTATTTCTTTGGGTGTAATTGATGTTGAATATACAAATACTTATAAATGATTTTGAAAAACTTTAATTTTATATATGCATATGCAATATAGTAATGAGACTTTCATATATGATATGCAAAAGGTATTTATATCTCTTTTGTTAAATTTATATTTATACCAACTCTTTGTTAGATCAATTTACTTTACTTAGGCTATTCACTTTTAAATTCCATAACCTATTAAAGCTTGATATGTGTTATTCAAATGATGCTACCATAAGTTAAGTATAGTATATGTGTTAGATATATTTATGCTAATTAGAAATATAGGTGAATTTGAATGATATGAAATTTTAGTTCTAAAGATATTTCAATTCAACATTTAGTCCTAATTTTAATCCTCAATTACATATACTAAATAAAAAAAGTTAAAATTAGGATGTTTAGAAGACCTCTTGAAATGTCTTAAACAATCATGACCTAAGATATATTTTAGAATGATTTTAAATGCAATTGCATCAATAAAAAAAATGATACCTTTATTGGCTAGATATTTAAATCCAGAGTAAAACCATCCATTAACATCATAGAGCGTATTAATAAAATAGTTAAGAAAAGAATGCATTCAAAAAGAAATTTTGTTGAGAAGTGGAATAATAATAATAATTCACCTACAATAATGGTACTGTTGGAGGAAAACAAAAAAATAAAGCTTCAATTATTTCCACATAGTTTTGTTTGAAAATTTGATATGATACTTTCATATCTAAATTTTAGGATTTGAAAAGAATTCATTTTGCTCATAGAATAAGTATCATTTACCACAATCATTACATCCATGAAGATTATATATAAAAATGTTACAGTAAGAAAAGTACATAAAAGAATATAAGTATTCCCTCAATTAACTGGATG
>JAOQMP010000210.1:30490965-30502777 GCA_027563575.1 Erythroxylum pedicellare | reverse complement strand
AGTTATAGTCCCAATATGAAGTGACTGACTCACTTATAGTATAAGAAGAATGCTTAGTCACCTTAAAAAATTGAAAAAGTGAAGTTTGAACAATTTAAAATAAAAAACAATTAGAAAAAGAGAATGACATACTCCAAATATGGATGGTAAGGCTATAAGAAAAGATTTCATAAAAACTGAACTTAAGAAAGAGTTTAATTTATTTTTAAATGATAAATGATGTATTTTATAGAAACAAGTTTCAATTTTTTTCTATACCTCATAAGCAAAACTTTGTTTCATTTAAGTAGGTTTAAGGATATTGTTGACATAGAATGGGGATTTTAACTCAGTGAGTGCCTTAACATTAGCCTACCTTGATAACAAAAAGTTTGCTTATTCTATCATGAAGAAATGGGAACAAACACGTTGGAAGCAACATCGGTTGGTAGACATGTCGGTTAATAATGATGACACTTTATTCTTTAGATTCTCTTATAATGAATCTACCATGAAAGTGTTTAAAGAGGGAACATAAAATATGCAGAACGAGCCAATATTACTTCAACTTTAGAGAACTGGACTAAAAATTGATGAAATTAAGATGGAAAACATACCAATCTGGTCATGTATACATAAAGTACCACTATAATATTGGACCAAAAGTGGATTAAGCTATCTTGTTAGCTTCATTGGCAAACCAATTTACATGGACTAAGCCACTGCTGAGACCTCCAAAATCAACTTTTTCAGGTTGTGTGTTCTGGTGTGTTCTATGACTTATTGGCCATAAACAATTCCAATTATGATGTTAAATGAAAATCTTGAGATGGTTAAGGATAATCTCAAAGTAACTTATGCTTGAAAACCTAAGCAACTTAATACTAGAAGTGAATGGAGACCCACGAATAGATATTTTAACACTGATTTGCATAGGAGCTTACTAAAATTGAAGAGAAAAATAAGAAAGAAATAAAAAAAACCACTGAAATGAATAATAGTGTCTTTGAAGGTCCATGTTAGACATGGCATCAAAGCTAATTTTAGTTATAATGGAGAGCACATAATGATTGAAGAATGTATGGAGGATGAAAACATATGTAAACTCCTATATGTCTAAAAGAGGCTAAAATAGTGAATAAGATCATAAATAAAGAGGACCAAGTTGATGCATCTATTAATAATGAGAAGGAGCTTAAACCAGTATCTAGAAAAAGATCTAACAAGAGGGGGAAAAAACCTCTTATGTTTTAGATGCAAATATATGAAAGTCATTGCTTGGAATATAAGAGAGTTAATGCTCCTTACAAGAAATTTTTTTCAATAATCTTATCTTGGAGCATAAAATAGACATATTTTGGATGTTGGAATTAAGAATAAATATGGGAAAATGTGATCTTTTACAAATGTTGTCTTCTAAATGGAGACAAATTACAAATCACCCTTATCACCCTAATGGGAGGATCCTGATATACTTTAATTATCAAACTATGAATGTAATAACCTTGTATATTTCTGATCAGGCTATATATGTTGATTTATTTTCTAACACTGCAAAGAATGTTTTAGTGTTATCCCAGGTTTCCTCAAAAATAGGAAAATACTCCATTCCCATTAAATGATCTAAGATATGTTATTTGAAGAAGCATAGTGGTTTGAATGTGATCCCTTTGAAACTTTGTATTATGATTGATTGTCATAGACTATATAATGTTTTAATGGGTAGTTTAGTATGTGTTTAGTAGTTCAATTGAATTATTAATGCATGTTTAGGTTAGGTTTCAGTTATTTAGTTAGATATTTATGTTTTAAGTGTTCTAAGAGTTAGATAACACTTTTGAGCTTCAATTTTATGTTTTTGAGGTGCCTTGATGTTTTTGCTAATATTTCAGGAAAAATATAGAACGGAGGAGATTCAGAGGAAACCCAAAGGAGCAATTAGGCCCACAATCGTGGCCCAAAATCCATGATCATGACAGAAGGCTCATTCAGCCTACGCGATAAAACACATAGACAACCTTCCCGATTTGAGTTTTTGAGGGACTTTTTGGACCTTTCGGACTCAAAAAAAGACCTAAGGTTCCCAAATAAGAAAAACTGATAAAAGGGTTTATGAAGAAACCCTTAGGGAGCCTCCATTTTGTTACATTTAAAAAAACCTTTAAGAAAGAAGAGAGAAGAGGAGAGAGAGAGTAGTGGGCTGCTGCAGCTGCTATATTCCTGACCATCCCGATCCTTTCCAAATGACATTTCCATTTTTTCTTGTTATTCTTTTCCTTGAATGTATACGATGAATGTGATGATGATTATGGATTTGGATTGGATGATGTTATAAACTCTTTAAGGATTTTGAATTGATTCAATGTTAATCTAGCTATCTTTTGTGTTGATTGATTGAGTGTTATGATTAATCACAATGCTTGCATGTTTTGATAATAAACTAAAAGTGTGTACCAACTAAAAATGATTGGGTTAGATTAATGAGAGTTCAACAACTCGATAGACCACATGATTAATCAAATCAGTTATTTATACGGAGAGAGATCCTATATGAGGACCCGGTTGTTAATTGGAACACTTAAGAACTAATTAGGTTATGGGTTACTCGTTAATCGAGAGATTACATTTTCAGTTAATCGAATTAATTAAGGATTATAAATTATAACTTAGTGATTATAATTCGAGAGAGAGTAATCCACCCCTCGATATTAACGCGTAAGTGACTAGATTAACATTGATGATAGCATAAATCCCCCTTCTTCATAATCAGTCAATTCTTTTTGGTTGATTTTCAATTGTCAAATTGACGGTGCTCAATTTAATTTCTGCGCTTAGTATAGAATTCTTATTTCTATCATTCCATATTCATGTATTTGCTTTTCTGTTTAGTTTTTCTTTTCATTTTAATTATCCTTCAAGCCTTAGACAACTTAAAATTTGATTAGTTCACCAACTCCTCAAATGATCGACACCTCTTATACTACACTCACGACCTGTGCGCTTAAAGTATTCTTCATGGTTTTAAATAGATTAAAACTTGCTCAATAATGATCATGCTTAATAAAAAGTTGTGCATCATTAAATATAAGCAATACTTATAGGTTAAGTGGATAAATATTTATCACATCAAATGGAGGAGTTTATGGAAGATCAACATACTTGAAAATGCTTTAAACACATTAAAAAAATCTTCAAATTGAGAGGCAAAGTCAAGTCACATTTAATTAGGTTATTGGGAAATGTTATCAACATACTCTTTTGATATGACAGAAGGTTGGCTACTGGATTAATGAAGATATTGGTTAGATTAATTCAATAAGAACTATCATTAGTGAAGATCAATTTATTGTTTATGATCTAGGACTTAAAAATGAGATTTAATTAAGGATTCGAGACTCTAGTTTTGCAAAATTAGATTAACAACGTTGAACTCAAGGAAAAATAAGACAAATCTCAACTGGTGGACTTTATCTGAGCATGGTAAATTCACCAATGTGTCTTGTAGAAAGCTTTGTCAAGAGTAGGGAAACATGGCAGCTTAGCATCAACTAGTCTTGTGTAAGTATATATCTCCTAGAGTTTCAATCACAATATGGAGAGCTATAAAAAAAATTGCCAAAAATTGATAAATTGAACAAGTATATGGCAATATTAAATAGATGTCTATTATACAAGCAAGAGAAAGAAAACATTACTCATTTATTTTTCATATGTCAGTTATTTTAATATTTATGGAAAGATATCACTAAAAGATGCTTGCTATGAGATATACACAGATGAATGGGAGCATATTATAAATTAGTATTCAGTTTTAAACATAAATGATTAAACAAAATAGTGGTACTTCTTTATTACTTTATCATATCTGGTATAGACTTTATGGGATGAGAGAAATATGAGAATCTCCAACGGCATTGAGGAGTAGCATTCAAGGCTATATAGAGAAACACTCAATGCAATCAAGTTGTAACTTGTTACCTTTGAAGACAAAATGCAACTTGATTCTAGTCCTATGTCAATATGGCATTAATGACTAGTCTGTGCACTTGAATTTTGATTCGTAATTTAATATTTTCCTCTCTTTTTTTTTTGTTAGCAAATTCTTAATGATGGTGATTTATGTTTGTAACACTTTTATTGCCTTTAATGGCTAAATTTAGTTTACAATTTTAAAAAACTAAATTTCATTCAATACCAAAAAAAAGTAGTAATAATAGGAGTTCTTATCAATTAACACATATAAGTAAAGTAGAAGTAGGAAGAATAGATAAACTAATATTATAAATAAAAGAATCATTAAATATATGTTTGACATAGTACTTAAAATCTAAGAGATTCATGTCATTCAAAAGAATCACTAAATAAATGTTTGACATAGTACATCAAATCTTAGAGCTTTTTTCTCTTCATTTTAGTATCCCTTATATGAAAAACAAGAAAATTAATTAAAAAAAAGTGTGCAATATGTAGTCTTTTTATTCAAGAAGCTTGTAAACATGACTACTAAAGGTTGTTTAACACCCAAGAAAGAGAAATAAAAACAAAATTTTTTTCTTTTATAGGCTATATAATAACAACTTGAGAGGATGAACATCACGTATATGTAAAAGACTTCTTAGAAATAATGTCAAGTTATAAAAGGGACAACACCATTAGGTTTTTAATGAGAGGAGGCAAGCTAGGAGTAATCCAACACCTTAAGAGAAAGTTAATGACTTCAATGACTCCAATATCTATCATTATGTCGATAGTGATAAATTAATAACTAGTAGAGTAATGCATGCTAAAATCAATGAGGATGTGATGAGAACCAATCTAGAAATAAAACCTAAAGTATATATTAATAATTTTGAAAGCTAAATCAATCAATAAAGACAAACCATAAAGGATTAAAAATTGAATCTATAAAGCATTTAAAACATCTTAAAGAAAATTTTAAATAAATTTTAGGTTAGTTCAATAAAGAATTAAGGATTAGAAACAATCTTTTGATTTATTGTAAACCCAAAAGAAGTCAAACCTCAATATCTTATTGATGAAATTTATCAACTTTATATAAGGTTAAATATGATTCCTACTTAAATAGAACAATTAATTGTTAATATTATTTTAACTAGGAATTCTAAACTACTAATACTACTTTAAATTAGAAGTTTAACAAACAAATTTGATCAGGACATTAAATACTAGTCGTTCTTGTATAATTACCTTTATCCTTAAAATGATTTAACCTTAAATCGCCACTTGAAAGTTCTAGCTTATAAGTGCTTTTATTAATTATTTTAATGATTTAAAATTGAACATATTCTCTAGGAAAATGCTTAGATCTCATTTAAAGTATTTTTCTTTTTACTTATGTACCCAAGTTCAACTTCACACTCAAAAAAATGAAAACCTCCTCTATTATTGGCTTTATTTGTCATTCTTCTATAGTAAAGGAACTTATAATCTCAGAAAAATAAGAGTTAAATTTGTGTTGGTGTTGTAAGGATTGCTAATGACTCCCTTTTATACATAAGGTCACTTGTTTCTTTTCTTTCCTTGATATCACTCATGTTTTTAACTTCTACTTTTTCTTCTCTCTCACTCCTTTTTTCTTTAGATTCTCGATCTCACATGTTTTTTTCTTTTCATAACTCTCAGACTCTCCCAATCTTCTTACTTTATTCTTTATTTTCAATCTCAATTGTTCTTTATAAATCTACTTTGGTTTTAAAGGTGCAAAAATAATTAATCTATTATCCTTCAAAATTTTGTACTTACTTTTGAATACATCATGATCAAATTTATTATCATACTTGTAACAATGTAACATCCACATACTTTCTAAGAGGATATACAAATGCCACATAAAAAAGTACTAAAACAATCCAAAGCATTCCAACTATTCCTTGAAACTAAAGCAAACATGTATCTCATTCATTAGATATTGAGTTATCAATAGAACACATTATACACATTGAATTTATGAAATACAAGTCTTTAAGTTTAAATCTCATCCTGTAATAAGGTTATTACAAACCTTATACATCAAAAATACAAAAGGTCTCATCATAATGAGTACAATCTAAAAACAAAATAAACATTTCCAAAACAAAACACAATCTTCTTGACTACTGTGGTCATCTTTATCCCAATCTCAAATCTTCTTATCAGAATCTATACAGAGGCAAAATTACCGTACTAAGTACATAATTTAGTAGGAAAATAACTGAATAAAATACAAAATGGTGATTGTTTCTATTAGTTGTCTACATTCACATCAGTCTAATTGTTCAAATTAAATAGCAATTCAACAATTTTTTTTGTCTCAGAAAAGAAAATAATTCAATGAACCCGGTGGCCTATCATGCAAAAAAGAAAAAATTCCTTGTCCTAGAAAGAGTTAATCATGGGCAATTTTCGAATGCTACTGGCTTTAAACCATCGTGAAAACGGCTGGAGAAGTAGTCAAAAGATGTCTACCATCGTGTTCGTATGTTTGTCCGTTGCAAATGGAGCCCTATTCTGATTTTCTTTTAGATTACAGAAAAAGATTCCAGTTAGCTAGTCGCATTACTTGGCTCCAAAGGTGGGAGTTGGTCGAGGCGGCAAGGGGAGTCTTTTGTCTGTTACCTTGTTAGCAACTGTATTTGAAGACAACCACAATGCCAATTATGATTGTGACTGCCGTTTAAATGTCCTCAGTAGTCTGTAGCTCTAACGTCATATTTATAGTTCTATGTAAATTAACAAAAATTCTATTAACTGTTCAATAATTAATCATTATTTTGTATATGCAAGGATAATGTATAAACGTATATTAATTCTTTATATTTATTTGAGGAAGCAGTTGAACGTTTGACAAAACTCATTAACTTTCCAATAAACTTCTAAAACATTCAGTTAAATTATACATAAATTATATGCACTTTTTTTGCATAACAAACCAAAAATATGGCACAAAATTACTTAAGAATGAGTAAAAAATATTAATAATTATTTATATTAATTTTTTAACCTCTTCGCTACATATTCAATATTACACATTTCATACTAATGAAATTCATTAGACTTTAATTGACTTAATTATACTATTTATTGCATCACTTTATTATCTTTATACAAGATCAAATTTAATTTTTAATTTTAATTTTAAAAATAATTAACAAATATTCAATAGAAAAATGTTAACATTCTTTCTTTTAAACAAATATTAATTTCGTATTTATAAGAAAGATAAATAATAAAGGTTATAGAAACAATAAATTATATTGTCAACATTTTGAAAACTATTTGGTCCAAAAATAATGGAAGTCTCTAACAAGGGTTTTGATACTAGAAAATATTAGAAATATATGGCTTATATGACAAAGATCTAATAAAATCACATATATAATAAACTGACTAATATGAATAAGAAAATGGAGTTTGACAAACAATAATGGTACTTTATATCACATCTTGTTTATCAATCTCAATTTCTCTCAGTTTTATACTAAAATATATATTACTAATATGCAAAATTGTATAAGAGATATTCTTTATAGGATTGAAAACTTGTATTCTTTATTTCTCATAAATGTATATTTCTCTCAAAGATACCTACATATGCTAAAAGACATAAAAGTAAGTGCAAATTGTAAATATTTCCAATGACTTTTCATATGCTTAAAATTGGCATAAATCTTAAAGTTTTCACCTATATTATGACAATGTAAAATAACAAGCTGATTGAGAAAGAAATGATAAAATTGTATATGAAGGAAATATATAGTCATTTCTAACTAACAGTGTTAATAAACCTCAAAACACCTATATTACAAACATGTCTATCAAAAATAATAGACGAAGTCCTCTAGTCAAAGGATAAACCAACATTTACATAGTTCAAATATGCTCCATTATGGCATCATCTTTTTGTATAGGCTCTTTTGTGGTCAAATATTTGACCTCAGATACTTAATCCTTGTGATATTTTTATTATGATTATTAAACATTATCGTAGAATGATTATTACAATACAATTGAATAGGTTTAGCATCTAAATCAACTATAGATAATTTAGAAATCAAATTTCTTAACCAACTACCTTTGAATTATCATCATGACATGCAACAAAGCCAATATGCATAGTAAAGGAGATCATAAGTGTCAGCTTTTCATGAAAAAACACCATTAGCCAACATAAAAATTTAACCTAATTTGGACTTCTTATCATTTTTATATATATGGTAAAGTTAATTTGTATTTGCTATCATATCTAATTTCTCAAGTTTCTTATATGTTTGTATATAATCCTAAGTCCCTTGAAGGTATCTCGAAACTTATTTAACTACAATGTGGTGATCTATACTTCGGTTAAATAAATATCTATTTAAAAATATAATAAAAATGGAATGTAGTCTAAAAAATACAATAGCATATACCAGGTTACCAAGTGAACTAGAATAAGTAATATTTTTCATAAAATCTCCTTTAACTTCATTCTTTGAACATTATAGTAAAGATAACCTCCTCTCTATGAGAGATTAATATTGCACAAATTTTCATAATAGACCTTTCCATTACACCTTAATTTATGCTTTTTGAAAGATAGCTAATAAGTTTTGAGACCTGTCTTTGTGAAACTAAATACCTAGGATGAAAGATGATACATCGAAATCTTTGAGGTCAAGAAACTTGTATAATAATTACTTAACTATATGCAACATGTCCAATTTATTTGATGTAAGAAAGATATAATCTATATGTAGAACTCGAAAAATGACCTTGTTATCCTTAACCTTGTATTATTAAGCATCTTTAATCTTTATTTCCTGTGAAACTGAATAAGGTGATTATATCATTATACTTTATATGGAAGCTTGTTTTAGTTTGTTTATGGATTTATTGAATTTACAAACCATGTCTTTTACCTTTGATTTGAAACCCTTCAAGTCATACTATATAGACTTTTTAATAAAAATATACACTAAAGAAAATAGTTTAGCATCCATCTAATGTAGATCCAAATCAAAATGAGCTAATATTGTCATAATCACTATGAATGTGTGTTTAGAAGATATATGAGATAAGGTAATATTAAAGTATATCCCTTCATTTTAAATAAAACCCTTAGCAACCAATATGACTTAAACTGCTCAATCCTATATTAGGATTCCTTTTTAGTCTTATAAACTCATTTATAACTAACATGCTTATAATTTTGAGGTAAATCACAAGTTTCCTACTTGATTGTGCTTTATAAACTGAGTGCATTTTATCTTTCATTACATCTTACCATAAATTTATATAAGGACTAGAAACAATATATGAAAAATTAATTGGATCAATAACATTTTTACTGTCACAATCACTCTCATTAAGATAAACTCTTAAAACCCTTTACCTTAGAAAATATTAATTAATCATGTTCAATATTATCTTATATCATATGAGCTCGTCTTATATCATATGAGCTCATCTCTATTTTTAGTCTCGCTACTCGTATCAAGTTCTATATTTCTAAAGGATCTGGTAACAGTATCACTATCACTGTCTAGTTGATTCATCGTTCGTGCTACATGCGTGCTGACTATTGCTTTTGATTCTTGAATGCATATTTTTTATGACCATCTATAAAGTTTTCCATGACATGTATATATTGTTAACAAGCTTGGCATTTTATTGATCAACTGTTAGTGGTTTTACCCCTTTATTATTACTATTTTCTGATTATGATTATTATTTATATTATTATGACTTCTCTTTCATCGGTCATTTTTGGTATTTAGTGGTGATCATTGTATAAACTAAGCTTCTAAGTTTGTGTGTGTCTAGTAGGATAATCTTCTTCTTCGGCTACCTATATTTGGGGGATTTGGGCTTTATTTTTATTATTCTAACTTGGTATTTTGAATTCTTATACGTATATTGCCTACTTCCTCTATTTATTTTTAGTTTTCCTAGTTTCTTTACCTAGTGGTCTATTAGCCAAGACTAGTGGATTAATGACTTGTTTTACTCTGATATTCCCTTATTGAGAGTATTTTACTCTCTAGTTTTTTTTTTAAGTTGAAAGCCTCTAGGTAGTTTTGGGAATAGCCTCCTTAGATGTGTAGGGGGACTGAGTTAGAAGGGATGGATTTGCATATTGAGGATAGAACATGGGCTAGACACCAGTGCATTCTGTGAGTAAAAATAAAAAAGGTGATGACAAAATATGGATAGGCTCTTAGAAGATTAGGATCCTTACAGGGAAGTCTTTAGAATTAGTAGAGATTTTAAATAAGTATAAGATATATATAGCGTGCATCCACGAGACAAAGTGAATGGAGGCTAAAGCGAGGGCTAAAGCAAAGGAGATTAATAGGTTTAAATTATGTTACTTAGGAGGTTCGAGAACACATAATGGGGTAGTTATCTTAGTTGTTAAGGAACTTCTAAATCAGGTGGAGATCAAAAGGACAAATGATAGGATTATGGTTGCTTAGATTATGGTTAGCAATGTTGTTTGTGTCTATGCACCTCAAGCAAGTTTAGACTAACAACAAAAATGACAATTCTAGGAGGAGCTAAATGAAGTGATTCAACAAATCCATACTAGTGAGCAAGTTATCTTAGGAGGCAATTTTAATGGTCTTATAGAGAAAGTTTTGGCTGAGTATTTATGGACTCATGGGAGTTTCGGTATGGTGCTATGAATGATAGTGGGATTGCTATATTGTACATGGCGGTAGCTTTTGAGTTAGTGATTGCAAATTCTTTATTTAAGAAGAATGAGGAGCACCTGATGACCTTTAAGAATAGCTCCACCAAGACTCAAATTGATTATTTCCTTGTAAGGTAGAGCGACCGAGCTAGATGTAAGGATTATAAAGTGCTTCCGTAAGCATGCTTAGCAACTCAGCATAGAATGTTAGTTTTAGATATGGAAATTAAAGGATGGAGGAAGAAGCAAATTACTAAGAGGTGTGTGAAAATTAGATGGTGGAATCTAATGGGGACATAGTGGAACAATTTAACGATAGAATAAGAAATGGAACCATACGAACATTGAGAGGGGATGCTAATCAGATGTGGGAGGAAGTAGCAACCTTGGCAAAAGACACGGTTAAAGAAATCTTGGGAGTTTCTAAAGGGTCAAAGGGTGGTAGGATGGAATCTTGATGGTGTTCTGAAGATGTCCAAGGAAAGGTGAAGGCTAAAGAGAGATTATACAAAGCTCTATTGGAAAGTACCACAAAGGTAGAAAGAGATGCTAATAGAGAAAGGTACAAACTGGCAAAGAAAGAGGAAAAGAAAACAATTTCAATGGTTAAAAGTGAAGCTTACAAGAATTTTTACAGTAGTCTAGATACAAACAAGGGTGAAAAGGAAATTTTAAGTTGGAAAGAGTTAAGGCACCAAAAATGAGTGACTTCAACCAAGTTCGTTGGATCAGGGATTAAGTAGGACAGTACTCTTAGAGGCAATAACATTAAGAGTAGATAGCAGAGGTGCTTTTATGGCCTTTATAATGAAGGCATAGCAGACAACATATCTTTAGGTGACCTCAACAAGTCTGAGAGTTTTCATAACTAGTCTCGGTCTGAATGAATTACAAGGAAATAAATTAAAAAGCTTTAAGAGAGATGAAGAGCAAAAAGGCAATAGAGCTGGATGAGATACCTATAGAGGTATGGAAGAGAATATGCATCGAAGTTCTTGATTGGCTAGTCAAACTTTTTAATATGATCCTTGAGTCCGTTAGGAATATGGTATTGTACCTTGTTTGAACATCGTAATAATATGTGACACCCCATTACCCTAGGGTACGCACCGGGACGCCCGTAGGTCATTCCGATACATATCCTAAGATAAGGGAGTGCTA
>JAOQMP010000210.1:30434214-30466873 GCA_027563575.1 Erythroxylum pedicellare | reverse complement strand
TAATAATAATAATAATAATAAAGTACTTCTTTTTTCTCCCTTTTCAATCTTAAATTAATGATATATAGTTAATATAGTCCCAAGATTAATAATTATTGCAAAAAAAAGAAAGCTTCACTAATAATTACATGAAAGTTGCATGCAACTTATAAAATTGGGAAGAGGCAATGAAGAAAGAAAAGAAAAAGAGGCTTTGTCGCTATCTGTGGGTATTCTTTAGAGGGTACAATATGTCAATTTTTTATCAGCAGAAGGCTAAACGTTGGTCCTTGGAGCTTTTTAAAAATCAACTGATTGAGTTTAATCAGCCAATCTAATCAGCTGATTACCAAACATAATGGCTACTTATTTGACGTGGTCAATCAGCTAATTTTGGCTAATAAGCCATTCACCAAATGGGGCCTATATATCTCAAGTGTAAGTAAACCCAACCAGAAGGGGCATCAAGTGGCAGGGTGAACAAGGCACTAAACAATGGTCCATGTCTAAATGCATCTTAGTTTTCTCCATTATATAGCCATGCACTCGATGGTAGTCGGTAGTAGGGATAGCAACAGAGGTCCTGACTCAGCTTGAAAATCGATTAGGTTTGATCAAATTTCAATTTTGAGTACTTTTGAACATTCAAAATTTAATAGGGTTGGATTAAATCCCAAAAGCTCAAAATTTAAATAGGAAAGAACAAAAAATAGGATAATTCGGACAGTATCTGCCAACCACAAAGGTTTATGTGTAGTATATGTCAACGTAATGGTCCCAACTTTTTCCTTTGTTTCACCTATTGAAATTCCAACCAGAAATTGAAGTCAAAAGGGTTGATTTTCCAAACCTTTAATTACTTATCGATGTGCAACTTTTTGCTTTTTAAAGCAAATTAATACCTTTTGAAGTAATGCCTAAGCATCAACACCAATACTAAATAGTGTATAACATAGCGAAAAAGGGATCAAGGACAAATTTATGGAGGTGACCAAATATTTTGCAAACAACTCATTAGCTTCCTCTCCCTTCAATTTCTTATTCTTCTTTTAAGTTGATATCCATTAGGAGATAAGATCACCTTTGACTAGTACCTAATATCCAGTATTGCCAAAGAAACATATACAATTAGAAATTCAGTGACCAAATGGAAAACTACACCCTTATACCAATCAAAATTGAGTTATTTCTTAGCAAATTTCATCATGCCACCATTGGAAGGAGTTCAGATCGATTTAGATCTTATATGAGTTTTGATATATATTTTGTTTGAAATCGTACAAAGTCAATTATAGTAAGTTATTATAACTAGAGTTAAGTAAGAGTATCAGTCCCCCAAGAATTACATTGCAATGTTTATTAATCTTAGTTAATCAATAAACTAATAAACAAGACTTAATAAAAGATAATTAAACTAATGAACTAACAAAAACAAGACAATTAAACTAATGAGAAAAAAATCAATGAGACAAATGTTAGGTTTCAAGGTTCATTTATACATAATTCCAATTATTATGCAAGATTAGTTATCTAAGTTGAAATAACAACAAACGTGAAATATCTATACTCTTTCTCAAGACACACATATATTTTCAATTAGATAACTACCACCTCCCAATTTACAATTCAATCTAATTAAACAATTTAAGCATTTAAATGACCCTCTTAAACGGTCTATGGTGAAGGACTTGGTTAAAGATAAATAGCCTTACTTAGTAGGATTTCTTGGGACAAAGATTAAAGAACCCCTTCATCAAAAAGATTTAAGGTTTTTAGGTGCTAACTGGAGGTTCCTTTCAAATCACCATGCCCATTACAATGGTAGAATATTTTGCTTCTATAATGCTGATATAATTGAAGTACAAAAGGTGGAAGAAAGTGATCAGCTAATGCATATGCAGTGCCATGTTCACGATCATAATATTATGTTTGTTCTCACCTTTATATACTTTGCATTTCAAATACATAGATTATGGCAAGACTTAAACAGGCTCCATTCCATGATCAAGTTTCCATGGATGGTGAGTGGAGACTTCAACTATACATTAAGCTCTCAGGAAGCCGAAGGAGGGAAAAAATTTGCTTTTAGTGACACCAAAGAACTATCTCAACAACTAAACAAAATGGACTTACTGGATCTCTCATCTACTGGCAGGTTATATACTTAGTCAAATAAACAATCGAACAAGTGGTTCATTTTTAAAAAACTTGACAGACTATGGTTAATCTAATATTGGCTGCTCAGCGCCCACTTTCATATGTGCATTTTGGGGAAAACATCCTCTCTGATCATTCATACATGCTAGCTTAAGGCTTTGCATAAGTTAGTAAATTTAGAGCTCCATTTTGCTACTTCAATGGCTTAGCTCATATGGAAGGCTTCTTAAGTATCATACAAGCTTGCTGGAATCAAGAAGTGAAAGGCTTCACAGTCTTTCAACTTATGCAGAAACTGAGGAAGGTAAAAGTTGCACTTAAAACTCTTATTTATACTCAATCTTCTAACCTTGCCCAACTTAAAATGTGACTTAAGGTAGCTCAATAGTGTTGTTATAATTCCCCGTATGACAATGATTTGAGATTAGTTAAAGTCAAAACATTGCGGGAATACCAGCAAACTCTAAATCTTTGAAATTCTATCCTTAAACAAAAAACTTGTGTGAATTAGTTACAGGAGGGGGACACCAACTTGAAGTAATTTCATTCCTTACTGTTCTCTTGAAGGAACATAAATCATATTTCATAGATGATAAACAAATCTAGAAACACTATTTCTGATCAGTGTGCTCTTTTAGGTATGACACAAAACTTCTTTATGAAACTAATAGGCAAGGACAAATTGGAGCCTATGAATTACAATATGAAACAACTTATGGCAAGCTCACTCAACTCAAACATTAAGGAGTCGCTTGTTGCTCCATTCACTAAATTGGAGGTGAAACAAGCATTATTTGGTCTGAACCTTTATAAAGCACCAGGTCTTGATGGATTTTTAGTAGGTTTCTTTCAATAATCATTGGAAATCATAGGGAAATTGTTCACAGAGGCTGTATTAGAATATTTTTCTTCATAAAAATGCTACATGAGATGAACCATACTTACTTTTATCTAGTGTCAAAACTCAAGTAGCCTATCTCTATGTCTAATTTTAGACCAATTTCTTGTTTCAATATGTTATATAAAGTCATTCCAAAGCTAATAGTGGGCAGATTAAGGAATGTTCTTAAGTAGGTTATCAATATATCATAAGGGTAATTCATTTTAAAGAGAAACATCAATGACAATATCCTGCTTATGCAAGATTTGATCAGAGATTATAATACTAACAAGAAAATCAAGATTTGGCTGATGAAAATTGATTTCTTTAAATCTTTTGACATAATCAGTTGGAACTTCTTTCAAATTTGTTTAGAATCTATGGATTTCCTAGCTCGTTATGTATGGTGGATCATGTGGTGTCTTAAATCAGCTTCTTTTAGTGTTTTAATCAACGACCAACAGTCCCAAAATTTTCATACAACCAGAGGTATCTAGCAAGGGGATCCCCTATCCCCTATCCCCATACCTCTTCACCATTTCCATGGAAGGACTGTCTCTATTACTCAATAAGCTGACAGTTACTAATGGAGCATTCACATTCCATCATAACTGTGGAGGTAACAAACTCACTCATTTACTATTCTTTGATGATCTTGTACTTCTCTCTAGAGTTAAGTAAACTTCTATATAACTAGTGATGAACACTTTGATGTTATTTTCTAAATAAATTGGTTTATAGATTAACCATCAGAAGAGTAATCTATTTTTTTATTCATATGTGCGTAACCTGGAGTCGTTTAATAGAGTCACTAGTATGAGCTACCACTATCCATCTTTTAAATACCTTAGTGTTCCTATTACCTCTTCTAAACTAAAATTTTTAGATTGCATCCCTCTCATGGAAAAGCTCAAAGGTAAGGTAAATGCGTGGCAGAATAGATATCTCTCTTATGCTACAGGGGTGAACTTAATTATTTTGGTTCTAAATAGCATGCATATGCATTATGCTGCTCACATACCTCTACCTACAAAGGTGCTCAAGGAAATATACGAAATAACTTTCATATAGACGGGATCAACAGACCATGCTAAGAAAGTTAAAGTAAAGTGGAGCAAGATCACCAAACTGAAGACCCAAGGAGGATTAGGAATCATTTCCATATCATCTATGTAGAAGGTGTTAATAAGTAAAAGGACATGAAGGCTTTTTAATGATCTAGGAGCGTTATAGATTAAGTCGATACATGAGATCCATCTCCGCAATGCAAATTTATGGCAGCTATCCCCTTCGACTCAACGTTCATAGATATTCAAATAGATACTGAATATGTGCAGCTTTGTATATCTATACATTAAACATGTAGTTGAGAATGGGTAGAATGCATCCTTATGGTATGATAATTGATCTCTTGCTAGTCCTTTAATCTATAGACCAGAGTTGTTTCGTCTGCATAATAGACTGCCTCCCCATTCAAAAGTAGCAAGCATTATATCTAATGGGTAATGGCATGAAAGATTCAGAGGATTTACCGTTTTACACGCAATTTTGCCTATATTACATTATAACCAGCTTCAAGACAACATTATCTAGTCACCACAGTTATCAAGATCATTCGCCAACAGTTCGTGTCGTGCAATCTAAATAGGTTATTTCACAAAGTGGATTAGTACAAACTCATTTGGCAGAGCACTATCAATCACAAAGCTACCATTATTGTGTGGCTTACGATTAAAGACAGTTTAAAGACCAAAATTTGTTATTATAACACACAAGACACAACATGTGTGCTATTTATGGAGCTTGAAGAAATCCACAACAATTTGTTTTTTAGTTTTCGTTATTCCAAAGTAGTCTGGGGAATAATCCAACATATGATGAACCTGGTGAACCATACACATGAATGGGAATTGACATTACAACAAATTATATCCATGTCCAATTATAGACAACTAAATGTGGTGCTGCTTAAGGCTAGTTTTGTGACAACCATATATTCTCTTGGGAAGGAAAGAACAAGTGTAACACCCCAATACCATAAAATATGTACTAGAACAGCCTGTGGACATTCCAGTACATAACCTATAATAATGGCAAGTTAGAGCAAACGCATGTCCAACTTAATCATAGCATCATCTAATACACATAAAGTCACCAAATTTTAAAAATCAAACTGAATTCCTCATTCATTTTATAAAAATCAAACTTACGTTGTGATGTACAAAACCATCTGAATATATACAATGTCAAAACTAAGTATATTACATGAGGAATTTTACAAAAAACTTTTATTGAACTCATCAGTCTCAACTGACTGACCTTTGAGCCATTGCTTTACAAAATACAAGAATCAATCTTCTTGTAGAGTCTCCCTTTCTCTAGTGTCCTCTCTCGGATCTGAAAAGTTAAAATTGCAATTTTGATGAGTTTTGCGAACTCAGTGATGTAACCATCCTCGATAGTTCACCCAATTCATACCACATATCAAGTCATATATAAGATAATTTCACATCTTTTCATATTGCATATTACAGCACATAACATTTATTCCACATACTAATCTCATTCAATTACATGACCACGTTACAATTCAATTAGTCATTCACTCAATCACACTTATTATGTCTATACATAATGCATATGTGACCCACCTTCAATTATTTCTTTGTTGTGACTGAGTGCCTAAACTGTCTCGTATCCATTGTGGATACCAGACTCATTGTTACTATCCCTTACCCATTGCGGATACAGGGTTCATTGTACATATCAAGCCTTTGGCTTTATACCACATTCCGGAGCTTTAAGCTCATTTTCAGTGGCTACTCGTATCACAACTATCTTTAACTGATCATGCATTCATTAATGAAATGCATCACATTCATATTCAATCAATTATAATTTCAATCATTCCCATTTAATCACATTTTTAGTCCCATATACATATATCATCGAACCTTAGTCCAACATTCAACAATCATGTCGAGTAACACATATTTCACCAAATTCACATCCAAGGAACACTTCAATATCACATTCATCAATCAAAATCTTCGGACCTTCATGTCTGGAATCAGTACAAACAATTCATTCCATGTTTAGTATATAATTTATAGTAAACAAATATTAAGTGAGACCATCTAGGTTACTCACAGTACGCTCTAAATAGTCATTGCCTTGAAGTCCCGGTAATGTCTAGATGTTGCCATTCAATGTGCTCCTCTATAACACATAGTACATACACATATCACTATTTACGCAATTATACATTCATTTATGCACATTCATGTATACTGAATACGTACAATGCATGTTCATGACAATTCCGGGTTTCTTATCATATTCTTGTCACAAAACTCATTCATAAATCAATACTCAATTGATCAATCCATAATCTAAAAAATTGTTCAATTAAGTGAAATTGTTTTTAGAAAATATGTTTTTAGACAAATATGGATTGATCAATTGAGTACTATGACAGTGTAATATGTTATTTTCTAAATATGTATTATCTTGGTGTCATTAGAAACTTAAGACATAGAAGAACAATTTTCTAGAAGGAAGTGTTTTTAGACAAATTATGAAATTGCATGATTATTCCCATATTCCCATAAGGAAAGTGAAGTAATTTTATAACACTTCCTTCTAGAAAATTGTTCTTACATGTCTTAAGTTTCTAATGACACCAAGATAATACAATTTGGTTCCTTATCCTATAAGTTATACTCACAATACTACAGATTGAGTACATTTGAAATTTTAGCTAGTGCATGATCATGCATTCAAGTTGTACAACTCATATCTCTTAATTCCAATATCCAAAAATTACAAACTGTATACCAGTTGAAATATAAGAGAATAAGCTACAACTTTTGTGAAGGCACATTTGTCTCAATCGGCCTACATCAATATAGTTTATTAGATAATAACAGGACATGATTTCTATCGCTGGTAGTGCATAGCCTAAGCCAAGACTCACTTTCAAGCTAAATTTCAAGACCCTTAAGGACATAATTCATATTTAATTTCTCTTAACACTTGTAGAAAAATGTCTATAGTTCAATTTAAATTAAGAATCATCTCATTTGGATAATTACACATCAAGATATAATCAAAATACCGAAGCATGTTTAGTAAAATATTCCAATTATCATATTCCAGCACACCTCAATATTTTCATCCTAATTCATCATCATCAATATTTTACGAATGGATTCAGATGTTCATAAATTTTGGTGGAGATGAAGAAAATTTTGTTATAAGTTTATGGGTTTAAGTCTCATGGCATTTGGATGTCAGGAGAAGAAGTTATAACAAAAAGAACAAAGGATGTTCAGAGAAAACACTACAACTAACATATTCCAACAATTCTTCTTCACCAATATCACACGCATTTCAGTCCAATTCAAACATCATTCTCAAACCATTTAACATTCCATAAACACTAATCTTTAACTTACTTGTTTAGCTCTAATCCTAGCTCAAAAGTCACTTTAAATTAGTACTCCAAAGATCCAACTATATCAGCCCTTTCAAGCCACCAAACCCAACTTTAAGATCAAAGTGAAACTAAGATGATCTTCGCACCATAGAGACAGCAACATAAAGGATAGAATGAAGTAGCTCCCTTAATGAATAGTTTGGCCAAAGACTTCGTGTGATATTGATGCAGAAATTCAGAAGATGGCAAGGATGATTTTGGTGGAGAAAACAAAGTGAGGGCTACAGAAATTTCTTTACAAGAACTTAACACCTAAGCTACTAAGTGTCTCATTTATGCATTGACACATGTTTCCAATGCATGACTTCCATTTACCCTCCATTTATGCTACCAATTGCAGCACTTCCATTAGGCCACTTGTCAACTTATAACAATGCTATTTGTCATCAACTTACTAGCTCATTTGTCACACAATGATTGATCCATATTTCAATATTTTTCCTAGTCTAAAAATACTCCAAATTTCTAAAATACCCAAAACATTACCAAAATTGTCAAATCATATTTAATACACTCCAATTTAATTTTTAAAACAATAACATCCACAATTCCCATTAAAAATTAATTTTACCTGAAAATGTCATTGAATGCATGTTCAACCATATTAATGTGCAAAAATCAATATTCTCGTGTATATGTATGCCACATTATGCATAAGCATAAATTATGCTTCCTAATTTCTCATTAACCTCTTATAAACACTATTTTAACCTTATCATAAGTAACATAATGTTACAACAAGCATCTTTATCAAGGTCACAGTGAAGATAAATACCAAGTTACGGACAGAATTATCAACTGGCTAAGAGCATCAATTATTGCTAAGAACTTGAAGAATCAACTTAATCCAGACATCAAATGCAAATGGCATTTATAATTAGTTAATCTTTTTATCTTCATTAGGAGATGATGTTCTCCTCAACACCTTTTTATACATTAAATCTTAGTTAGTTTTTTGTCTCATATGAAACTCATTGTAATGGTGTAATAGTTTCTACTATTGTGAATATATTATCTTTTAATTTTAGAAAAAGTCCATGATACATTCTTTCTGTAGATTTAAGGTGTCTATTCTCTTAGTGGATGAATCCTATTTCACCTCTCGGTCCTTCATGTGATCTCTAAGATTGAATCTATGGTGGCCATTCACAAATCCAATAATTAAGAACAAAAGAATAAATTCAATTAAACAAATAATCAAATCATGCATTAATAATTAAAAGATCCATCCCAATTCCTAAATGGGTTTTTATACCTTAAACATAGAAAAAAAATCATTCTTAATATAAAAGACAAAACTAACAAAGAGTTAAAGAAGTTATTTTAGTATCCTCTAATCTTGCTCCTCATCCTCCTTTGATGCTAAGAAAACCTTCAAATAACGATAAAAAATGTAAGGCAACTTCCAAATAGCTTCTAAAAATCTCCTAGGTTAAGCCTAATGATAATATTTATAATTAAGGTTACAAAATAACGCCCATGATTACTTCAACTTATGATTTACCACATCCTAAAAAATTGTACATGAGAAATGAAACCAGCTAGTATCAACATTGACGTTGGTCCTATTTTTAATCTTTTATGTATCCTAAGACAATGTGTAATTGGTGCTTGACTCTATGTTGTTACTAGAATTGGTTTTGATTTATAACTTTTTGCTTAAAAGTAAAATAAGTTTAGTATCAATCATATATATCACTCTAATGTTAGTTTTGTACTATTTCTCAATCCTTTGAATCCCACGAGAGACAAAAACTTTTTTCCTTAGTATGTTTGGTGCCTGTTATGTCTTTTTAATCAACTTCTCCATTTTTTGACATATTCGAGCTTGATTGACCTTAATTTTTTATTAAAAATTGTTATATTTTAAGTTAGTTTCCATGTGACTATAGAGTTGCCTCAATTGGAAAACTATGGAGAAGGTTGCACTCAATTTCGAACTTTCCCCCCCAAAATAATCATCTATAGGATAAGGAACAACATATATGAAAACATCATATAATCCATATAAAACATTATATACACATGCTAATTCACAATCAGTTTAACCTTTAATAATAAGTAAAATATATACCTATCAAATTTGTCCAAGCTTAACTTATTACCTGTCCTTAAGCAATCAACAATAAGTAAACCGTAACTACTAGCCTTAAGTCTACTAACTAAAACAAAAACAATTCCATTTTCATAGGTATATGGTGACATTTAGAATATACTATAAGCCTTTGAACCTCGAGGAGTCCCTAGTGGAGGAGTTATAATCTTATGTAGATTTACTGGAATGATACTCATAAAATTCAACCTATAAGCATTACTTAAATTTACAATTAATAGCATAAGATGTGAATATTAAAGTCTCAATTGGATTAAATTTTCAACAAAATATTTCTTAAATAGATCCCTAGACAAATAAGCCAAAGTAAATCCAACTCCACCTTGTTCATTAAGCTAAAAAAAACTCAATTTGACATGTCCTCACAAGATATCACTAATTCACATAAGTGTTTCAAATTTTGATTAGGTACTCTCATCATTTTCTTAGGAAATTAAACTTACCATAAGTTTGAAAATAATCTAATTTCTACTACTTAAATAGATATATATAAGCATATATACAAGCTTCGAACATGGTTATAAAAAGGCCAAAGAATAAGTAGATTAAACAATGAAAAAGAATAGGAAATATTTACAATTAATAGAGAGAGTAAATGAAAATATATCCTTAAATTACTCCACTAATTCCATATATCTTTGTAAGAATCCATTTTCCTTTATTCTTTGCAAGCATAAGGAACCATAACACTCAATTTTTAACACTTTTCTTATCTATATTTACATGTATTTCTTTTCTTTTTACTTTTTTATTGGCATAAATCCCCCTTTTTATATTGCCTTCATTATACATACCACCATTTATTACAATAAAAAATTTCAAAGTCTTTAAGGTCTCTCTCTAATCCTCTCCATCTTTTATCTAAGAAAGCTTTAGGAACATGAAACCATGTTTCACCTGTTTATTAATGCCTTCACTTTGTTTCATTATCTCTTTCACCTTCTATTCTTGATGCTTCAAGACAACCTATCTACAACTTCGAAGTTGTTAGCTCTCCTTAATTTTTAGCATCTAAGGATATTTTAGGCCTTTTACCTTTATTGCATATTCCCAACTCTCAAACATTACCATTTATAAAAAGGTTTTTCAAATTATTTTTATGGATTTCTGATCCTTTACTTCTTTCGTACTGAATTACAAGATGTCAAAAGTTAAACTAGGGAAATTTCCACCCCTACCCTCACTTACACTTCATAGAACAATCACTAGAAACCATTCTAGTCCCCTTTCTTCCTTAAGCTAGGTTCTAATGGAGTAAAGGATTTTGACCCATGCTCTATGGATTTAGAATTGGAGACATGCGATCAAGGAAACTTCAAGCTCAACTTTACACTACTACCCTCTTGTAAAGTTGAGCTTATAGGGTCATAAAATAGTCTCACTAGATCTTAAGATTGTGAAGGAAGGAGCTCAAAGTTAGTCCACTACCCTTGTTCGTTTTTTCTAGGGAAAAAAGGCCACCTTTTCCCTTAATTAAGAAATAGGCTCAAAGGAACTAAAAAGTTACAAGTTTCTTCAGCTAAGGAGATCCTAGGCACAAGCCCATGGTATACTTAAAGTATACTAATATTTCTATAAAGATGACTTTCAAACATAAGGTTAGAAGTAATTACCGTTCCTATATGGATCCAACTACACAATGTGCCATTAAAGTATTAGTCAACTAAGGGATTCTATACACTTGTAAGTTTTATTGAAAAACCTATTTGTTGGATAAGATGACAACAAGAAAAAAGAAAACTGGCTTTTCTAGAGTTTGCAAAAGTTTGGAACTTAAACAAGATTTATCAAATACCCTTAATGAGACCAGGAGAGGGGGGTTATTTATTGAGGGCATAATTCAAGTTTCATGCTGATGTAAACTATCCTTGAAGCAATAAGGAAAATGACAACGATTTACAGGCGAAAAGTTCAATAAGGGGAGACTTTTATGTGCTGATGGAATTGGATACGTAGGATATCCTATCAACAAGTTTATTGAGTAAGAGCCTCAATGAGAAACTAAAGACTTAGTCTAGGAGGAAGAAAGCAATACAAAAGATAAAACCAATGATAGAGCAGTGGAAAAAGGATCAACAAATAAAATGTCAGATAGGTTAAAGGATAATAATGATAATCAAAATATGTCAAATATATAAGCATTTATGGTTAAGATGAATGTAATTGAAGGGACTTAAGGAAGTCCTGATGAAACTACTGAATTAGCTCAAGTGAATAATGAAGATTATGGATGAGGTAAGTACTAAGTTCAAACTTGACACTAGGAGGAAATTAGTGATAAAAAATAGGTTTAGGGAACTAAAAATTTCTTATTATAACTAAGGGCATAAATTGCCCTAATAAATAACAATCCTTAAAGGACTTTTTAGTGGAGATAAAACTAGTGTTATTTGGAATTTTAGAAGCATAAATAAGATAGAAAATCTAGTCAACCTTAGAACTCTGTGGAAACATTGGTGCTTTGTGTCTAACCACTAAGGTCATCATTATGGGAGAACAGTTTTTGCTTATGATCCAAGAATCAATAAGGTGGATATAGTGAAATAACTAATCAAATAATGCATCTTGAAGTTTAGTTCCTATAGGGGAAAACTAAATTCCTAGTGCCCTTTATATATAGATCAAAATTTGCATTCTAAAGAAGATTGCTTTGGGATAAGTTGGAGAACATTCATTCCTAAGTCAGGAATCTTGGTTGATTTTAGGGCAATTTAAGTATACCTTATAAGCTAAGGGAAAAGTGAACTTAAGAAATTACTCAACATATTTTAAAAGAGTGTGTGGAAAAAGCTAGAAGTTGTAGACCTAAAATACTAAGGATGATTTTGCTTTTAGAATAACAAATAAAACTCAAAATGGAATATCCACATGAAGCTAAAATGAGAAATGATGAATAAAGAATGGATAAAAGCATTTAAGGATATTATGCCAACTTTTTGAGTCTTATATTGTTTGATCAGTCTTATATGGTAATTTAAAACATATTCCATAAAGGTACACAATATTTCCCTTTTATATTTAATAATTGTTTATATAAGGTTGATGGATTCATGAAGACAATTTAAAAAGGTTTATTAAAACATATCTAGGGTCACTTAGCTTATATATGTATGAAGAAACTAAAATTTATAAAAGAGGAATTAAAAAGGCTAAGCAAGTTAAGCACTTCTAGAGAGGTAATTAACACTAAAAACCATCTGAAAGAGGTTCAAGAAGAAGTCTATAAGTATCCTGCTGATCCAAGATGACTAAAAAAGGAGAAAGAGGCTATGATATCTTATAATAAAGTAGTAGGGAATTGTAACTTGATGATCAAGTAGAAATGCAAGATACTATAGATAAAGGAGTATGATAAAAACACTAAGTATTTTTATTATAGGAATTTCAATTGCATCCACTTATTAAAGAGAGGATATATGGATTTAGCTATAACTAAAGAGGAGAAAGAAAGAAGTCTTTAAATATTTCAAAAACGTATTAGGGAATGTGTCTTTTATAAGTTCCACAACTCCAACACTCAAGTATTTCATCAGTAACAAATTCTCTATAGATTAACTATAATTGTTATACAAACCCTTTAATGAGAGGGATGATAAGGAAGTGGGCTTTAAGATAAATCTAAAGAAAGCCCTGGGTTGAGATGGTCTCAATGGAAGTTTTTACCTAAATGCTTAGCTTCTAATCAAAGATATGGTCACTAATTCTATCTTAGAGTATTTTGAAAAGGTGTTGTTCTTAAAGAAATTAATAAAACCTTTATCTTTTTGATCCCTAAAATCCCAAATCCTAATTCCTTGGATGAGTATTGACCAATCTCATGCTTTAACTTCCTCAATAAGATTTTCTTTAAATTACTAGAAATAAGGTTGAGTTTTATTTTAAAAGTTAAATAATTGTATTAAAATAAGGAAAAATCCTATAAGGGTATAAATTTCATCATATAAGATGTAATTTGTTGATCAATTGCAATTGACTTAAAGCTTTAACACTTATGAGTTATTAACCTTAATATTTAAACTTCCAAAACAAATGAGTTTGGAGACCTTGGATGCTAGAGTAGCTATATAAGAAGACCATAGGATAGAATTCCTTATAGTATCCAACTAGAGGTCAAGCTAGAGAATAACGAAAGTCGAGTACGTATGACCAAGACCATTTCTCTAATCATAGTCAAAGTCCTAGGCTTCATAACCCTTATATCACTAGTTATATTCTTTAAGACTCTTTGATTTCTTTCTCTCTATTAATTATATAATGTGCATCCTATATCCATTTAGAGAGACTGAGTTTTATCTTTAACTAAGTTCAAAGCCTTAAGATCTATGATATGATATGTCTCCATTCATTAATAGAGAATGCAATACCATGCCTTTCTAAAATATCTTACCATAACATATGAGAGAAAGAGTATCTAAAAAATAAGTTATTGATTGATGCAAAGCATATAATTGGTGTTAGAGTGAAGCATGAGAGTTCCTTTGGTTATGTTAAAAGTGGATAGAAATTCACTAATTGCTAACCATAAAACAAAGGAGACTTTAAAGATCATTAATTATTCCAAATCAAATTATACCAAGAGACTTTGGGAGCAATATGCATGAGAATTTTTTTGTAAGAATTGGTGTTGAAATGCTTTAAAGAGTGACCTAGTCAAATAAGTTTTTCCTCTCTTGAGGAATCACTTGAGTCAGTAGGGAAATATCCTTACAAGATACTTGAGAATATGTTAGAGCAATTCCATCTGTTATATGTTATAGTAGTTCCATCCATTATTGTTAATTAAGGTGCTTATTATAGAATTGATAGAGTAGAAGAGCCTTAAGGAATTAGATTTAGGAAGTAGATATAGAGGTTCAAGAGGGATCTAATTATCATTCTAAAGAGATAAGGAAAGGCCATTTCCTATCCTAATATGGATTAGATATTAGAGGTGACAATCCATTGGAGCTATGTCCAGTCCAAGGTCAGGAATTTAATCTCTAAAATCATAAGGGAGTGAGTTGAAGTGGAAACATCAAGCTAATGAAATTAAACAATTGCTTCTTGAGAGGCAACCCAAGTTTTTAATTTGGTAATTTTGTTTCAATTAGTTTTTGTATTAGGTTTTTAGATTTTAGTTTATGTAATTTAACTTATATCTATTTTAATATTATTATTTAGTATAAAGTTTCACTTGGTCCATGGTTATATAGGTGTCATCTTAGTGTTGAATGCTTTGGGTGTGCGTGTTGATTTACAAGTGTGAAAGCATGTGAAAATTTGGCTATGTTAAAAAGTTAAAAAAGTTACGCACCTATATTGATCGAGTTGATCAGAAACATAGCCCTGTTGCATACAAAAAGGAGGTGCCAATGAGGTACAGAAAGATTCATAGGAATCAACACACCTTTTTTAATGACTGCATTTTTGGAAAATCATTATAATCACTTACACACCCATTAGCACACCTATATTTCCATAACCAAATAAGTGTTTTATAAATAGTAAGTCCCTCATCTTAAATATTTAATTCATGCTCTATAGGGTATCTATTCTAGGCTTGACTAAATAGATAAAGCTATAGCTATAACTAGCATTGACAAATATAGGTAAATCTCACAAGGACTATGAGTACTAATAATAACCCTTTTCTTATTATCTAATTGACAATTGAGGTGATATTCATAAATCAAATTTAAAATAAGAGAAAATAAACTAAGAAAAAGTCAACATAATCAAATAAACTAAGATGGAAAAATAATGAAAAATAAAATGATAAAACAACAGTGCATGTAATTTAAATCCCCCTAGGACTTCTCTTACAAACATGATTTCACTAATCAATTTAATCTAAAGTTCATTAACGATGGAAATTCCTCCATTAAGGTAATATCTTTTTCAAGAATATTAACATCAATTTCTAGGTTGATTAACTAAAATCTCTTTCTATTTAAAACCCTTACAATCACATTAATCAATTTATGAATTTCACTATTAGGTTTGACCATAACCTGAAAGATTTTTGTCAATCTATCTCTAGATTTACATGCATCTCCTTTCAATTGTGTATATCTAATTATACATTGGATTTCTCAATCTCAATTACATGAAATCATACATTAATCATCATGTTAAGAATATTAATTCAAAAATAAATAAGACACATAATTGAATCTCAATGAAATGAAAGGATAAATTAAATTAAAATAAAGTCATTACAAGGTCCATCATAGGGTTCATTTGATCCAAATACCAAAAGGTAATTATAGAAAACAAAACACAAAAACTAAAGGAAAAAGTTGAAAATCAAGGACGACATGATTGAAATCCTCTAAATCTCCAAAATTTCGCTCCATTGACAAAAATCTTCTCTAAAAGGGTATCCTTTAGTTGTTTATCGTGCTTTTTATCGCTTTAAGATTTTTCTTTGTGCTTCCTGATCCACTCTCCACTTTTCTCTTAATTGTTCCTTTTAGAATTCAAGAATTAAGGTTTTAGGTGGTATATATGCATCATCACAGTCATGTTTGTGACCATATTGATTAAAAATCACAAAACCATCGAACCTAAAACGAATATAGGCTTAAAATTTGAAAACAAATGTGTTGATGAGTGTGTAAATCTACATAACTTTTAAACCAGTTATTTTTTTATGAAACATGTCAACATGGGCATGCTAACATCAATATGTAAGTTTTGACTTTAATATAAGCATGTTAGTGTCTACATACTTATCCAACATCTTCATAACTTAGTCAAAATAGGTTTAAATTGTCTCAAACTTATCCTATTTTGTTTCTTTTGCTCTAAATAAGTGAATTACATCCAAAAAACACAATATGAATGAATTAAGTACCTAAAAAAATAAAAACTTAAATAAATAAGTAAAATGCACTAAATATATCATAAAGGTTTGAAGTTGATGTCCATAGTCTATAAGAAGTTTTTCATAGGCTTCTTAATATCATTACTTAGCTTTTTTATTAGTAAATTGATGGGTTGTTTAATACAAAAACAATAAACTAAAATCTTCTAGCTAATGAGAGACATCTATTTGCCCAACTTCCCACCCTTCTTCTTATTAGATCAAAATGAGGCTATCAATCATGATAGGTGATTATTTTGGAGAAAATAGGGACTCCTAGATATTTAAATGGAGGGTATACTGGCCATTTTTGTGATAAGCTCTATTTCTTTAGCAAATTGCATTCAATCACTCAAGGCCAATCGGAAGCTTTTTTCCTTATTAATAAGTACTATTGAGAGCTAGCTGAATTCTTCTAGGAATCTCTTTATACAGGATATTAAGGAGATGTTAGCACTACACGATAAAAGAATATTGTCTATAAAAGAGAGGTGAGTAATCTATTATAAGGAAAATTTCTTACAGAATTCAAATCACTTATCATTGCTAATAATTTTATGAATAATTTTTTATATATAATCTTTATGTAGATCATGAATAGGTAAAGGGATAGGGAATCCCTTTACCTAATTCTTCTAGCTCCTTAGAAGATTGTAGATGCTTCTTTATTAATATGCATACTGAAAGAGGGTGTGGTTATACACTGATTGATCCATAAGATGAAGAACTTATGGAATCCTATAGCTTTTAGAGAAAGATTGATGAAATTCCACTCCACTGTATCAAAATTCTTTTGAATGTCAAACTTAAGAGCATAATTCTTTCCTAATCCCTTAAAGTGATCTTTAATAGGTCTTAAGTTATCAACATGTTATCACCTACGTATTTGCCCTCAATGAAAGTAGCCTGAACTTGGTTTACAATGCTTGGTAATGGTTATTTGAGCCTATTAGCCAGAATTTTAGAGATAATCTTATAAAAGGTGTTACTTTAGTATATATGCCTAAATTCTTTTACAGAAAAGGGACTAAAGGACTTAGGAACCAAGTAGAGATGGATTTTATTCTATGCCCTCAACATATTGGAATAGGCTGAAAGTAAACACCACCTTTTCAATTTCATCAAATAAGATAAGCTTACATAGGAGCTCTCTTTGAGAGTTAGTGATCAAATTTAAGAAATGATTATTGGTGTAAAAGGGGAAAATCTGGAACTTTTAAGGTTTCTAAAATATTTTCAAACTACTCCTTGGTATGGTTAAAAAGATCTTTCTGCTTAGAAAGGACGACAGCTTCCTCAGTCATTAAGGAGTTAATCATGTTCTTGTTACTTTTAGAAAGAAGGGTTATGAAGGTATTTTATGTTAAGAGTCCCATCCTTCAACCACTGTATCTTATATTTTTGTATGATGATGGAGTTATATTTTTTAAATATATATATATATATATATTTAAAATTAAATGTAAAGAATTCATTGAAAGACGTAAAAGGCATAAAAAAGAGATGTTACAAGAATGTATCAAGCAGAAAGTAAAACAATATCCTTTTTGTTATCCTTAGGAAGAAACTAGAAAGTTAAAGGTTCCATTTCCTTCTGGAATGAGTGCTCAGGTGGCCAGTAGCTTGATAAGTTGCCAAAGTTTCCCATATCCATCATTGTAACTTATAGATTAAAGCATTCTTGTCAGTTTTAGTCTTGTTAAACAATCACTGGTTTCTTTCCCACTAACTTATACAAACTGCACAGTTAAATCTAAGGCTTAGACAAACTCGATCTTTCCCCAGAGAGCATATCTTACTTTTATCCCATTCCAATATGTTGTCCCAATATATCTTATAGCAGTACAAACTTAATATATGTTAAATGTTAGCTCAGATGGAGGCAATGTATTTGCATTTGAAATAAAGATGATCAATATTTTCTTCCTCAATAAACATGGTTCATATAAAATGTCATTAGATCTAATAATCCTATCTTTAGTTTTTAATGTCTCTTAGTTATAAGCCAATTGATGAAGGAGTCTTTTGTCTTCAAGGATCCTTTTTAAATAATTTTGAACCAAGGAATGAGTGGGTTGGAAGGGTTGAGTGCTTTGATTCACAAAAAATTGGAGTAGTCTCCATTGTTGCTTAAGGACTACATAGGTTTATTAATATTTAAATGAATTGGCAGATAGATGGGAAAATAACTTAGAGTCTTTCAAACCCCTACTTGGAAAATGCTAAAAATTGTGCTCATTGACACTCATGACTCGAACTTGAGAAAAGATTCTAGTAGAAAGTGAAGAAATATCATCTCTAAGGCAGAAGGGATGTAGAGAAGTCCTTTTTAGCTATTATAAAGTTATAGCGAATGTTAGTGATAAAAATAGTGCTTAGGATTTGAGACGAAGAGGTATATTTAAAATAACTAATGATATGCTACACTCTCTTAAAAAAATTTATGTATTATATTCATATTGCTATTGATGTTTTAGTTTTATATTTTGTGCAGGAAATTACCCATGATGACCCATTGGAGTTGTGCCTTATTCAGGATAAGGAGCAGAAGAAAGTTCACCCTATGAGAGTTAGGTAAATAGACTATTTTGAGGCTATCAAACCTATATTATAGAAGGAAGAGTTTGAGGAGATTGACAGGAGTTAAAGACTGACCTATTTTAGAATTAAATAAATTTGTTAAATCATAATGAGTATACAATTATGGAAAAGGGTTTAAAACTATTGATGATTATAGAATCAAATTTAAAAGGAAACTAAAAAGAAAATTTTGCTAAAGGCATTTAGAGAGCATAAGAGGGTGATGGCTTAGACAATTTCAGATATTAGAGACATGAGCTCCTCTTTTTGCACACATAATATTTTGATGGAAGATGATTTCAAGCTAGTTATGTAAACCCAAAGAAGATTTAATCCAAATATGAAATGAGTTGTCAAATTTATGGTCATTAAACTTCTTTAGGCATGTTTTATTTTCCCCATTTCTGATGGTTCCTAGGTAAGTCATATGTAGGTTGTTTCAATGAAAGGATGGATGATAGTGGTACCTAATAAGAAGAATTAGTTTATTCTTACGAGGAACATCACTAGTTGGAGAGTATGTATAGATTGTAAGAAGCTAAATGATGCCACTCGAAAAAGACCATTCCCCTCTTTTATTGATTATATACTTAAGAGACTAATAAACTATATGTATTGTTTTTTCTTAGATGTTTTGCTAAGCTATTTTTAAATTCTTATATCCTAGGAGTACTAGGAGAAAACAACATTCACCTGTCCAAATGGTATGTTTGCATATAGGAGAAAGCCCTTTAAGATGTTAAATACACTTGGTATGTTTCTAAGGTGTAATCTTTAGTCTTGAACATCTTACTAGTTGGCCTCTAGTTCTATTTAGGCTTTAAGGGTTCTAAACTTTAGTTATAAGTTATAATAACCTATTATATAACTAGGTTTCCTACCTCATCCAATCTCAATATTGGAATAATCTCTAAAAGCTCTATTGTGATTTCAACAAGAACTTAGATTATTGCATAACTAATTCTTTTCATTATGGTTGCATGCTCATTAATATATAAAGGATTCCCAATGTAGCTTTCAAAGTGACTTAATCCCCTAGTAGTCCAATATTCCAGGGGAATATTGTGAATATTTTCCTACATTGGAATCTTTTTTTTTTGGTAAGATCCTTAAGCTTTGTCGTGGCTTTTAGGATTGTAAGAGTGGTGGTTGAGAGCTATAAAACCATAGTTCTAATTCTAGTATCTTATGAACGACATCTAGGTTGTTGAATCAAAACAAGAAGATATTATTATCACTCAATAAGACTTCTTATAGCCCCTAATTCCTCCATTAGTTAGGAGCCCAAATATTTAAACATTGGAATAAAGGCCTCGTATCCATTAAAAAATCCCAACAAAGTTACCTCCCATTTCTTCATCCCTTCCCTTAGAGTATTAAGATCTGGTGTAAAAATAGTCTTCCTTTTAGAGGTTCTTAGAGGGCAGAAGTGGAGATGAATAGAAAGGGAAGCATAATCCATAACTTATATCCAAGATTTTCTTGTAGTGGCCATACAACTATTTTTTCAATATAGTTGGAAGACACAAATCCTAAGGCCAAATTGATGTTAGGTAGTTTTTGGTTGGGAATAAAGTCTTAGAAACTAGAATGGGTCTGATTTGGACCATCTAGCTTAGCCTTCTTATCAATTAAGGGGTTGGAGTTGGATTAAGGGGGTAAATCTTTTTTAGTGAGTAGTATAGGATTAGACATTGTTTTAGAGATTTTTTAAAAAGTTAATGAATTTATTATATCCTATAGAAGAAAAGGGAAAGTAGGAGGGAGCAAAGTAGTGACTCAAGGAAGAGAATAAGAAGGAAGAAGTGAGAAGGAGCTAACCAAGGAAAGAATTAGCTACTAGGGACACAACTGGTCAGAATAGAACACAATCTAAAGAAGGAGTTAGAAGAATTAGGTGATTAACGAAAACATAGTTTGAACGAGTAACAAAAAGGAGAAGTATAAAGTCAATCATAGTGATGAGGTTAATGTCATCTCTACTCTTACTCATAATCTTACGCCTTCCCTATTGTTACAAAGGTTTTCCTTAAAACACCAAACTTATCTATAAGTTGCACCTACCCCTTTGCACAACAATCTTACTTAGATCCGTTTAAGCAAGATTCAGCCTTCTCTTGTGATCATCGGTCAACAAACTTGTTTTTGAACTCCTCATGACTCTCGTATTGTTTAACTCTCACATTCTTGCAAGAATACTATGAAAGAGATATAACAAATGCTAACCTTTATTATTTCCCTTAAAGTATACAAAGGATGCTCTCTAAATCCTTGCGTCTCACACTTATTGAGAAGAGCAAGTCTTTACCTTATTCCATGATCCTGAGTGTCAAACATTGATCAAGGCTTACTAATGCCCATACAATTCCACTAATATGCACTAATCTGGTATTGCCCCTTTACTTGCCTACTTGCAAGTATTTGCCTTGTTATGTTGTCCTGAGTGTCAAACATTGGTCAAGGCTCACTAATGCCCACACAATTCGACTATGAGGACTTAGGGGCCTAACAAATCACCCCATCAGAAGAACTCGACGCCCTAATCGAAATAATCTACTCTTATTCATACTCTTTCACCTTCCCTATTTATTCTCTCTCCCTATCTCTTTGTACCTCTTAGGGTTACTTCTTCAAAGGATATATTCTACCCTAATTGGAATATAAAGAAAGAATATTTTGTTCCTTAAAAATTTGGCATTGGCTTATAGGTTATTTAAGTTATCATTACCTATATAGATAGTGAAAAGGGCCAAGACATAGACTTGGACTTCTTATGCATACTTTGAGCAACATATGGATAGGATAAAGAACAACTTCTATCTCGCATCATTATTTTTATTTTTTAAAGAAGAAACTTATATATGTAAGTCTATTATCTTTATTTCCAACTATGTGCTTCATGTCTATATACTCTGATAGGGTTTATGATGAGCTATACAAGGTGATGAAAAAGAGAAGAGAGATAAAGGATAATTATATTACATTATATAAGGACTATGTAAGAAATAATATCTAACACATAGATAAATTATAGGATCTTTCAAATATATGCATATTTGTTTAAATCAAATCACTTAATTGTATTTGATTATAATCCACATGTTAATTGACTTTTAAAAACTTGTTTCTTGTAGAATTCTTTATTTAATAATGTTCAATGCTTTCTGGAGACTATTATCCGATCATTGAAATAAACATTATCTCATATTTATAGATAATGTCAATTTGCTAATTGATCATTAACAATTAACAAAAGAAAGATCGCATCCCAAACTCATAGATGTGTCTATTTTTTATAATCTACTATTCACACATGATGAGTTTAGAGAATATGATTTATACATGTTCTCATACTTATCCAATAACCTATACGACTAGCATATGTTGGCAACATATATTCATGTATCTGTTAGGCATATATGAAGTCCTAATTACTGAATCAACCTTTTAGTAGGTTTTGTATTCCTATATCTATTAGGAATATATCAAGTCTTAATTACTGAATCGACCTTTCAATAGATTTTGTATGCTATGCCCTAGATCATATCTTTATTTCATTATCATTTGATCTCATTTATTTTATCATGTTATAAATGTATTTAATTCTCTAATCAGAGTTAGTGGCCATCTTTGAATACCAAATTTTCTTATGTAAGGTAACATTCAAAAAATTACCTTCCTTTATTCTCAATTCCCTTGAATTTAATTTAATTTACTTTCCTAGAATTGTCCCATAAAATTATATCAATCATAATCTTTTGGTAATATTCTAAAGTATAAATTTAGTTATTAAGAATTAGACAGGAGTCGTCAGGTTACGTTAAGAGATTCAATTAACCTCTTAGATCTCACACAATGTTAGTTTAGATCTTTGGAGTAACATTGATCCCTTTTATGGTTGTTTCTACACATCGTAAGATTCATGTGCTTTGTATCATCTCCTATTAATTAAGAGTATATGTCTTTCATAAATGCAATATTGTACGAATGTTGGTTTAAATATACTTAATGTTTAACTTGAGTTCACTTATCTACTCTTAGCTTTATCCTTTTAAACTTAACCTATTGTATCTAATTTAAGTGGGAGTAAGCATGAAGTTGGTGAATTTGTTTCTTATAAACCACATTTACACTGAATTAACAATGGTATGATTCCCCGATGTCATTTTGAAATAGATAGGAAAATTCAAATCATTATCCTATAAGAAGATGATGAGCCAATGAATCTACATGAGGCTCTTAATGGTCCCATTAAAGAAGAATGAATGAAAGCAATGAAAGAATAAACACTTTTTTAAAGCTTATATCAAGTACAAGAGTCAGTTGATCTTTCTAATAGGTGTAAAGTTTTTTAGAATAAACGGGTTCTTAAGAGAAAACAAAATGCTAGTGGCATTATGAAAAGATATATAGAATGCCTTGTGGGAAAAAGGATATACACAATATGAGAGAATCAATTATGATGAAACCTTTCACATATTTTGGGGTTTACTTCAATTCGTCTATGCTTGCCTATAATGGTAAGTTTGGATCTTAAATTACATCATTCTAAATGGAGAATTAATAGAAGAAATATATATGGAACAACCTGTAGGTTACATAGAGACAAGTCAATAACAGAAAGTGTGTTAGTTATTGAAATCAATTTATGGTTTAAAAAAGTATTCAAGGCAGTGACATATATGTTTTCATAACATAATCATTTCATATGATTGTTATATTCTTGTAAAGACCATTATGTATTATTAAGAGATACAAAGATAAATTTATGATTTTATCTTTATATATGGATGACATTTTGATTGTTTGTAATGAATATGAGTTTGTCAAGCAAATTAAAGATTATTGTCATTTGAATTTGAAAATAAAGACACGAATAAAGCTATATACATTCTTGGAGTTAAGATTTCAAGTGATCATTCAAAGAGAATACTATCACTTTCTTAAGTGACTTATATTTAGAAGATTTTAGAACAATTCCATATGCAAGATTGTAAACCAATAGATAATCCTATTGCTAAAGGTGAAGGTCTTAATAAGAATTTTTGCCCATCTACGCCACAAGAAAGGGACAATTGAAGAAAACTCACTATAGTGCAATTGGATGTTTTATGTATGTCGTGATGTGTACAAGGTCATATATTTGTTATGTTATTGGGATAATGAGCAGTTATTAATCAAATCTAGGACAAGCTTATTAGAAAGTAGTGAAAAGAATATTAAGGTATATAAAGGGTACTATTTCTTATGCATTGGCTAAACTAGGGAGGAAATTTAAATGAAAGAAAATCTAGCTTTGGAAAAAAAAAATTTTACTTAACAATGGTGTTATATCATAGAAAAGTAAGAAATAATCATATGTTCCTTTATCCATAATGGGAGCCAAATTTATAGAATTTTCAATAATAGTACATTATGGTGTCTGACTTAAATAATTTTTGGTTTGTTTAGGGTCACTCAAAGTGAGACTTATCTAGTATAATCAACCGTGACAGTTAAGTAGCAATTACTTATACAAAGGACCATAAATTTCATTGTAAAACCAAACATATAGGTACTAAGTACAATTTAATGAAATATATTTTTGCATAAGGAGTAGTGAACATGAAGCATATATCTACATAAGATATAGTGGCAGACACCCTGACGCTCTAGTGTGAAGATGCGAGAAGATTATCTTAGAGACTATAAGAGGAAAAAAGGATGGCCTATGGATAATTTAAGAATCATATAACTTTGCTGGAACTTACTAAGGATATGATCCTCAATAGAAAACTTTGGCATGATATGATCATATTAAGACCGCATTTGTTAAATTAGAAGCATTAAAATGATAAAGGCATTTAGATTCAACATTTGTTTGGCCTATTTTCTTGATATTTACTCTACCATATTTTATCCTTTAGGAATAACCAATTTTGAGAATAAGCCTTTTTCATTGATTATAACCACATTATTCGACTTTACATTATTTTTCTTGAAGCCTTTTTATTATTTTAAACCCAGAAGTTTATATACGTTACTTTATTCATACATTTTTAAATCAATCAATACGAGCATTCATCATGTAATAACAATTAATTTATAATCTTTTTTATTAAATCTTATTAATTGATATTTCGAATTAGTTAGAATATGTCCAAAATACTTTAGATCTTTATTCATTATTAAATTTAATTTGTATGCAAAAGGATGAAAGTTAGAATAAACTTGCTTCTCTAAGTCATATTTTTAGTAATCATTAAAATAATTAGTTTGAATGAAAATTGCATATTATTTACACATATATGATTCATTTTTGTGAGTTTTTGTGTCTAATAGCAAATGCATCAAATTTTAAGCTCTTTTATTGTTTCATGTGTGTTATCATTCATAGTTGGATAATTCTAGAAGTTGTTATTATTCATATAGAGATCATATTTGTTAAATTAGAAGCATTGAAATGATAAAGGCATTTAGATTCAACATTTGTTTAGCATATTTTCTTGGTAATCACCCTACCATATTTTATCTCTTAGGAATAACCAATTTTGAGACTTAACCTTTTTCATTGATTATAACCTTATTGTTAGCCTTTACCTTATTTTTCTTGAAGCCTTTCTATTATTTGGAACCTTGAAGGATATTTACGTTATTTGATCATTTGAAACTTAAAATTTGAGAACGTCCAATATTTCTTTAATTATTGTTACATGATGAATGTGAGTTAAAATGTTTGAAAAAAAGTGTTAAAAGTTATGGCACCAATTGATTTAAAATGCGAAGGACCTATATTGTGAAAGACCAAGTTTCTAGTAAATTTCCTTCAATTTTATCACCCTTTTGATGATCTCAATCATACCTTACCTAAGCCCCATTAAAACCTTATATTAAGACCTTTTAATTTTTGTTTCTAGTATACCTATAAGTGGTGGAGATATGATAATATTGCAAGCTTATGGTTAAGAATCATGTTGTGCATTGATTAGAGAGTTCTTATACTTTTTACCCTAAATAATTAAATGCATTGAAAGAAACCTTGGTGAGGATGTAAAGATTTATGCTTTTGATTTCAAAATGATTATTGATGTGATTATTATTGGCATTGACTTATGAAGGTTACTTTTAGGATAACTTGAATCTAATTGTATGTTAATTTGATTAATATGATATGATGATTAAGACTATGGATGGATAGGCTGAGGTTAATATGGGAAGGATGTTTGTAGGATTAATCATTTAGATTATGATTTGCTTGAGGACAAGCAAAAGCTTAAGAGTGGGGATGTTTTATAAATGATTATTTGATTATATTTATATATTCATATTTAATGTGTTTTGCTTGTTATTTAGTAGTTTTATAATATATTTGGTGCTTAATTCGCTTCAAGTGTGCTTATAGGTGATAATTGCCTTCTTGACTTAAAAGGAGAAGAATTTGGACGAAATTGTGGCATGGAAAGAAGATTTGAAGCAACTAGGACCTACACGACCATATACAATGATTGTGTAAATCTTTGTAAATGTATAGAGAGTTGAAGAATATTGTTTCTAATCATGTGAAGTTACACACCCGTGTATGATAATATACACGGTCGTGTATGTTGCCTGTGTAAGACTTTGTACTTGTGTAAAATCGTAAATTCAAGTGTTTTTATAGATGCATGGTTACTTACACGACTATATATGTTGACCATGTATATCTAAGAAACTCTATTTTTTACTATAAAAGGATGTGAGAGGAGGTAAAACAAGAGGAGGCAAATTTTAAAGCGTTTATAAGTCATAAGAAACATGAAGAAGTGACAATTATGAGTAGAGGATGAGGAAAAAACGAAGATTACGTCACAAGATTTTATAGATAACAACATCCAATCCATATTGCACGAAGATTAGAGAAGAAAAAGGAGATTTAGAATATGATTTTTTTGTTTTCTAGTTGCTCTTCTACACATTTGTCTTTGCTTTTGTTTTCTATGGATAGGAACTAATTTGTTTAATGCCTAGGTGTGATAAGTTGTGATAATAACATGATTTGATCTTTTATTTAATGTAGATTTATTGAGATTCAATTGTGCGTTATAATCTTGTCCTAATATATCTAGAATATTAGTTCATAATTTGATTTCATATTATTAGGAGTTAGAAATCTTTTTATGTGGATATATGTACCATAATTGGAAGGAGTTGCATAGAAACTTAAAGATAAGTTGATATAAATCCTATGAATTAGGGTCAAATATAGTAGCAAAATTGACGAATTAGTAACGGGAAGTTTTAACTAGAAAGAGAATTATGTTAATCAACTGATGAATTAGTTTTGAGAAAGACATTAACATAATATATGAAATTGTTTGTGCTAACTACAGCTACAGCTACACCGTGTAATTGGTGTTTTTAAATTGATAAATTCTTATAAGGTTAAGAAATATTTATATCTTCTGGTTTTGGTTAGATGATGATCATCTTAATTATGCTACGACTTCTTTTACGTTTCGCTGTAAACACAAAGACAGGTTTCAAAGAATTATATTATGGTGACGCGTGAGAGAGCATTGTATTAGGAACGATCAACTTTAACAATTTAAGCATATGATAAGAGTTAGTGTAAAAGTATTGAGTAACAAGTTATCAAATAATTAAATCACACAAGTACAATTAGCATACTTAAAGAAAAGATTAGGGAAGCAATTTATAAAGGTTTGGTCTTTTCTTCAAGTACTTGTTGAGAATTCAATTTATTAACTCTTTAATTTCATTCATTTAAAATTACGATTACTGTCCATTGACTTGCTTTAATTTTTGAACAAATTATAATAACTGAATCCATTTTTACAAATTCCTCATAAGCAAATAGAATTGACAAAACAAGTTTTAAGAATTATTCTTTCCATATAGACGGTCATGGGTCCATAATACAAATATACAAACCCAACCAGAATAGTGAGTTATCGATCAGAGCATAGCAATTGGAAATCGGAGAAATGAAATCGGAAGGAGAGAGCAGCCGATTGGTTAGCCTATGCATAGAGGCGGCCTGTGAAAGCAGAGAGAGCATCGAAAAGTGGAGGAGACAGCGACGATCCCTGCAGCGCTTGCCTTCTTATCTCGCAGACTCGCTTCTTCGCAGCCTCCTCCATCGCCGTCTGCTCTTCCCTTCCTTACTCGAGTACGCTTTTCCTTTTTATTCAAATTGTCATTTAGTTTCAATTATATCAAAATTAAGTGTCGAGAATTGTCTGAAGAAAATGACGTAATGGTGTTAGAGTTGGGCATATTTGACTGATATCCATGTTAATGTCAATGGAAGTTTGGATGACGGGTGGTAATAGATTATTCGAAAGTCTACGAGTACAGCTTTAGCACAAGATTTTTTAAAAAAAAAAAGTGTTCACACTTTTAGGTATAGTTATTAGAAAGAATTTGAGAGTAGACGTAATGCATCAGGTCCTATAAAGATGTTGGATAACAGCAGGCCATTACTTGAAATGTTTCCTATCATTTGAAGTTCAGAATGAAATCAAAGCTAAACTGCGCAAAGGTTAGGCTTTTTAATATCATTTATCCACCAACTGTTGGCATCTTCTTACTCTTTTATGTTGACATCCCACTTTCAGGCTGTCCAAGTGTGATAAAAATTAACTAATTTAGTATGTTTATTAGGATCATATTGAGAATCTATATTCCTTTAGCTTGAAGGATGTGCATGGATGGCGTGTGTAATTATATACATGATATTAAGTCTAATTTTAGCCTTTCTTGTTAAAAGGTTAAGACAGTTCAAGTTTGTCTGTGGTCTTTCTTCAGCTGTGATGGAACTTGAATAGCATTTTTATGCCAGAAATAGTCTATTGTGTTTGTGACCTTACTTAGAAATGTGTTGCATTAGTCGTCCTAATTCTGACATTGTGCATATAATGTTTATTCACATCACCATATAAAATTTGCTCTTGTAGACTTTTCAAACATAGTGTGGAGGTGATTGATCTCCGGGGTGAAAACAAAGTGGATGCTGAGTGGATGGCATATTTAGGAGCGTTTCAATATTTGCGATCCTTAAATCTGGCAGATTGTCGCAGAATCACCAGTCCTGCCTTATGGCCTCTTACTGGTAAGATTATACTGTAATTATTTTCCTCTTTTTCTATTTGTTTAATGCTTGGTGTAACAATTAGAAGTTTGAACTAGCAATAACTGATAAATTGTTTGTAGCAAGTGAAAAGTATGGAGTGTGCTTCATGAAGTTGCTATAGAATTCTGTCCATATCTTGTCAAGGAATTCAAGTTGAACCAGATTTATAAATCTGTCTGATATTGTCAATGGGTTCAGGTATGACTAGTTTAAAGGAGTTGGACCTTTCAAGATGCACTAAGGTTAACAATGCTGCTATTAAGCATCTTATATCTATTCCAAGTCTAGAAGGACTTCATATTTCAGAAACAGGCGTAACTGCAGATGGTATTAAACTTCTCCCGACTCTTAAAAACTTGTCTGTTTTGGACTTAGGTGGTTTGCCTGTGACTAATGAGGCACTGAGTTCTCTTCAGGTACCATAACCTGGCAACTTATGCTCATGCTGTTTGCTGTTGTCAACTTTCTTTTGATTCATATGTTCTTGCTTTTGATGATTTATTGTGTGAACTCTTATGTCATTGGCTAGAAGGTAAAAGGCATATCTAAAATCTTGGATTTCATTATTCAATATTGTTATGCCATATCATCTTTTATATAAATAATCAGATCATTATCTGAAGGTAATATATCCTACCTATCCTGATCTAAAACTCAATAAATCTACTGCATAACGTTACATTACCTGCGTACTTTCATTTTAGGACTGTCTTTCGGTTCATCTTAGATGCAGCAAGTGATGATAATGACTGCAGTGTTAGTTGAAGTTGATTCATAAGCCAGCTGGTTCTCGTACAATTTTGATCTGTACTTTCTTCCTGAATTACACTGGCATAGAGCTGTATATTATGATTTCTTTGGTATTTGGGCTGCATTCATGTTTTTCTGCTTATGTTCTTACACTTTCATGTTAGGTATTGACAAAGCTCGAATACCTTGACCTTTGGGGGAGTGACATATCTAACAAAGGGGTAGGCTGTCTTCATTTGTTCCCCAAGTTGAGCATTCTCAGTCTTGCATGGACCAATGTAACGAGGCTGCCAAATTTGCCAAATCTTGAATGCTTAAATATGAGTAACTGTACCATTGACTCTCTACTTGAAGGTGATCATAATAAAGCACCTTTAGCGAAGCTGATACTTTCTGAAGTCAGATTTGAGCATGAGCCTGAAGTCTTTTCATATATTGAAACGAGTTTCCTATCCTTTCTGGACATTTCCAACTCTTCTCTTCATGGATTCTACTTTTTAAGTCACATGAAAGCACTGGAGTATTTGGATCTCAGATCTTGCATGATTGGAGATGATTCGGTTCATCTACTTACAAATATGGCAACAAATTTAACAGAATTAAATCTCAGCAAAACAAGGGTAACCTCTGCTGGACTTGCAATTTTAGCTGGGTATGTTCCCAAGCTGGAAAATTTAATATTATCCCACGCTCTGGTGGATGATTCGGCTATTTCATATATCAGCCTGATGCCTTCTCTAAAGCTTGTTGACTTGAGCAACACCAATACCAAAGGTTTGAATTTCTTATCCTAAAATGTGTTATTGCCTCCTTGGAACTTTTGGCTCCAAGTCATTATGAATTAACTATGAAGTCATCTTATAGAAAAACAGACTTTTAGTACTTATCTTGCATGTAGGATTGTCCTAATGTAGCATTTCAGCTTCTCACTTACTCCTTGAAATTGCAGGATTGCTTCCCCGACCAGGTTCAGAGTCGAATAGAACAGCTTCAGAGCCAGATATGATTCCTTCCTTGGCAGCTCTGAAGAGCCTCAGTGCACTGGAAACATTGAATTTGGAGAACACCAAAGTAACGGATGCAGCCCTACCACCCTTGCCAAGCTTTCAAAAATTAAGAAATTTATACCTAAGAAGTGCTTCACTTACAGATGATTCCCTTCATCTCTTGTCATCCCTGTTGAATTTGAAACGTCTTGGAATTTGTGATGCTGTTTTGACAAGCCAGGGGCTAGATTCTTTCAAAACCCCCGCAACTTTAGACATGCTAGACTTGAGGGGCTGTTGGTTGTTAACTGAGGATGACATCTTGGCTTTCTGTAGAAGGCATCCACAAATTGAAATACGACATGAACATCTAAGTTGCTCTACATCATGTCAACGTGCCTCCAACTGGACATCTACATCATGTATTTATTTGGAACCTTCACAGATGAGACGAAATCAAGGAAAGATGTATACGTCAAGGCCTAATTCTCACTTTTTCATTGGTAGAAAAACTGAATTTAACTTTTTATATCTACTGCATATTCCTTTGTCCTAAATTTTCTTGTTTGCTACTTACTAGATCAAAGATTCAAGTATAGCAGGGAGAGGCTGCTTGCATTACAGTATCATTCTCTGTCCCTTACTCCTGAAGGAAGTCTGATGGAACTCAAGATGCAATTCGATTAGGAGAATTATCCCTACTACGCAGTAGTTTTCTTTGATCTTGTTTGCTATACTATTGCCAGTGTAACCTTTTTCATGTATAAATGGTGGCAAAGATGGCCATTATTGGCCTTTGGAGCAAATCACCGATACTACCTTGTGTATATGTGAAGTCCTAGAGTTAGTTTTGTATTGTGATGTTGTGTATCAAATTAAAGTTATGCTAAAAATTATTGTGCAAGTGCACATTTGTGTGAATACAAGTGTTGTTCCTATGAGAATTACAAATCTTAGTGCTAATAGTTTTTGTATTATTTAATCTAGCAAATAAATGACTGATTTTAAAGGAAAATTTTAAAGAAATTAAAATAATTAATTTAAGATAACAAACAAAAATAATGGATAAGATGAAGAACTAATAGATAAACAAGATATAAATAAGAATTTCATTTGAACTTTCCATTTTTGGATTTATCTTAATTCAATGATTGATCTTTTTTTTAGATCGATGGAAATTTCGAAGTTACAATCATATTTTTAATAAATAAAACCCTTATCTTTAGGTTTTAATTGAAATCCCTTTTAATTAAAACTCTTAAGTGTACATTAACTTTTTTTATTAATTTCTTTAATAGATTTAACTTTAACCTAGAATATTTGTGTAGTCATATCTTTAGAATTTTATGTAATTCTTATCATTTCATGTCATTATCTATTTATACATATTATTTCTAAATCTTTACATATGAAATCTAAAATTAAATAAAAGCATTAACATATTTCAATTCAAGCACACGAAATAATCACAAGTAATTCGTATTAAAAATTGAGTATTTTATTAAATCAAAGAATCAATATAAAATAATAGTTTTAGTGTTCATCTTATCTAGATTTATATCTTACTATAGTTCATATCAAGGTAAAGGAAGTCAACAGAAATTACGAAAAAAAAAAGATAAAAGAGAATTTTTATAGATGTTGCAATCTTGATTTCCTTTTGTTTCATATTCTTCACAATAGTAGGGAATCCTAATTTATATAAAAATCACCATCAACACGAGTCATAACCATAGTTTCATGTTTCACCTGTGATAGCAT
>JAOQMP010000210.1:30408670-30427728 GCA_027563575.1 Erythroxylum pedicellare | reverse complement strand
ATGCCAATGAATGCATGTACAATCATATGAATGTGCAAAATAAATTTGTATGTCACAATTAATTTATGCATGACGTGAATTTTCCTAATTTATCAAAAATTTCTCAAAATTCACAATTCTAGCCCTAACATGGGTAACGAGATGTTACAATTAAAGTAATCAAGTTGAATGAAATCGAACACTAGTTACACACATTAATTCATCTTTTTTGTGAGCTTTTAAGCCTAAAATTAAAATTCAAAAAAATTTTAAGCTCCTTTTATTCTTTCACAAGTATTTTAGTGCGTAGTTGAATGATTCTAGAACTTGCTTTTATTATACATATTTAGACCACAATTGTTAAATTAGAAATATTGAAATGATAAAGACACTTAGATTCAACAATTTATTTTAGCCTATTTCTTTGATAATTACCATACCTTATTTTATCCTTTAGGAATAACCAATTTAAGCCTTAGCCTTTTTCATTAATTTTAACTAAATTATTAACCTTATCCTATTCTTCATTGGAGCCTTGTTATTATTTGGAACCCTGAAGGTTATTTACATTGCTGAATGTTTGAAACTTGAAATTTTGATAGGTTTAATATCTTTTTAATTATGGTTCATGATGAATGCTCCAAATTGTTTTGATAAAAAATGAGCATAAAATAAAAAAAAGAAGAAAAAAAAATACCCAATGCGTTTTGATGAAAGGATCTGTGTGTATTATGAACAAGTTTCATGTAATATTCTCATTTGTATTTCCTCCACATCACCTTTTTATTATCCCAATCATATCATACCTAAGCCTCATTACAACCCTTACAAAGAACTTTTAATTTTTGTTTCTAGTTTATAGATAAGTGGTTGAGATGTGATAAAATTGTAAGCCTATGGTAAGATTTCTCCTTTGCATTGATTGAGAGTTTGATACTTTTCACTCTGAACACTTGAGTGTATTCTGTTAAATCTTGATAGGGGTGTAAAGGTTTATGTTTTAGATTTTAATGAGGTTATTTATGTGATTACTATTAATATTGACTTAGGAAGTTAGTTTTAGGATAACTTGAATATAATTGTATGCACTTTAATTTAATATGATATGATGATTTATAGTATAAATGGATAAGTTAAGATTAATGAAGAATAGATGTTGTAAAATTTATAATTTTGATTATGATTTGCTTGAGAACAAGCAAAAGCTTAAGTTTGAGTGTGTTTGGGAGAATATTAAGTTTGTGTGTCTCTGATAGATGCATATTAGACTATATTTATTCACCCATATTTGATGTATTTTGCTTGATATTTTGCAATTTTGTTACATATTTGGTAATTAATTTTCTACGAGTGCATTTATAAGTTATAATTACCTTGATAGATCAAAAAGAGAGGAATTCGGGTGAAATTGTAGCATAAAACAAAGATTTGAAGCAATTAGAGATACACGATCATGTATGTGGCTGTGTAAGTCTCTCAAAACTTGTAAAGTCACAATTTTAAGTGTTTTTGGAGATAAGCAATTTGATACAGGTCTATGTCTTAGACCATGTATGCCCTAAAAATCCTAAATTTTACTATAAAAGGCGTGAGTGGAGGCAAATTGGAGGAGACTCTTAGAGCTAATTCCAGAGATAAAGATAATTCAGAAGGGGCAATATTGATCCAGAGATGTGGAAATCATGAAGAAATCATCAACAAATTCAATAGTTTACAAAATCAAACCTATACTTTGCAAGAACATTTGATAGAAAAGAAGGAAGATTTAGAATTATGAACTAATTCGTTTTTTTTTTTGTTTATGATAGATTTCGTTTTCTATTATGTGTAACTAAACATTTTTAATGTCTAGGTGAGATAAACCATAATTTGTGCTATAACATATTTTGATTTTGTATTCTAATGTAATTGTTTCGATTGATCTATTATGATGCAATTACGTACTTAACATATGTTCTAATGGATTTGGACTATTATTATATAATATGATCTCATAACATAGAGATTGAGAAATCCTATTTATAAATAGATCTACCATAATTTAAAAGAGTTGATTATAAACTTAGAGATAAGTAGACATAAACCATTTGAATTAGGGTCAAACGTAACAACAAAATTTGCAAATCGATAAATCAATCTTAGAAACTTTAACCTGCGTAATTCAGTTGATAAACCTAAGATTAGTTGTTAACACTCTTAAGTGAGTTATTAACATATGATAGGAATTTCCATAGTTCAATAGCCAATAAAACAATTGCCTAATAAAATGTTAATATTATAATGGTTAAGGGGAGATTCATCACCTAGGCATTAATTTATTTTTTGTAACCAAATCTCAGGAACTTAGAATTAACTTGCAATTTAAGATATCTATGGAGAGAGAAGAAAATGTAATTGTATTATCATCAATTAAATAAGTAGGGATTGTAGTTAACAAAATAACACCTTATTATCATATGTTATTCTAATCGATTAACTCATATACCCCACTAATGTTTGTGTTAGTTCCATGTTTTAATTGTGAAATAATTAAGTATAAGCTTAAAATCTTTTACAAATTAATATTGGTATTTATTGGTCCATTTTGTGGTTTTGTTGATAAAGGTGAAAATCTACTACTGATATCTTAATAATTTGAGAGTTGGCACATAAACTAAAAGAAAGTTAAAGTAACATTTAATGCTTATTATTATCATTTAAAATTTCTTAACATAATAAATATTTAGTTTCATATAGTTGAGATCAAAATTCAAGAAGACATTTTTGGTCTTAGTATAATAAATGTTGGATAGGTGTAGCTGGGATTAAGGAGATGTTTTCAGACTTAATTAAAATAAATTCACATAGTAAGGATTTGTTTTTTATGATTAAAATTTCTATGAAATAGGAGAGGTCTATCATATTGTATTCATCAAAATTTATACGAAAAAATGGTATAAAATGAGAGTTCTCTTTCATTTAAAATAATGTAAAAAATGGACTACTCAATTTCAATTGTACAATGTAAAATGGCAGTAATTTGAAAAAAAGTGATTATAAAATCCCTCTTATAAGAAATTAATGACAATTAGGAGAGCATTTTCTAAGAAAATTTGTGAAAGTAAATAAAAAAGGTGATGATATTTTATAATGGGTATTAGTGATATCACAAAAATATGTAGTAATTAATATATATTTATAGCAAAAAAGATAAAAAAATAAATATAAAAATAAAAGGGTCATAAAGGTAAGACTTTGGGTAATTCCCTTAAGAGATTCCGATTTAATAGGACAAAATCAAATAACCACACATTGACGCTTTTAAATTATGAATTTTGATATCATCTTTTTGAGAATTGAGTTTAGGAATGACAATTTTAGCCCGATTTAACTTGATTTTAATCTAAGCTGATTGAGTTATAAGTCAAAATGATTCGACTCAATTAGGCCACAGGTTGAGCACGAATCAGGTGGGGCTGACTTATGACTTGACTGAAATAATAAAAACGAGATCGTTTTATAAAATTTTTTAAAAAGTAAGATGTGATGGGCCGATTGGCCAGTTTCGGCCAATTAGATCACTGGCCAGCCCGTGGGTCATTCAATCAAGGATTAGACTTGACACCCCGAGTTTGACCGAAACTTTTGAGAAAATAAAAAAAAAGGGTAGTTTTATAGGTTACGGTTTGGTTTGGTTTGGTGGTCCTCTGGTCTGCCTCGCTGTTAGTCAGAAAATTCTCCGCCACCTTAACAAAGACCTCTTCCAGTTCCAACACACACAAGCAAACAAGAAGAGTAAAATATCAAAGCGAAGAGTCGCACTTATTTTTATAACCTTTTCTCGACCTAATATATCCGACTATATTAAATGCAACTCTTAATACTTTTCTTTTCATACCCGGCGATCTGACAGTGCCATTTTCTTATTTCTCCTCACCACACACGCACTTTACCTTTATACATACACGTCTCTCTGTAGACACTTACAGTCACGTACATACATATACACATATACATAGAGAGAGCATAGTCCGTGAGAAAAATAAATAATGGTTCAGATGAAGTACTTGGTAGAGGTGGAAAAGGCCAAGGAAGGTGGTGATGGGAAGCCTTCGGTGGGGCCTGTTTATCGAAGTGTTTTTGCTAAGGATGGATTTGCTCCTCTTCTTCCCGGGATGGATTCTTGTTGGGATATTTTCCGGTTCGTTTTCTCTAATCCTCTTCTTCTCATTTTTGTTTGGTTTATGGGAAAAATATTTTCTTTAGTGTTTGGAGGATGGGTTCCCGCTTGGAGAAAAAGTCAACTCTTGTTGTCCTTACTTCTGTTGCAAGTGTAAACGTATCTTGGAGCGATTTGGAAGCAGGATTAGTTTCCTGACTGATAGTTTGGTGTTTTTTAATTGTTTTTTACTGACTGACTGATTTGCAGGGATCTTTAGCATTCACTCCCCTTGTTCTTTCTGTTGATTAGAAAATAAAGTAGTTTCCTTATTTGGTTCAAAAGTTTGTTCTTTTGAGGAATTCTAGTTCAGTTTCTCCTTGGAATATATAATTATGTATAGTTTTAATGGAAGACCAATTTACCTTTCTGCTTTATACATTTGTTCCATTAGTACACTAACGTTAATTAGATTTGTACAATATGTTGTCCTTCACGTTCTAAAATTTCCACTTTAATTAGAGCGTCCCTTAAATACCCCAAAACCACTTAACATTGATTTGAACCGTTTTGCTTCTTACAGGACAAGTGTTGAGAAATATCCCAACAGTAAAATGCTTGGTCGCCGAAAGATTGTTAATGGGAAGGTATTATTTTGTAGTCATTTTTGTTAGAAAAAATCTCTTTGTACGTCCTATTTGTGTATCTTGCCATTGCAGCTCTTTTAGTTGCTAAAACTTGGAATTGTTGGCTATTTGTTTCTCAGGCTGATAAATATGAGTGGCAAACCTACAAAGAAGTATATGATTTGGTAATTAAAGTTGGGAATTCAATCCGCAGTTGTGGTGTCGAACCGGTAAAGTATCATTTATCTTGTTAGGTAACCTGGACTTCGTATCTGAAATTTGAGCACTAATTGGTTTTGTCCGTTGATGATCTGTAGGGAGACAAGTGTGGCATTTATGGTGCCAACTGCCCAGAGTGGATTATTAGCATGGAGGTAACTCATTACTGTTGTCATTAGCATTACTAGTTTTGTCCAATTCAATTGAGAGCTTTTCCTCTTCTGTGAAGAGCAAAACTTGCTGGGAGACTCCTGTTGTCCAAAACCTTTTGTTCTAGGATGAAACTGAGTTCATCAAAGAATCTGTTTTTAACATTTCAGGAAGCTCTCAGTGGTATGAAGTCTGAGTGCACATTGCTTCAGATGCCATTTGAAATGTCAGGCTAGGGGACAGAAACATCTTAATTGCTGATTAGTATTTTCTCAGTAATAGGCTCATACGTGTAATTGTCTGATACTTTTTTTATATTTATGCTTCCCCAAGCTATTAATTTAGTTAGCTTTGTGTTTCAACTGGGACTGATAAGCAAAAGGGGAAGGGTAAATAGATTCGTGTGGCTCCTGAATGTCAAAGATATATCGCATTTTTATTCTTTTTGTTGTTACTGTTGCAGGCATGCAATGCCCATGGGCTTTACTGTGTACCTTTGTACGATACTTTAGGTACATAATTCTCTTTCACTTTGATAACTCAAAACATGTGACTCTTTTTCAAGTGTCGATGACTTTAGAGTAAATTTCTATTGAAACATTATTAATACTTGCTAGTGTGTCATGTTCAAAACTTGAATTTAAACTTGTGTGCTTGTATTGTAACTTAAAAATTGTTATCCTGACAAATTTTCTTTTTCACACTCTTGAATCCATGGTCTATTAGGTGCTGGAGCAGTGGAGTACATTATATGCCATGCAGAGGTCTCAATTGCTTTCTCAGAAGAAAAAAAAATTCCAGAGGTATGCTTTGTTGTCATTTACTTTTGAATACTGTTGACCAAAAAAAAAATCCATTTGGATATAGCTCTCATACTCACATTTTAATGATATTTCAACTCTTTTAAATTGGCTACAAATATGGGTAAAACATCATCCAAAGTTGGAATTAATAACTCAGAAGAATTCTTGAAGTTCTCTTCATTTATCTGACCTGGAAGAGATTGCTTTATGGTGTTTATTTATGATTAGGGATTTCATATTTATATGCTAATAGCATCCTTTAGTGATCTTAAATTCTCTCTTTCTCTACCAGCTATTGAAAACATTTCCCAACTCAACACAATACTTGAAAAGTAAGTGGATCTTTTAAGGTTTTGCTTTTCCTTGTCAAGTTTTTATGAAAAGTGATTGTGGTTACTATATTATGCAGGAATTGTGAGCTTTGGCGAGGTCACTCAGGAACAAAGGGAAGAGATTGTGAAGTTTGGTTTGGAAGTTTACTCTTGGGATGATTTTTTAAGACTGGTATATTGCTGTGCTACTTTACTTTAGGTTAACTGTTGCATTCATGGTAGATCGCATAACCTAGTGAACATTTTTTCCAACATCATCTTAAATTTGTTAAAGGTAATTGTCTCTGGCGTATGTAATGTGCTTCATTCGTAATCATGAAGTTTAAGACTTCAATTTTGTTCCTGTTAGTGTTCTAAGACCTGACCCAGTCCATCCATATCAATTTGGAAACCCAAGATTGATATGGAGTCCTTGTCTATTCACGGGCGAAAACTATCATACAGAAACCCATCTGGGAAAGTCACGGTTGAATTGGGTGGCAAATCCCTCTCAGTTCAATAGGCAATTCTCTGTTTCTTTTCATGTAATTCACACAAAGTTAGTATCCTATATATAGGAGCTATGGTTCTCAAAAGAATGCTTAATGTGATCTCCAAAACAAGAAACTTTATAAAAATGAAATTCTACCCAAATCATAATTCCGCAATTTGTTATACTACCAATTTTCAAACATCAAATAACCTACTTTCAGTGGTTGTCAGCCATACTTATTGGTTGTGTTCTACCGTGTCACATACGTCATCATCCATTGCATTTAACATCTGTCTCTATATTTCTGCCTCATCTCATTTGTCATGCATTGTCATTGACATCTCTCTAATATTTAAACCCAATTGAAAATAAGAAGACAAATGGAAGGAACTTGTGCGTTTGTACTTAAACAAGCCAACGGCATAACCCACAAGAGAGCACTTTGCTTGTATAAGAGCACAAAGAGTAGGTTTGAATGAGAGGAAGAGGGAGAGTGGTGAGATAGCTATTAGAATAAGAAAATGTTTTCTTCATTGACATTATTTGTGTTCAGCCCTATCTTGTACCCTGCAGTTCCAGATTGGTAGATCCCATTTTACACCTCTTGTTACTGCCAATCTTTCCATCTGAGAATGAAAACTTTTACACGTTGCCATTTATAGCCTTTTAGGTCTCTTAATGTCTTTAACGTTTAATAAATGGGGAAGCTCTCCTTAGATAGGTAACACAATTTATTTAAACAAAAGTCAGCCTTCATATTAAGAGTGTTCAAAACTCCCTAATTTGTTAGATTATGAACTTTATGTATACCTAATTGCAATCTTGCGCTTTTTTAATATTTATCCTGTAATCACGGTTATATCTTCATTAGTTTTTCATTTCTTTTTCATTTGGCAGGGATAGCTAATTTGGCACTCATATGATTTGATATCTTTTCTTTTCAACCTTTTATTTATTACAAAACCTTAAGGTCAATCTGACTTGAATCTTTGTCCCTTAACCCCTGGGTCAATACATTGCACTGTCTCTTAAACTCTGCTTCATGTTTTTCATTTTTCTTATTTTTTCTCTGCTGCATTTGGAAATGGATTTCATCTTAGTAATATCTCAACTAAACAAGACAGTATTGAGATTGGGACACAGTTGAGGTGTTCTTCTGATCCATTAGATATCAGTAGCTTCATTATTTTCCTTTTAATTATTAAACTAAGGAAATTCCTTTACTTTTTAGCTTCATTATTTTCCTTTTAATAATTATCTTAAGGAAAATTGCTCTAGCTTTTTTGTTTTTCACATTTTTTTTAGTTATTACTCCTGATTGATCCTTGGATGAAACTAAATGACCATTCTATGTTGTGACAGGGTGAGGATAAACACCATGATCTACCACTGAAAAAGAAAAGTGATATTTGTACAATTATGTATACTAGCGGAACAACCGGAGATCCCAAGGGAGTAATGATCTCAAATGATAGCATTGTTACTATTGTATCTGGTGTCAAGGAACTGCTAGAAAATGTTAATGAAAAGGTGATTATCTTCGTCATATCGTAGGTTTTGTGAGTAGACAATCAAAAGTGTAGTTATTTTTGGACCTTGAGCTGGCTTGTGAACAATGTGCATTTGTTAACTTCTCATACTACATTTTTAAAAAGGAGAGTTCATGTCTAATTAAATCCTTGTCTATCAAATTTACAGCTGACTACTGAGGATGTCTATTTATCATATCTACCTCTTGCTCATATCTTTGATCGAGTAATTGAGGAATTCTTTATATCACAAGGTGCCTCCATAGGCTTTTGGCGAGGGGTAAGCATCATAAAACTCAAACCATTTATATGGTAACCATCACTGAGATTGATTTTATGTTAAGTGTGAATGGATGGTTGTTAAGTGTGAATGGATGGTTACCATGTTTTCATAATAGGGTTAGATTACTAAATAGTACATTTTTTCAGGATGTAAAACTTCTTCTTGAAGATATTGGGGAGCTAAAACCAACTATTTTCTGTGCTGTGCCACGTGTATTAGATAGAATACATTCAGGTAAAACTCCTGACCATGATGCTATCTTGATTATGATTGTTATTCTTTTGTACATATTGATGGAAGTAAACCTTAAGATAGTACTATTGTGCCTCCTTGGATGAGTACTTAAACACTCATTGTCCGGTTGGAAAAAAGTGAATGTATCCTTTACTATCTCCTGATGATCGAGGCAGCATTACTCATGTTCTTGTGTTTGATTCACTAGTCATGATGCTATTTATGGTTGGAGTGCTTCTCTGAGGCATGAATACTAGGTTAGGGACTTATACAAGACCCAACTAGGTTAGGGACTTATACAAGACCCAACTTGGCACAGATATGCCAAGGAATGACAATGCTAAAGAATTACACTTTGTGATCATTCGTTTATTGTAACCTTGTCAGCTGCTGAATGCGATGAAAATAGTTTTCTATGTTATTTTACTCTCATCAAATACTCCATATAGTGAGAAGGATCTGTTTTCATGCTTTGTGCATTTACAGGTTTGACACAGAAGATTGCTGCAGGGGGTTTGTTAAAGAAGACATTATTCAATGTGGCATACTCCTAGTAAGTTGGATTTTATAGTCAAAAACATTTAGGTAAAATGATATATAACAATGTTCATCTTTGCTCTCTTCCTTCAAGGTATGTTAAATGTTCTTATCTAATCCTGCACAAAAACATAAAAGTAAAAACAAATTAATAATATCTTCTTTGTATTCTTATTCGTCACAATCAAATTTATTAAACTGCATATTTCTTGCTTACATATGTGAATTCTTTTCACTTGTCTGATACAGTTTAAAATCAGTTTTATTTTATCTAACTGACTAAGTGGTTATTTGGCAGTTTTATTTTATCTAACTGACTAAGTGGTTATTTGGTTGTTTCTCCATTCGCTGTTATTAATTTTCCATGTTTTGACTGACATCAAATTCTAACTTTATAATAATTTGGCAGCAAATTAAATTCTATGAAGAAAGGAAATACACATTTTGATGCTTCTCCACTCTCAGACAAAGTTGTCTTTAACAAGGTAATTTCCTTCTTTCCCTTAGGCAGAACTTGTTATAACATATTATTGGGTGCGATGAAATTGTGCTTATGTTTTGAGATCTCATTAGTTTTATGCCATCCTCAGGTAAGGCAGGGGTTAGGAGGAAATGTACGGCTTATCCTATCTGGAGCAGCACCTCTTGCTACCCATGTTGAAGCTTTCTTAAGGGTGGTTTCTTGTGCTCATGTACTGCAGGGATATGGTATGCGGTGCAAATAAACTCTGCAATGCAGCATCTTAATTTTCACTTTTCCTTTTGTCATGGACTCACTCACATTTTGCTGCTATCAGGGCTAAGAAAAGAAAATTATACTTTTGGTGTTGCAGGGCTGACAGAAACCTGCGCTGGCACTTTTGTCTCTCTACCAAATGAGATCTCAATGCTTGGCAGCGTGGGCCCACCTTTACCAAATGTGGATATTTGCCTAGAATCTGTTCCTGAGATGAACTATGATGCCCTTGCAAGCACACCACGTGGAGAAATTTGTATAAGAGGAAATACCCTGTTCTCAGGTTACTACAAACGTGAGGACCTCACAAAAGAGGTCCTCATTGATGGGTGGTTCCATACAGGTTTTTACCATACTATTCTTGGTGGATAATTAACTTTCTATTGTTGGTTTATTTTTAACTCACCGTGTAAAATTTGATTTTCGCTCCAGGGGATATTGGGGAATGGCAACCAGATGGAAGCATGAAAATTGTAGATCGTAAGAAGAACATATTTAAACTTTCACAAGGGGAATATGTTGCGGTTGAGAACCTGGAGAATATTTATGGTCTTGTATCTGACATTGATTCGGTACGTCTTTGGAGAACATTTAGTATTATCAGTGCTGGTTTGACAATATTTTGCTGCCTGTTACTTGGTTTTTGATTTTGTTGTATTCATTTTACATGCTTCCTTGTTGATAAAATGCTTAGCGGTCTTTCAAAGTACTGATCCAATTTCTATGTTGTCTAACACAAAACTATTTTATATTTCAGATATGGGTTTATGGTAACAGCTTCGAATCTTTCCTAGTTGCTGTTGTTAACCCTAACCAGCAAGCACTTGAACACTGGGCTCAGGAAAACGGTGTGAGTGGGGACTTTAAATCACTATGTGAAAATCCAAAGGCCAAGCAATACGTACTAGGAGAGCTTACAAAGATTGGAAAAGAGAAGAAGGTGAATTCTTTTCAGTGCTTTTGACTTTAAAACTAATATAGTTATTTAATCGTAACTGTTGTTTTTGGCAGTTGAAAGGCTTTGAGTTTATAAAGGCTATTCACCTTGATCCCCGACCTTTCGATATAGAACGTGATCTTCTTACTCCAACGTATAAGAAGAAAAGACCACAGTTTCTCAAATACTATCAGGTAGCTTTTATTTGTGGCAATCAGTATCATATCTATTCTTGCAACCTTCCCCTTCTTCTGACTTACGGTATGCTTTGACTACAGGATGTTATCGACAATATGTACAAGGGTGCAAGCAAGCCGTAAAAAAGGATTTGACTAAACCAAATGATCTCCTTCCAAGCAGGGCCTTTTTCCTATTATTTGTTTTGTACATACTCTATTTGCAGTTGCAGACATCATGTGTTTTCATACAGTTAATACCAAATACCGCGTAATTAATTTTACCCCTTAATGTTTATAAACATGAAAGCGTTTTATTGTTGTAATGAATGATCGAACTGAAATGGCTGATAGTACTTTGAAACTATACTTCCCAGTTTTCATCTGCTGCTCTAATCTTATCATAATTTTACTCTATTTCTGGAATATACTGACTTATCCCTTTTCACTTGCTTCCAACCTTCATGTATGCATCATCCTCTCTCGTTCCCTTTATCCATCGCCTTTGAATTAGTATGCAGCTAGCTCCCAAGTTAGTTCAAGACCACTCTACGTCTAATCCTGGAAAAAATCATCCTCCCCTAGTCCAGAGAAATCTCAAGTGTCGAGTTATAGGGGATGCTTCTCTATTTGAAAAACTTGTTATAGAATATGGATATTCCTTATTTGCATCACCTGTAGAGACTAAAATCAAGAGCTTTAAATGGAATACAATACTGGTCAGATATTTTATTGACAGAAGACCCTCATTTTCTCAAGTGAAACATTAGGTACAAGCTAAGTTGCATAAGCTGGGATTATCCTCACTAATTTGTCTCTGTTCCTAGGTTTTTTATTCTCTTCTCTTCTTCGGCACTATAGATTAATCAATCTACATTGCAGTACGGGCAGCTAGAGCTAGCTGAAGATGTTCCTCGCCCTCCCTCTGTATCCTTGCTCGAACCTTCCTTCCTTCCTCGACCCTCACTTCCAGTCTCTACTCTACAGACCAGCTGCTCCACTTGCCTCTGCTGCCCTCTATATGGTACAAAAACCTTCTATTTCTTACACATCAATTACTTCTTTACTTATGATGTCTGCTGGAAATTTGTTTGGAACGCCAATTTTAATGTCTTGTGTTTGTGGACTGGAAGTGAGATCAAGACAGTAATAAATAGGGCCTGCATAAGGATAGTGTACAAAACAATTTAAAGCTCATGTTTATAGCAACGTGCCTTGCTATTTATTTTAAATGATTTTGAAAGAATCAATTATTTCGTTGTTACTCTTTCCAGTATGGAGGACATAGTCTTCTCATGGGAGATAGATCAGACCAAGATGTCTAACTTGTTCGATGCTAATCAAACAAGGCTGTCCAACTTTTACAGTACTGGTCTTGTTGGTTTTAATGGTCATAATAATATAGTTGATTTCAACATTTGAAATTTGAGATAAATGTTGTTATTCTCATTGTAAAAAGATACAAATGAACTTGATTTTGACTGGAATTCTAAAGAAAACCAGTATAAAACAAGTTATTTGAATTTGTAGTGAGAATATAAGGAACTTTTACTTAAGTCATCTACTGATCTTCCATAAAGTATATTTTTTTTCAATTTATAATATTCCTATTCTTATCATGGCAATTGTTGCTATAATTTGACTTCAATACTTAATGTAGTAAGAATCCTTTTAAGCTGCGGAATGGAATTGGTAAAGTGAAGCATTTATCGTTGTTTTAATTGCTTTTACCTAGAATTTTTTTCATCGAGAATGTAATCATATCCAATTATTAAACACTTGATGCATTAGTATAAAGTTTGCAAACAAGAATGTAACTTCTCAAAAATTGGGAAGAATGTAGTAATTCAGAAAGGAAGTTTGAAAGAGGCTTGGAGTGACAATTTATCCAACGTTCTTGTGTTTTCATCATTACTATGCTAAAAGGAATTTAAAAGACAGGTTTGTTGCTATAGTGTTCTACTGATTACTTGCTCCATGTAACTAAATACAATTTAATTATGTAAAGTTTTATGTTAAGCTTCTTTTATGTTATACTAATTTATGGGAACCAATTTGTTTTGTTTATTAGACTTCTTGATATACTTGAATCAACATGAAGTACTATTCTTTATTATTTCAAATTAATCAATTTGCATATAAGGTTTATGTATTTTGCATAAGTAATGATGCTTTAATGTATTTAAGCATCATAAGGAATAACTTAATGATGTTTTAATGCACATATATGTTGATTGTTTCAAATGGATGAACATATTCCTTCAATGGCAAGTTCTAATATAGTACCGGATAGAGGTCTGATCTGGTACCAAGTGAAGAAACGATTCAAGTTGAAGGAGTAAGTTCACCTAGAAGTCATGTTTAGAATCACTTCATTAAGACTAGATCAAGGGACAAGGTAGAAAAGGGATGCAATTATTGTCACAATATGTTGACCAGGAATTCTAAAGGTGGAATCTCTCATTATAAGAGACACATAGAGTCGTGTAATAGAAAGAAGACTGTATTATAAGGTTAAACATTTTGGCCGTCTAATGTACTAAGATGGAAGAATGACTGCCATAAGTTATGAAAGCAAAAAAAATCAAAGTTTTTGATAGCTAAAAAGGTCATTGGTGATAAACAACCACTCTCCATTATTGATGGAAAAAACTTCAGGACGTTGCTCATCTCGATCCAATCAACCTTCAAGGTCCTAATTGAGAATATAATCAAGAAAGATATCTTCAAAATTTACGATGATTAAAAGAAATAAGTATTAATGATGTTTTTGAGTATTCATAGATGGGTAGCTATCATATTAGACATGTGGGCATCTGATACTGTGACGACATACTATATTGACAATGAGTGGACTTTAACATTTGACTATTGATGTAAATTATATTCTTTAATATTGTTACCATTTATTTATTGGTTATGTTATAACTGAAATTTGTTTGTATTTTTAAATGGTAGATTTATTTATATTAACACTGAATACAAGTAAAAAGTTGCTAACTATATTGGTGGATTGTTTAATTAACTGAAACCTCGACACCAAGTTATTTAGAGTTGAGCCAGAACAACTTAATGTATTGGAATGCAACACTTAAAAGAGTTCAAAATTTTGAAGAAATTGAACAATAACTACTCATTCTGTGTAAGAAGATGTTGGTTTTGAATTGTTCCATTAGATGGAATTTAATATTTAAGATGTTGGAGTCAATAACCAAGTATATTAAGGTGTTCAATAGGTTGAGACTAAGAGATTCTCAATATACTTGCCTACTGACAGAAGAGCAATAAGTGCACTTTGTGTAAAGTTAAAAATATTTTATAATGCTAATAAGTTGTTTTTAGGAACAAAATATCCATCTTCGTACAGTTGCATTAGTAGTATATGCAACATCAAAACAACTTTAACTAACTTTTTTTATGAACATAAGCATTAGGATAAAAACTTATGTTGTAAAATTTTAAACACTTTTTAAATTTATTAAAATTATTTAATTTTAACTTAAAAAAGGCCTAACCTGAGGCAATCGAGCTTTAGACAGGAAAACCTAATCTGGCTTAGGCTCGAGCCATTATCGATAACCCGATCAGGCCTTAGTTTGAGCCTGAGCTTGATTAATACACTTTGGGCTAGGTAGGCTTGCAGCCATTGCTACTTCCTATAGTGGAGGATTGGACAGAGATGAGAATAAGGAGTTGGTGAATAAGGACCTATGTTTGGGAACACAATTCAAATAGGGAAGAGTTGGTGAATAAGGACTATGTTTACGAACACAATTCAAATAGGGAATCATTTTTAACCTATATTCAACCTATGTTCTATGCTGGTTTATTCTATTTTCTACTTGATCGTATCCAAAAGAAATATGGGACGATTACGAGATTATATTAGGCCCATATTGGTGGTAACTATTATGAAAAAGAAACCAAGAGTGTAAAGTAATACAAGGACCTACATGGTACTATATTTAACTTGTTTTTAACAGAAAAAAGATGGTACAGAAAGGTAAGTGTCAATATGGGAGGACTAAATAATTGATTTGAAGCATTTTGGGAGAGAAAGAAAGAAACTTTGGAGGAAAGAGGGGATTCTAATGAAGATTTAATTAAGAAATATCAAGATTTAAGATCTATGTAAGCTCATTCTTTTATATTATTTTCTTTATCATTGATTGTTGGCTTTATTTATCATTTTATAAGCTAATTACGATATAGATTTAGATGAGAGTACACCAAGACTTGTATTTTAAGAATTAGGCAATTAGCTCTTTGATTGCAAGATTATAGTTATTCATGATCATATTAAGTTGAATTGAAATATACTAGACTTTTGGTTTTAGTTTTAGATTTCATACATAAGGATTGAGAGATTATATGTATAAATACGTCAAAACATGAATAACGAGAGTTTCATGGGTTGTTAGAGATAGAACTACATAAATCTTCTAGGTTAGGGTAAAACTTATAATGGAAATTCACAAATTGAGTTAATGTTTTTGTCGAGGTTTTGACTACTAAAAAATTTCAATTGATTAACTTAAGGATATGAGCTATATTTCACAAGAGAGAATATAGTTGTAACTTCGGATATCTACGGGTCTAAGTAACTAGTGTTAATAATTAAATTAAGATAAATTCTAACACAGTAAAGGTTTTAAGTTTATTCTTCATCTAGATCTTGTTTATCTACTAGTTACTTTATTCTTTCTCATCATCTTGATTTAATTATTTATTACTATTATTTTTTCTTTAATTCCACTAATTCATTTAGTTAGATTAGGTAATAAAAGGATGGTTAGCACTAGTAATTACAATCTTTGTGGGGTCAACACAGGACTAAGCTAAACTATACTATAAGAAATTCTAGGTGCACTTGCCTAAGTGCTTTCTTTAGTATTATATTGTGTGTTTCGTTTTATTTTTATCACATCCATGACTTTTTATGAAGTTTCATAGAATTTAGTGCATTCTTTAATGTTAAACTAGTATATAAGTATAGGTTAATCAAAAGATTGGTGCTTATATGTCAAAAGGTGATAATTCATTACACTATTAGATTTTGCCAGTCCAAACCATAAAATTAGTAAATATCTAAATTAAAATTACAAAATGAAGCTAGAATAATTCTTATGAAATTGTTTATACTATCTAATTTCTTGTTTTAATTATTTTCTTTTTCATTTCCAAATGTGCCTTGATCAATTAGCTTAAGTTGTATTTAGTTTAAGTTAATAACAATCTTATTATTAACTATATACTTAATAGACGAGTTTGAATTAGTTTTTAATTTATCCTTTTAGGATTAAATCTCACTTATCATTATAGTTCCGCATAACTATAGGTCCACTTGACTATAGTCTTAAACTAGGATAGTATATAAAACATCAATCAGTTACATATGCTTTCTACTTCAAATGAACATCTAGATATTATTGCTTTTACAACTAGGGACTATAATATACTAATATGACTTTATATTGGATACGTAATGTAATAATTTGAATAAAATTCTTTGTACTAGTTTTGTTCACAATTCCTTATCTTCTTAAAATAATTTAACCTCGAGTTATATCCTATATTAAACTCTATATGTGTCCTCCATTTATTGGTCTTTATAACATATTCTTTGTTCTCATTTTTAGCTTCAATTGGTACTCATAGATCTATTTGGGTGTCAACAAAACAAAGGTAATTGATATATTATCCTTCATAAAGGTATGCCTATTCTTGAATTCATCATAAATTGCTTTTTTTTTTAATGAAATAAAGCACCATATTCAAAAGAACTTCTTTCTTATACTTTCCAATGGAGAAATATTAGTATGTATTTGTTTACCTTAATCTTCTTATATTTGTTAAACCACAATAACTTAAATGGCCTTAATTGGTTCAATATGGAAAACTATAGCTTCTCTACAAGTGTTACTAGCTATATTAGCACAACTTCCTCCTTTAATGATCTTGTCTCACACCTTGTTGTTTATATGACATCTTGTATCAGAAATACTTTCCTTTTGTAGCTCTATATCATCCTCTTTCATTGTAGCACTCAATGTTCTCTTTACTACAAATACGTTTTAATTTATTGGATACTTAACTATATCATCATCACTAAGTGTCCACATAAACTTACTATTATAAGATATTACTATATGCTTTTATCATACCTTTGTCTCTTAATGACATAATTCTCATATTCAAGCACTACAAAGCTATATGTTCTGTTCCAAAGAAAGAAACGCATTCTATTATTGTTTTTACAATGTTGGGAATCAACTTTACCTATACATTTGCTAGATGGCTCCTTTCTAGGCTTGATAAACTTAAAATTTTCTTAAATAAATTTTTATCATCATTCTCTCAACTTTTCCTCCATAAAGAATGGTGATGTTTCATCCTTCAATAAGAGCTATAAGTGTGCTATATAGAAACCTCCTGTCATAAATTTCTTAATCATCTATCGCCCAAGCCTTTTTAATCGTCAATCGTGCTCAATCATCTTCATTCAGTAGCCCTCCTTGTCTCATGGTTTGCACTGTTGGTGTACCTTACTAGATGAATTCCTACAAAGGATTCTAAAATATAGAACTCATTTCACCATTCACAAATAAAAAATAATCAATAAGAGAAAGAGGGTTATTTTGCTTATTTATAACATAATAGACATCATCATATGCAATTCCCTCCATCAAATTTTTCTCCTTGTAAGGTTTTTTCAATTGTTTTCTTAGAGAAATTAAAAGATTGCATTGAAGAACAAAGGAAGTGTTAATTTTATAAGAAAACAAAGAAGTTGTCAAATCAAGCATTTAGCTAGGCAAGTTCATATAATGTAATTAAAGCTAAAAAAGGAGTTGACAAACTTCTTGTACTCCTTCCTTGTTAGTACATGGTTGACTTTGATTAGGTTAATATTTAAATTTATCGTAAGTGCATGACGTAGCTGTAGCTAGTACAAGCAATTATAGGTAGATCCCACAAAGACTAGAATTACTAGTAGTTACCCTTTTTCTATTATCTAACATAAGGATTAGATTTTAGATTTTAATTAAAAATTAAAATAAATAAACAAAATAAGAATTAAAATAATTTTGAATAAAAGGAAAAGGAAATTACTTAGAAAAACCAATATCAAATAATAAAGTCTAGGTGATGAATCCCCTTAAGAATCATTAGACATTAAGCCTTTATCATGCAATTATATTGTTGATTATTAGACTGTGGAAATTATTATCTTATGTTAATATCCTTCTTAAGACTATTAACAACTAATCCATCATTTAATTAACAAAACTCTTTCTAGTTAAAACCCTTAGGATTGTATTGTTGATTTGTGAATTTCGCTATTAGGTTTGACCTTAATCTAAAGAATTTATATTGGCTTATCTCTAAGTTTGCATGTAAGTCCTTTCAATTATGGTAGATCTTCTCCTTTTGCCTCCGATGACATCCTTTTATACTAAAATTTAAGGTTTCTAGGATATACATGATCACTTACAGGGGTGTCCATGATGGCCATTATGACCTAAAAATGCACTTAAAGCAAATAAAGTACCAAATTTATAATAAAACTATAAAATATCAAGCAAAATATATTAAACATAGGTGTATAATTATAGTCGAATAAGCATCTATTAAATATTTCCATACTTAAGCTTTTGGTTTTCCTCAAGCAAATCGTAATCTAACTTATTAGTCTTACAAACATCTATCCCTTATTAATTTCAACCTATCCATCCATACTCTAAGTCATCATATTATATTAATCAAATTAACATACAATTAGAATCAAGTTGTCTTAAAACTTACTTCACAAGTCAATATCACTAGTAATCAAATCAATAATCTTTTCGAAATCAAAAGCTCAAGTGTTTACACCCTCACCAAGAGGTCACTCAATACACTCAACG
>JAOQMP010000210.1:30352507-30369183 GCA_027563575.1 Erythroxylum pedicellare | reverse complement strand
TTCATAGATGACTATACTCGATATGGTCATGTCTATTTGATTTCTCATAAATCGGAAGCATTCGATTGTTTCATAAAATACATGAACTTAGTTGAGAATCAATTAGATAAGAAAATAAAAGCATTACAAACAGATCGTGGACAAGAATACTTATCAGAAAAGTTCAAGGCTTTATGTGATGAGAAAGGAATAGAAAGGCGATTAACAATTTATAGAACCCCACAACAAAATGATGTCATTGAAAGACAAACTAAGACGTTATTAGAAATGATTAGGTCTATGATGGCATAAGCAAATTTACCAATCACTTTGTAGGGTGATGCGTTGCTAGTAGCCACTTATGTAGTTAATTGTGCGGCCACAAAATCAGTTACTAGCACACCATATGAGTTGTGGATTGGTAGGAGACTTGATGTGTCAAGTCTCAGACCTTGAGGGTGTGCAACCTATGTTCATGATCTCTCTCATAAACATGAAAAATTAGGCCTAAGAGGGAGAAAAAGTATTTTTATTAGATACTCAGAACACTTAAAAGGATACGTGTTCGTTAGTGAATAAGGTAATGGAGGTGTAACTGAATTTGAATCACGAGATGTAACATTCTTAGAGAATGATTTTTCCAAGCAAGGCAAAATTGGTAAAGACCTATTATTATATGAGTCGCTTGATCAGAATGATTTTGTTGTGAAGAATCAAGATGGGGAACTTCAACTAACTGGTAGCAATTCCACAGAAAGGTTCTCTATAATGACTGATCCGAGTGGGAGCAATCAGATCAATCATGAATTTATTTAAGATGAACCTCGGTTAAGACGAAGTAATCGAGGAATAATTCCCTGACATCATTTTGAGATTGAAGGAGAAATTAATATGATTGTTCCGCAAGAGGAAGAAGAGCCAAGGAATGTAAATGAGGCTCTTATTGGCCCTGCTAAAGAAGAATGGATGAAAGCAATGACAGAAGAAATAGCTTCTTTAAACTCAAATCAAGTATGGGACTCGGTTGACCTCCCAGAAGGGCGTAAAGCAATTGGGAATAAGCGGGTTCTCAAAATTAAGTGAAAAGCTGATGGCAATATCAAAAGATATAAGGCACGTCTTGTAGCAAAAGGATACACACAATAAGAGGGAATCGATTACGAGGAAACTTTTTCACCTGTTGTGAAGTTTGCTTCAATCCATCTTCTTCTGGCTATAGTAGCCAGTATGGATATTGAATTACATCAAACGGATGTAAAAAACTACTTTTCTCGATGGAGAATTAGATGAAGAAATCTACATGGAACAACCTTTAGGTTTCATCAAGGCAGGTTAAGAAAATAAAGTATGTCAATTATTAAAATCAATTTATGGCCTGAAGTAATCTTCAAGACAATGGTATATTCATTTTCATAACGTAATCATTTCGTATGATTTTCAAATGATTGATGAAGATCATTGTGTGTATGTTAAGAGATCCAAAGATAGATTTGCGATTTTATCTTTATACATAGATGATATATTGATTGCTTGTAATGGTTGTGTGTTTCTTACAGAAATCAAAGATTAGTTATCATCTGAATTTGAAATGAAAGATATGAGTAAAGCAGCATACATTCTTGGAGTCAAGATTTCAAGAGATTGTTTGAAGAGATTGTTATAACATTCACAAGCGATGTACATTCAAAGAATTCTCGAACGATTCCGTATGCAAGATTGCAAACCAATAAATAATCCTATTGCTAAAAATGAAGGCCTTAGTAAGAGAAATTGCCCATCAATGCCACAAGAAAGGGAACAAATGAAGAATGTTCCCTACTCTAGTGCAGTTGGAAGTCTTATGTATGCAATAATGTGTACAAGACTAGATATTTGTTATGTTGTTGGGATGGTAAGCAGATATCAATCAAATCCAGGCCAAGCACATTGGAAAGCAGTAAAGAGAATATTGAGGTATCTAAAGGGAACTGTGGACTATGCATTATATTATCAAGGCAATGATCTATGTATACAAGGGTATACAGATGCAGACTGGGGAGGAGATTTGGATGCAAGAAAATCTACCTCAGTATATCTATTTATACTAAACCATGGAGCAATATCATAGAAAAGTAAGAAACAATCTTATGTTGCATTGTCCACAATGGAAGCTAAATTTATAGCATTCTCAACTATAGTACATGAGGTTGTGTGGCTTCATCGATTTTTTGTCCAATTGGGAGTCACCAAAAGTGAAATTAATCCAGTGACCATCAACTATGATAGTCATGCTACAATCGCTTATACTAAAGACCCCATATTTCATTGTAAGACAAAGAATATAGATACTAAGTATAATTATGTGAAAGATATAGTTGCTCGACGAGAAGTGAACATGAGATATATATCTACGCGAAATATGATAGTAGGCCCAATGACAAAGCCAATTTATAGAGATGTATACATTAGGCATGTAAAGTCACTAGGACTACGTAGATGTTGAAATGTACTGAAAAACGTTTCTCTATATATGTTCACTCAGTCTAATGTCATATGTTTGGATATAATGTATGATGAATATTATACATTGTGTATCATTTAATTCATGAATATATGTGTTTATGAATAAATATTTTTTAGGATGAATGATAAATATATGAGACAGATTATAGATTGGCTCTCTCACACGAGAAATCACCTCTAGTATTTATGCTCGCTAGAGATGAGGCAAGTTTAACGTTTATTATCTAGGTGATAATTGATAAATGCCGTAAGAAAATTGGTTCAAAGTGATTTATTAATCACTATATCTGTCTTACGTTGCCAGATGTGAGTTCTAAATAAGTTTTTAAGTAGATAAGTGAACTCAAGTTAAACATTGAGTATGTTTAAACTATCATCTGTACGATATTTCTTGAATAAAGATGTCCAAGTTAAACAAAGTGGGTAAATATCGTAGCTTATGACTCGTATCATATCTGCATAACTGACCACAAAAAAGGGATTAATGTAAGTCGCAAGATCTCATCTTACATTGTGTGAGACCCTTGAGGTTAAGAAGAACCTCATCATATACCCTTATGACTCTTGTTTCATTCTTGAGATTTGAATTTAAGGTTTGCTTCTTTAGGTTATTTCCAAAAGATCATCCAAGATGCGATCCTATGGAATAATTCTAGGAAAGCAAATTAGATTTAATTCAAAAGAGAATTGAGAACAGAAAAAGGTCATTTATGTTTTATTGTTGACTCGCATGAAAAGTATTCATAGATGGCCATTGTCTCTTTAGTAGAGAACTTGAGTAGAGTCATGATGAGATCAAAGAAAAATGCAAATGGGAGATATGACCTAGGGTATAGCATACAATGTCTACTCAAGGACACTTAAGTCCAAGGATTAATTTGTTAATTGAGATGTCATATACTCCTAATAGATATATGACAATATGCTCTCGTCGTATGCTAGTCACATCAGTTATTGAACTAGTATGAGCATTGTAGAGTTTTTTTAATTAGAATAAAACCCATCATGTGTGAGTAGGAGATAATGACTTATTATACACCTATGAGAGGTTTTTAAGTCAATGTTCTTCACACAACTACCAAAGGGAGTTACGGTTTTGCTTAGCTGTAAAAGAACCGAAGAATGAAATATATAAGAAATATCAGCATATGTTTCTTCAGTGGTGATGTGAAAAATATTCTCTTTAGTAAAACGTTTAAGCAAAGTTCTTTAATCCGTGGAACTACAACAAAAATTCAAATATGTAATTTTTCTTTTATATACATATGACTCCTGTGTTTAACATATCTCTGTGATTATGTTTTATCATGTTTATTTTTTCTAACATAAGATCTAATAGAGATCTTACTCTACCATTACAACCACCATCTACACCAGTACTAGGTCACCTACTTTGACATATATAGATGAGTTCATATATTGGTTAGATGATAATATAATGTAGCTAGTACAACATCTAACAAAGGAGATTCGACCTCCACCAGTTTTTCCGTAATAGCGAGCTGCAGAGGTAGAAATGGAGCACACACTAGAAACTACGAAGGGAGATGGAGCCAAGTCTAAGGAGCTTAAAGAGCACAATAAGCCTAAGGCATCAACTGTCAAGGAGGACATCGAGGATGCGGATATTAGAGAGATGAGGTATGCTAAAGTACTAATTGGAGAGGAGACCATTTTTCCTAATGATGAAATGAGGATAGTGGTGACTAAGCCCTCTACAGGGAGATTGATGGAGATGGTTTCATTTAAGAACTTAAAGGAATAAAGGGCAATAATGCCCCACGTGCCACCTCCAATACCACTAACTCTATAAAATACTTCATATATCTTTTTTATATTTGGTATATTTTCTCATGTTTTATAATTTACATGAATATTCTTGATCAAGTATATACATATTTTTAATATCTTTGCTTCATTTTGATTCGTCTTTTTTTCCTAAGCTCTTTATGTAATCCATTTAGCACTTCAGTGACACATTTATGGGATGGACTTATATCTTAACTTGATTGATTGACTTAAAAATTAGGTAAGTTCAAGTCCTTTATATCCTTTACCCCCTTCTCATTTTTATTATTATCTTGCATAATGGAAACATTGAGGACAATTTTTATTTGAAGGTTTGGCGAGGGATTGTGATTTAAAAAATTATACTCAATCAAATCAATTTTGTTATTATCCTTACAATAGAAATTAATTTTCATAAATTTATTTTTGTTTGAAAGTATGCTATTAGAGATAATGCATTATGAATTTGATTGTTTTGGTTAAGTGGCTTGCTTATATAACTAGTTATAAGTGTTGATGAATAAGTGAGTTTTATTTGCCTTGTGAATTAAGAGAAAAAATACAACAATGATCATTATGACATTCTTTGTGCAAGATGTACATGCATAGGTAATTGTGACCTCTTTTGAGCACTTTTATCTTCTAAATATATATGAATAAATGAGCATAACAAATTCACGTCACTAGCTTTGTACCAGAAAAAAAAGGTTAAACATAAAGAGTGGTATCAGTAGTTATTTGAGATAGTGACCTACTCAAGTAACTAGGGGTATTCATGATAAGGTGTTTACTTTAACATAAAAATGCTAGTGACTTTTCAAACAAGCTTTTGGTGCTCTTGTTTAAGTTTATCTTTTATTATTAAAAAGGATGTGAATGTGTTTGAAAGTTGAAACATGTATCTTATATGTGTTTATTTTAAGCTGGAATTAAGTTTTGTGATTAGGATGAAGTTTGAAGACTCATAAGCTAAATTGAACTAACTAGTGAATTAATGCAAGTAGTTGGTTGCATAACATTTTGATGATCCTTTATGATTAAGTGACTGGTTAAGATTTTTCATGAATGTGTTTAATTGGTTAAGTATTTTTCTAAAGTTATTTTCTAATTAAGATTGAATGATGATTTGGCTTACTTTAGGATAAGAAATCGCTTAGGTGTAAGGAGTTTGATGTATTTTAAACATACATTTTTTTACATTATTTTCATAGTATATTACTTTTGTTTTGAATGAATTTGATACTTAAGAAATTTTGTCATTTCAGGTCATATTTCTTCCTATATATGGAAAATACGAAAATTTGGAGAAGGACTGGAGTAATTTTGGAATATTTGGAGAAGAACCACGTTACAATGTGTAGAGTCTCGTATTAAGGGTTATGTATAAAGGTAATTGGTTCTGTTTCTCAAACACATCCTATCTGCCCTATGTTATCCAATATAACAAACATGGTATCATACACGGTCCCAAGTATTTAGTCGTATATTCGTTATTAATTTTGGAGAAAATTATAGAGTATACAGCTAGCTATATGGACTTGTGTTTGGGATCTTATAACTTATTAAAACATAGGGATTTGATTTTTTAATAATAAGAAGAGGGAGAAAAAAAGAAAAAAAATTATCCAAGAAACAAATCAAAAATTATTTTAGAACTATTTTACATTAATATGATCAAAAATTCACCATTCTTTTGAGATAGATAAGGATTCTAACCATTCTTTAAAACTTTCAAGATTTAAGAAATTCCAACTTTCTTGGGATTTATCCATGCTTTTATATTAAAAGAATAAAAGAGGTGAAAGTCAAAGATTTGAATATATGATTAATGCATCAGATTTGAGAGATGAGGTGTAAGTTTAGGTCATAATGTGAATAAAGAAGGCTAAATATAAACTATTCAAGAGAAAGTCATAATATCTTCATAAGTTAGGTTAAAACCTATGAAGAGAGTTCATATAATGATTTATGGCATTCTTAGATTGTCTAGATTTAAAAGAGATTCAGTTGATTACCTCTGAATAAAAATTATGTCTTGAGAGAGAATATAGTCTAAGTTAGGAAATCTTACTAGTCAAAGAAGACCGAATAATTCATTAATCAAAGGTGAAAAGGAATATAGTTAAGTCCTATAAGAATTTGGCCTAAATCTAGTTATTCACAATTTGGTATATTCTTAATTATTATTTTGAGTTAGTATTTAAATTTTTATTATTATTTTATTTTTTTATTCATCCATCGACCAAGGTAGATCTAGCTCATTAAGTTTTTTGGTAGTGGTGTTAACTAACAATCCTCATGAGATCGACCCATGTCACTACTGCTAACTATAGCTACATTGCATAATTACAATAAGACAATAGAATAGTCATGTATCAAACTGTGTGCTTCACATTTTTCCTTCAAAATTTAAATTAAAAATATATTGAAACACATATGTTTAATTGTATCAGACAAAACCTTTAATTGGCATAGTTAGATGCATTATTGATAGGTGTAGATTATAGTATGTTTTTCTAGGTGTTTAAGTTTGTTTTTAAGTGCTTTATTATATTATTATCATATGTTTAGGACTTAGAATAGTGTTCTTATTCATGGTTATATGTGTTTTAACTATTTGATTAGTTTAGAGAAAGAATTTGAACTTAATTTTATATTTCAAGAGGTGTTTAAGTTGATGGAAATAAGAAATTGAATAAAAGAGAATAATTGGAAGCAAGAAAGATCATTACAGATTGATAAAGAGCAAATTCCAACAAATTTCAACTTTTCCAACTCACGAGTATTTTTATACTTTTGATGTTTTGACACTAATTTTGTAACAAAATTAAATGGCGAAACCTAGAAAGAACCCTAGAAGCCTTAATAACCACACACACAAAAAAGCAACAGCCACCAGATCAAAAGAAGATTAAGAGGAAACATTAAGGGAGCTTCAGAGAATTTCATGTTTCCAAATCAATACTCCTACTAGTTTGTCTTTCTTTTCCCTTTAGTTCTTTCATTTTCTTGAATGTTTATTTGGATTTCGAAGATGTTTAAAATGATTATGGATTTCTAAATCCATATGAGGGATTATTCTTGAATTGTTTTGTTCATCTTTATTCTTGTCGAATTCACTACATCTATGAATTTTTATGATAATTGTTATGCTTATACTTAGTAAGAAGCCATAGAAAGAATGATGTTGGATGAAAGAAGCCAAAGAGAGTAGCAAAGGACCCTTATGGACCTCATAAGGCTAGGTTTCAATGCCAATCATTAAGGAATTACACGACTATCAGTGCAAGTGAATACCCTAAATTTAAACTAACATTGTTGAACATACTACAAACTAATAGATAATTTCATGGCTTGGCCAATGATGATCCCAATGCTCAATTGGCTAATTTCTTTGAGATTTTTGATACAATTTGATATAATAGTCATAAGATGCATTCAAGATGAGGCTCTTCCCCTTTACACTCAAGGATAGAGCCAAGACGTGGTTTCGTTCACTTAACCTAGTGAACATCACAACATAGGAGTAGCTGGTACAAGCCTTTTTAGCTAAGTACCTCCCTTCAACAAAAACAACTAGGCTTATAAAGGAAATTACAAATTTCCAGTAAAACAAAGGGGAGTCATTATATGAAGCATGGGAACGATTTAAGGAGTTATAATGGAGTTGTTCGCAACATAACTTGCCAAAAGAGTTCCTCTTATAAATGTTTTACAGCAGAGTTAATCCATCCATGCGAGGCACCATTGATGGAGCAGCTGGTGGCTTATTAATGAGGAAAATAGTTGAAGTGGCATATAATCTGTTAGAAAAAATGGTGAACAATAGTTATCCTTGAACATTGGAACAAAGTAGATAATAGTTAACCTTTCGGGATCCAAAATGAATGATTGTTGTAGATTTAGTGACAGAATTGTAAGCTGAGATCACCAACCTAACTAAGCAATTGAACAGCTTCAAAGCCACCTCTTCCTCTCCACTCAAAGCAATTTAGCACGGATGCGAGCTATACAAATAAGAGAACCATATCACAGCTGATTGCTTCCTAATAGAAAACAACAACATGCAGTAAATCAACCTCATTGAAGCACAATTTGGTTAGGAAGGTAATAATCCTTAAATACGTATAATCTTGGGTGGCAAAACCACCCAAATTTCTCTTGGTCTAATAATGCGGTAACTCAAGTGATAACTTAAATCCCACCAAGATTTTAGAAAGACAAGTTTGGTTCATTGGAATTAAATATGTATAAGTTAATGGACGTGTTGAATTCTAAGTTCACGAGCCAATATGAGACCTACAAGAGGATAAAACTGAAATTCGATCAAATAGTAAAGAATCATGCCTTTTCCATTCACAATCTAGAGATTCAAGTGGGCTAATTAGCCAATGCATTGTCTATATGAAGTATAGGGAGCCTTTCAAACAATATGGAAGTAAATCCAAGGGAGCAATTTAAGGCTATCACACTTAGGAGTGAGAAAGAACTAAAAGGACCAGTAGAAAAATAAACTAAATCCCATTTTGTAGAATACCAAAAGAAGGGGGAAAAAAAAGGAATTGACGAGCCTCCCTATGCTTCTCCTTCCCCATACCCACCAAAAATTCCATTCACATAAAGACTTTAGAAGAATAAATTGGAAGCACAATTTTCAAAGTTCATGAAAAGCTGAAAACATTGCAAATTAAATTGCCTTTTATGGAGGCTTTAGAACACATGCCCAAGTATACAAAATTTCTCAAAGAAATCTTATCAAGAAAGAGGACTTGTGATGACCATCAAATGGTCTCTATGAAGGAAAGTTGTAGCTCCATAATTACCAACCACATACCCTTAAATTTGAAAGATTCGGGGGGTTCTACTATACCTTGTGTAGTAGGTAATTTAGAATTTTCTTAATGTTTATGTGACTTAGGTATAAGTATTAATCTTATGCCTTTGTCAATTTTTAGGAAATAGGGGCTAGGAAATGTTAAGCCAACTTTCATATTTATTCAGTTAGTAGATCAATAGATAAAGAAACTTTTTGGCATAGTGGAGGATGTACCTATAAAATTCAACAAGTTTATCATTCCTGTGGATTTCATCATGCTAGAATTTGGAGAGAATCAAAACTATCTACTAATTCTTGGTATGCCCTTTTTGAACACTCGAAGAGCTTTGGTAGATGTCCATGAAGGTATCCTCATCCTTTAAATTAGTGGTGAACCAGTGGAATTCAATATGAATAAGATATTAAAGAATCTGAAGGAGGGCAGCTCATCCATGAGAATTGATGTAGTTGAATATTTAAAGGAATAAGAGGACGAGTCAATTTCGAAAACTATTAATAAAGTATTGGGAGTCATTTTAATTACAAACTATTGGATTTAATTGAAAATTCTATGAGTTTCATCATTCCCTATGTTATTAATCGTTTTTTTAGAATATGGCATTACTAAACTTACTTGGATTTCTTAATTTGATCAATTATTTTCATTTTATTATCTTACTGTATGTAGCTTATTTACAAGCTACTAAACTGTCATACAGAGAAACAAGTGAAAGCAAGTCACTCATTATAGACCCAGGTTGAGGGTAGAAGGCAGAGTACATTAAGCCATTGACGTTAAGCAAGTGCTACTTAGCATAAACATAAAAATTAGGATATTTCTAATTTTTAGTTTATTTTATTGATACTTGTTATTTTATTTTTATTTTTATTTTATAGGGAGTGAATTGATGGATTTTTATAGTGTAGAGTGCCTTCAAATTCTACCACCAACACCATTACCACCTCAATGACCATAAGTATTCTTACTCTCACTTTGTCTTTATTGTTCTTTATTTTTCTTTATATTTTTTTTCATCACATTGAGGACAATGTACTGCTTAAATATGCAAGTGTATATCAATTTTGTGTGAATTTTGCATCTGTATTATGTTAGTTTTTTATTAGGTTAGCATTGTGTTAACATGTGTTGCATAATGTGTGCATTGTGTCAATGGCAAGAATTGAATGGAATTAGTTTAGCTTTGAACATGGCCATTTAAATTGTAAAGGCCATTTAAATTGAATGGAATTAGTTTAGCTTTGAACATGGCCATTAGGATATGACATCTATTCTTTCACTTTATAAAATTTGTCTGTATACATTTATAATTATAGTCAATTAAATTGGTTAACATCATTAGTACCCTTTCATGAGAGTAATTGACTAAGAAGAAATGAGGTAGGCTAAAAATTAAATGATAAAAAAAAAAATTTAAATTCTTATTCTATTTTCTTTTTTCAAGAAAATTTGGGTTAAGAATATGGTTGGTAGCTAATTAAGAGTTATGATATAGCTAAGTAACTGGGGACATTCACAAAAAATGTTTGTTTTTGCGTCAAAAGGCTATAATGACACTCCAAGCAAACTAAATAAAAAGACATAACCTAGTTGAGTAATCGAGGGACATTTATGGCAAGGTATTTACCTTCACGTCAAAGGACTAAAGAAAATTTAAAAATGGTGTTACAATAAATAAAAACTACTGATCTTTTACAAATAACAAGAATTTTCATGAAAAGATAATGATAAATTGCCTTTTTGATTGATTAATAATAATAAATGCAAGCTTACAAGTGTCATAGGTGTATGAATAGAGTGTTAATATTTTTTTTGATATGTATATTCAAATCAATGTACTTAAACATGAAGGGAATAAGTTAATATGTTAGCATGTTTTGAGTGGTTGATGTTTGAGGTTAAGTTAATTTTATTAGATTTGATGTCATTGTATCATTATTAAATGTTGCATGATTGAGTGTTTATGTGTTTTGTTTGTCTTTTATTTTAGTTTTGCTTAAGAAAAAGTAAAGGTTTAAGTGTGCAGATGTTGATAGGTGTAGATTATAGTATGTTTTCTAGGTTTTTAGGTGTGTTTTTTAAAAGTTTTCTTAGATGATTATCATGTGTTTAGGACTTAGAATAGTGTTTTATTAATGTTTGTATGTGTTTAAATTGTTTAGACCAAAAATTTTGACCTTAATTTTATATTTCAAAAGGTGTTTGATATGTTTGTGAGTGTATGAAAATAGAAAATTGAAGAAAAGAAAATAATTGGAAGCATAAAATAATGCAGGTCACAATTGTGACATTAGCCACGATTACGACAGAGAGCAAATTTTAGCTTTTTCAAATCGCAAGTTTTTTTGTATTTTTGACGTTTTATGACTATTTTTGGAACCAAATTACATGGGAAAAACCCTAGAAAGAACCCTAGATGCCTTAAAAACTATTGAAGAATAAGAAGAAAAAAAAAAGACAACGACCACTAGATTAAAAGAAGATCAAAAGGAGAGAAATCAGGATAGCTTTAGAGAATTCCAGATTTCCAGATCAAGAATCTAACTAGTTTTTTTCTTGTTCCCTTTATATCTTTCATTGTCTTGAATGTTTATTTGAATTTATAAGATGTTTAACATGATTATAGGTTTCCAAATTCGTATTAGGGATTATTCTTGAATTGTTTTATTCAACTTTATTCTGGTTGAATTCAATACCTATATGAATATTTGCGATAATTGTTATGCTTATACTTAGTAATAAATTGAGAGATTGAATCAAGTCATATGTGTTAAGGTGCGAAATGAGAGTTGGTAACTTAATAGACTTACAATTACCAGACTAATTAACCATTGAAGAGAGATCTTAATTATGAAATTAATTATCCTTAGGATTGCTTCAAATCTAATTAAATAGTTAGGAATAGTTTTATGAATCGAGAGGTTATAATTCTATAAGTATTGAATTCAACTAGGGTTACTTGATTAGATCTTAAGAGAGGGTAATCAAAACCTTAGAACATCTAGGATCGAGCATAAATTAAATCAACAAGATAAAGGGAAAACAAAACAAGGGTACAATAATTTTTAAGTCTCAAACTTTTATCAAACTTTTTTTATTAGAAACTCAATTCTTTACTTGTTTCATTTTATTAGTTTTTTAATTTCAATTATTTATTTTAATCCAAATCAATCTTTAGTATATTAGACAAAGCTCTATTCAAGTTGTTAGGTGTCTGTTGATCCTCGTGGGAATGATACTTTTTATACTACAAGCTATAATCCGTATAAGGTATTGAAAGTGAACGTAGAATGCTACATGATAATTATTGACAAGTTTTATTAGAATGCTACATGATAAAACTTGTTAACAATTATCACGTGGCTTTCTACGTTCATTTCATTCTAAAGCGTATTGTCATTTAAATGTGAAGGTGAAAAAGCAAATGTTTGCCAGGAATGATGGTATTCTTTCGGCATAGAGGTTGAGTATAATCTAGATATTCTAAGTACAGGATAAAAAATATCAGTATAATTTGTATTGACTTTGGCTATTGACTATATTCAAAAAAGTTGTTTCCATACTAAGTTATACGTGATACTTCTTTAAAATGGCTGATTGATTTTTTTATAAAATAGATTAGTATTACAAGTATTGAGTCATGATATGATTTTTATTCAATCACGAAATTATTTCTTCTCAGTTGAAATACAAAATTGATTGGGCAATTAATTTCTAACATAAAACAAATCCCTAACTAAAATCTAATTCATTGTTAGTTACACTCCTCATTTTTTATAATTAAGTTCACATGTCCCAACAATTAAAAAGATAGTCAACATATTAATCCACATTAGTTTAATTAACAATAGTATTACAATATTAGATTTATTTGATGTATTAAAAGTTCAAATATTAAAATAAAATTCAAAATAGTTTTAATAGTTTACCTAAAATAAAAAGAAAAATATTAAATTTCTCTACTAACATTAACTAATTTAGAAATTATCAACATTCTTATCTTTTTTTATATCATCATCCAAAGAAAAATTGTTCTAACTTTGGACTCATTTAGTTTTGAAAGTTTTGTTTTAAGGGAACCTTAAGTTAAATATTAAATGTTAATTAGACCGTTATAAATCAAGCACGAAATGTTCTTAGTGTTAGACCTTTAAACTCTTAAGCACTTCTCAGTGACCTTCATGAAGCGCCTTAGGAGGAAGGTTAGCTGGATTACATGCATGAGGGAGGCATGCAAAAACACTAAGGAAAATATGGAAGAGTGGGGTCAGCCTTGGTGCAAGTTTTGTTAGAGTCTCGGACCTTGTGGAGATTGACTCGACCCAGGCTAAAGACTTGGCCTATGCTTGAATGAATGGACAACGACTAGTAGACTTGTTGTAGGAAACATTGGATCTAATCAGTGTGCTATGTGGGCTTCGACAAGATCACGCTACATCATCAGTGGATAAAGATCGTGGAGAGATCTTGGTTGATGTGACGACAACTAGGAGTTAGTGTTACAGTGGAACTCAACATTTGAAGATAGTAGAGATCTTCGAGGATAAGGATGCTAGTTTCATATTTGAATGTAAACTCTATCTTTCTGTTATCTTGTAGATTATATCTTATCAGTTAGAGTCCTATTTGGTTGGGGTGTCATCCAATTGGTCCACGTGATGTAATATGATAGAGATAGATGTGTTCTTAGTATGCTCTTAGGCAGTTCAATTTAAATAAGATTCTGAATGTAACTTGGCTTCCAAGTTAGAATGCCTATATATAGCTCATTCCAGCTTTGCTCTCATCATTCAATTAGAGAGAGCATTCCTTGTATTCTTTAGAGGCAAAGCATATAAAAGTTGGTTTTACTGTATCTATCTTGTTTGCTTATTTTCTTTGTTTTCTTATTACTTTCGTAGCATTGTTTCTTTGAGTGTTCAAGGTAAAAACTTCAAGGGTTGATGATAGCTGAATTTTTGCTTAAGCAGACTTAAGTGAGACTATCGTATAAAGGGTGTTGGCGATCAACTTCGGTGAAAGTTCGAGTCCCAAGGTGACCTTTGTATCAACTAGTATCAGAGCCAAATTTTGAGATGGCAATAGGCAACTTGATAGAATGAGTAACTAGGGTGGAGGCATTCATTGGTCCAATTCCTCAAGGGAAGGAAAAGGTCACATCTTATAATACTCGATTTGAGATGTTAGAGGCACGAATCCAATAGTTGCAACAACAAATGGCAGAGGTGATGAATCACAAGAGGAGGCTCAGTTCGAGATCAATGTACTGAGGCATGCAGTTGTAACACTAGATGTCGATCAGGGTGAAAGCTCCATACTACTACTTTCATCTATAAAGGTATGTGAACACAGGGTGTTCGAAAGTATGCGGGACACTAAGGTGATGGAGAATTTCTTGTGGGATATGGAGCAGTACTTTGCAATTGCTAGGGTATCTGATACTGAGAAGGTCAATATGACGACCATGTACTTTGATAGGGATGCCAAGCTCTGGTGGAGGGCGAGGACCTCTACGGAGATCAGTGTAGGTAGAACTCCCATGAAAATGTAGGTGCAGATGAAGAATGAGCTCAAGGATCAATTCCTTCCAATGAATATTACTTGGCTCGCGAGAGACGCCTTGAAAAAGCTCAAGCAGGATGAATTGGCAAAAGATTATATCAATTCATTTAGTTCTTTAATGTTAGATATTGAAAATATGTCAGACAAGGACAAGCTCTTCAATTTTCTATCCAGGTTACAACCGTGGCCTCAAATGGAGTTACGGAGGCAAAACATGAAGGAAATGGTTGGTACAATCGTAGCTCCTCAAATTCTTCCAAGGGAAAAGGTCACACCCAATAGGAGAAGACTGAGGGGAAGAAGAAGAAAGGCTCCAAGAAAGGGGATTTCAATGGCAAGGGCAAGCAAAATGGTGGCTCTAAGAATGGGGAGATGTCCTCAATGAAGGGCAAGGTTGCTTGTTACTTGTGCGCAGTCCTCACTTTGCCAAAGAGTGCCCGAGAAAGGAGAAGTTGAATGCCTTAATTTTTGAAGAAGCAGTGAATCTTTGAAAAATGTGACACTAAATCCGGTCGCTTGCTTAATGCGGTTAGTAGTGGGTCGGTTCCCTTTGATAGACTAATGTATGTGGGTGTACATGTTGGCCCCTGAACTTTTTTTTTGTTAAGCATGATTTAAATAATTATGAGGTTTGGATAGGTGAATTTTTGGGAGTTAATTTTTTTATGTCCATTTTAGTAGAATTTATTTCATACGTTAGTTGAATTAAAAGTGATAAGGATGCATAAAGGAGTATTTTGGGTAGTTTACTTAAGGTTAAAAACACTAAGGCATTAAAGGAAGGGCAATGTGGACTTTTCTCATTCATTAAGGGTAAAATGGGAAGGAAGAAGTGTTGTCTTCTTCCTAAAGAAGAGAAAAACGAAAATAGGAGAGAAAGAATAAGTGAAATACGAAAACAAAAAGTGAGCAAAAGAGGTTTCGGTGAAGTAGAGAAAAGAATGGAGTTTTGAGCTAGGTTTCATCTTTTCTTTGTCTTAAAGAGAGAGTTTAAGGTTGCTCAAGAAGGGAAAAAGAAAGAGGAAGGGAAGAGCTTTCTTTAAAGCCACTAAATCTCATAAATTGGTGAAGATTCAAGGTATGTTTGATTTTTATACTTTGGATATATGGAAGGGTCTTGGTTCATAAAGCTTGGGAAATATATGGGTTTAAGTATTATAGGATCAATTTACTGAATGTATTTTTTTAGGGTTCTCAAATTAGAATTCCTATTAAATTAGGATTTTGTTATTGTTAAAGGAAATCAAGAAGGGGATCAAGAGAGACAAGAGGAGCAAGAGAAAAGACATCCTTAAACCAAACTTTATAAGCAAGGATTTCAAAGTGAGTTACATATTTATAATTAAGTAATAGGTCATTAATGTTTTCTTTCAAATGATGGAAATAAATGATTTCAACTATTTCATGAACATACTTTATGACTCTTTGAATTCTTTGAAAAAGTGTTATATATTTGGTATGAGCATATTGTGTTGATGAATTATGAAAAGATTGTGCAATTGATTTTTGGAAAGATACTATGTTTAAAAATCAAGTTTTGAAAATATGCCATTTTGGGCAACAAGCTTACAAGTTATGAAATACATGTTATGTGAGTTTGGTTTAGTCCATTCTGTATGTCAAGTGCACTTCGACTAAAGGCTTCTCCCGTCTGCCCGTTAGTGGCATAGAGCTCCTTCATGGACTCCCTCATGTTTATGACTACACAAAACCACTATGTGGGATTGTGTTAGTTCATTCTGTTCACGACTACACAGGCCCATTTCATACAAATGTGTTAGTTCATTCTATTTATGGACCTTCCAAACCATTTTGATGTGCTTATGTGCTCATGATATGTTGACACGATTGATGCATACCTGATTTGAATTATTGAGAATTTGGTTGAGAATTTGAGAAATATGTGCTTTGTGATTCAATGTGAATTTTTTTTACAATGGAAATAAGTATTTCAATGGTTTTGCTTGTTACTGGTTATAAAATTGTTACCTACGAGCTTTAAGCTCACCA
>JAOQMP010000210.1:30296227-30319254 GCA_027563575.1 Erythroxylum pedicellare | reverse complement strand
AAGGCATTAGTTCTAATTAGATGTAATGTTATGAGATTTGAACCTTTCAAATTCCTTCTTACTCCCACTACTTATCTGAAGAACCATTCTTCTATAAGTATACATTGAATCAAACAATTTGTTCAATGAATCTGTAAGATTATATCCAATATTTTGGATATCTCATAACCTTTTATTACCCATTTCAATTCCAAACTTAATGGATAATATATGCTTTAACCAAGCATTGCATCCTTGAACCATTAACTTTGAGTCTTTCAAAGACTTAACGTTTGATATCTAATATGAAATCTTGCGAATTGATTCAATTGGAACTATAGAAGGTAAGTTATTATACTAGACATTGCCATAAAAGAAATACTATTGCATCATACAATATCTCATATTGTATTTTACTCCTTACATAAATTCTTACTCTTATGAATTTAGTTATGAAGGTATTTACTAGAAAATCTCATTCCATTTAGATAACCAAAAATTTAAAACTCACCAAATCGATCTCATCAAAATGCTTCAACATTCTCAATGCTTAATTTCTACTTAGATTTAAACAACTTGAACTTTTCAAAATTTTAAATAATTATTTCATTTAATATATATGACTATATCACATAAAGTAATTAGTAATATAATGAAATATAAGTATTATCCTTTTTATAAATTGATATTCTATCCAATACATCGCATGTATAACCTTTAACAACTCATTACCATCATCATCCTTTCACCAAAGGCCGATTTGGTTATTTTTCAACTTGACAAGTTTCATATGATTCATAATCAAAAGGATACATGTATCCTTATATGTAACTATGTGATTCTCATTTTGTTAATTTAACCCACAAGACATAAAAGGATTGTTCAGTTATCTAACTTTTATTCTTGCGATTTATGTTAAGCATATGTCTCCTTTGATCCAATACATATACAAATTATTTACATAAACTTGGATTAACTACTTTGACTTAACAATCTATTTCTAACCATGCATTGAACATTACAATAATGTTGAATCTAAATTCAGTATCAAATACTCGCATGAATTAGAAATACATATGATCTCTATCACATCACATATAGGTCAGAAAAGTTAAGTAATCATTTTCTTTTAATGACAACTATTATCATACTGTTGCTAAGCCTTTAATTTTAGGTCATAATTATGCTTTTAGTAGGATAAATTAAGTGAATAAATTCCAACAAGGTACTATACCTTTCAGCCCTACTCCATGCAACCCCTTGCATTTTACCATCATGATGTTAACATACATCTTACATGTCGTCGTCAAAGTTTACGAGACATTAGTAAACTCAAAATGTTAATACATTTGGTCATCTATATGATTTTGACATATCTCTACAACTTTATCGTCATATCCATAATGGGAATTATAGCAAAATTGCATAATGAACATACAACTTTCTATCTAACTTTTGAAAATTTTTCTCAAACATATCCTATGTTTGAACTTGGGTTCACTACTTAGTATCAATTATACTAAATAAGGTAGATTCCACTAAGAACAAAATATTAGTGTAAAAGCAACAAGTAATTAATTATATGCCATAACTATCAAACATGATTAGGACTTTAATCATACATTTGGTTACTCCCACTATTTTATTCGAAATAATAGCCCTCACTACTATTCAGAAAGATTACTCTAATCTTTCTAGTGGGCAAGGATCTCATTCAAATATAGTGGATCTTGAATTTGCTCAACAAACCAACTAGACCTAAATTAGGTAGAAAATAACTGTATCAATCACATCTTATGTGACTCCTAAATCCATTAGATGACAACTCTTGCCAAAACATATCATATATGTTATTCCTATCCCTGCCTCTAAATTTATGTGGTTATGAGTTTGTTCATCCAAATTACACAAATTTAGTTAACTAGAACTCATTATCATAAGACTAGACATGTTTGGGTTAAAACGGCCTTTAGTTTGCTCAACAATCCTATAATAAACAAAACTCTGGTTTATTCTTTTAACAATGGAAGCCAATAATCACGTTCTCAACGTGTACTAATATTTTTGAGGAATTTAATTCTTTTTGTCTCATCAAACATAAAATTGCATGTAAAATATTACGCATATAAAACATACAATCATGCATCCAATATATATATCAAACATATAAATAAAGTATGCATATTATGCACTCATAATCAAATTAAATGCATAAAATATTAAATTTCATTTAATTCTAGTTATTGGTCTTCATAATCTAAAATAACATTTCTAACTCCTTAGAAAAATTAAATTAGATTAAAACTATTGATTCCTAAATAAATTAAATTCCTATTCCAAAAAGAAATTTAATTTGATTTGAAAACAAATTTTAAAATCCAATTGGAAACCATTTCCAATTTATCTTAACCCCTTGGATAAAATTTAACTGAAAACAAATTTCAGTAAATTATTCTTCTCACTTATTATAATTTAGAAAAAAAATCCTTTTCAAAATTATATAAGTAACACATTCTAATCCAATTAGAAAATAATTTCTAATCTAATTAGAAATTATTTTTCCTTAATTAGAAACTATTTTCTAAAATTAAACAAAAAATACTTTCAAAATTAAATAAAACACTTTTAAATTTAATTAAGAAAGTTATTATATACTATTTATTTAGAGATTTATTGCTTGAGTAATTTGAAAACCTTTCTTTAATAAGTTAGAAAAATATTTTTAAAATATTAAAGAAAACACAATTTTCTTAATTAATAAATGAAAACACTTTTCAAATTTTAATCAAGAAAAATACTTTATCTAAAAATCAAGAAACTTATTATTCATAAATAAAGAAACAATTTCTAATTAAATAATAATTATCTAAACAAATAAAATCATAAATTTAATTTATCTCAATCAAATTGAAATAAATACATATAATTAAGAAACAATTTTCTTAATTTCAAAAAGTCTAATTAATTAATTTCAATCTAATTGAAAATAATTAATTCTAATTTTAGAAACAACCTTTTTAATTAATTAATTTCAATCTAACCGAAACTAATTAATTCTAATTTTAGAAAAGTTAGAATCAATATTAAGAAAAATAATTATGATAATATTGGAATTGATTTGATAATTAATAGAATTTAATAATTCAACATCTTGAAAAATTAAATTAACTTCTAAAACATTCCTAATAAAATTAACGCTCGAAAATAATTTTCAAACAATCAAAAACACCTTTTTCAAATTTATTACGAATTAAAATTAATTTAACCTCTATTAAATTAATAAAAGACAATTTTAGGTTTTAAAACATTTTTAAAACACATTTAAAAGGGGCTTGAGGTGTTTGGCGCGTGCAGATGGTAACAAGCCTGAAGCGTGTCAATGCAGGACTGCACGTGCCAGCCAACGCCTTTCAAGGAAGCTTCTAGAGAACGGTGGGCGCATGTCTCACACGCGCCCATCGTCTTCCTCAATCGTCCCTCCTTTCGACGTTCTTCAAACTGCTTCCTACCTTTCACGAATCGACACCTACACTAAAGATGTCACCGGTGTCCTCTCCGCCGCCATGGGTGACAATTCACCCAGCGGTGTTGCACGGTGGTGACGCCAAATCAGTGGCATAACCAACCTATAATCACCAACAACAAAACGTCTCTGGTCTTGCAAGCATATATAGTAAATGTAAAAGGTAAAATCACAAAAGCCATAAAATACCCAAAACAATTAAGGATTCTTGAGAAGAACACGCACATACCCAGAACAACCGAACATGGATTTATGGGTTTTAGAAACCCAACAAAAATTAAACATCGAAGAATAAATCTTAGTTATTTGAAACATAAAATAGGTGCGGTAGCCATTTAGGGATTTCTTCTCTGAGCATGTATAAAAACTATAAAATGGGTTTAGGGTTTTCTGAAATCGCAAATTCTAAATCATACATAATCAATTAACACAGGGATTTAGAAAACATATTTTTTGGAGAGTAAACATTCTAGAAACATTGCATATACACAAAAAAATAGGAACCAATTTCTAATCAAGGACAGCTTCGGGGAAACAATTTCAAAACTTGTTAAATATGAACAGTTGCGAAGCTATTTATCTTGTTTAGGGAAACAATTTCCAAAAACACAATATACATAAATAGAAACCATTTCCGTAGTCATGTAAATAATTTAATCAAATTATAAAAATAAATTCTTGCTCTGATACCACTGTTGGGAAATTGGGTAGAGATCGGATACCGATCATAGCGAAATAATCACGAAACTTTTTCATGACTTTTGATTTCCAAAAAACCAAGATCTATTTACTTCTATAAAATGATTGACACGAATCATAATAAAACGAAAACTTAATTCGTACCTTTCTATGTATAATTTTTCCGTATAATTCAATCATTTCATCATATATGTTCCAATTAGACATAAAATATGGAATTAATGTCTACTCTAATTTGAGTCTAATCATATTAGTTCTCTGCCATTAGCCATCGATTCAATTAATGACATTTGTAAACTATTTACAAAACATCATTTCACCTTGGCCAAGGATTTTTTGAATCAATACTAATTTAGGACAACGAAAAATTCTCTCTAATTACTTTAGGATAATAAATCTTATCTTAATCATTCAACTATCTCCATATAGTTTATGTAACATCCAATGACTACTGATTAAATGACCTATGATAAAATAGATCATAAGTAGTATCAAAATATAGCAATCCCCATACAAGATAACTTTGATGACCTCAAGTAAAAGGATCACTTATATAATCATCACAATGAGAATTTCATAGACATACAAGTAATGTTCCAAATGGATTTCTCATATCGGGTCTGTTCAATGAACTTGTTCTCTAGTAAGTACCCACACGTTTGTTTAAGTATCTCTATACTTTAACCTATGAGATCGATTACTTCCTTCATAAGAAAAAACAAATTGTGTGCTTGTCCCTTTATGTTTTATTAATGTCCAATCTTAATAGAACAATAACTAGGAATATTTTAGGAATAATACGTAAATGAAATATGAACCTCATAATTATAATCTCATTATAATTTCATTTACAATGTACAATTATCCCTATGGACTTTATCATATACATCTAAACATGTATAAGATAATGAATGCTTTTAAATAATTTGTCATTAAACTACAACCAAAGCAATTGGCTGTAGGGCATAAATCAACAAATTCACCAGGCTTAAAGACTCAAAATGCAGAATAAAGGTGATCTTAAACTATTTAAGATGTGCTTTGGAGCCATAATATATTATATATGTAAAGAAAAATGCTATATAGTGCACTTGCTACAGAAAGTGAAACCATTTATCAAAGGTTCTTAATACATACACGATTAACTATATTAGCTAGTAATTTATAGGGAACCATCAATATCGAAATGCGGAGTAAGTGACATCTTTAACCTAGGATACTACTCACTTTTCCATGTGTTAGTAGAATTTTTGGTATACTAGAGTCAAATATGGGGAGCTTAAAATAATGATTTTGAGCTTGAAAATATATTTCATTAATATAATTACTTACCTTTCTAAAAAAGTTTATAATTTAAAATGTCCTAGAATATTTCCTAACAAGTTTATTGAAAGATTCAATATGATTTTCTATAAAAACCAAAAACTTCAATGCATCTTGATGAATGAAAAGACTCATGCAATAAAATAATCTGGAATGTTTGTGTAAGGTGAATCTTTTAGAACATCAAAGTGACAGAAATGAGATTACAAATGAGATTACAAAATAAAGAGTGACCTTGTCCTTCTTTTGTTTTTTACTTGTTTTTTCATTTTGATAATTGCAAACTTTAACTTCTTTTTTACCAACTTCATAAACTATTTTTTAGAATTTATGGCTCCATTTTGTTCTTATGTTTCTTTTCAAAAAAAAAAACTCATTAGTCGTAATTTAATTTTGTTATCATTAAAAAATTGATTGGAACCTTCTTAATTCAACTTATGATATCAAAACTAACTACTGAATATTGATCCCTTTGGATCTTGGGTATAATGGAAATAAAATTATGATCAATTGAAGAAGAAACTAACGGAGATAAATTTGTTCATTGCATTACGAATTTGTGCAATAACCGTGGTATTGTCTTTTACTAAATTGTCAAAGATCAAAGGCTGGCTTTCGCTAGCCAGATTCGATGCTCTTCTTTTTCCAATGCCTGGTGTTACATTGTTTAGCTTGAACCTGACTTCATCTCCATGTCACTGGTACTATTAGCATCTATCATTAAGTGAAGTGGAATTTTGAAACATGTTATTAATCTCTATCTTCCTTGTGAGCATCAATCTTTCCATACTTTTAACTTGTGCCATTACCTTCTTTGTTTTAATGCTTAACTTTATAACCCAAACACAAAAGGATAGAACATCTTCTGCGTGACTATTAGTTCAAAGAGAGGCATACCAAACAGAGTAACCTTATAGGATATTTATCAAACAGAGAATAGGCAACACAATAGGAGGAAAACTTATTGATTATACAAGAAAAAATATATAATAGCAATTTGGTTTCAATTCTTCTATATGAATTTTAAACAGACCACTATAACAAGAGATGTTGAGATTATGATGACCCATTTACATCATTTTCCTGAGTCAAGAGATAGTTTCTAAAGCATAAACTCCATAAGAAGAACAAAGTAGAATATTAGAAATCAGAAAGAAACCCAAAATCCAGAAACTTAAATTTTAGAGATGGGTTGTGGAACGACATACTAATGTTAACGTCATACAAACGTAAAACTTTGATCATCACCTGTCTTTGTCATTTAGGTCAAAGTAAATTACCATTTACATTCAAGTTTTTCAAAGTGAGAAGACAAATATATTCATACATTATTTAATTTGCTTCCAAAAAATATTTCTCAACCTAAAACTAAATATTCCGCTGAAATTAAAACATTATACAATGAAGTTCAATATTATAAAATATTATGTTATTAATTCATCATCTTCTTAACTTTGAATAGAAAAGAAAATTAATAGTTACAAAAAAAATTATATGAATGAATTTTAAATCCTTTAACGAAGTAGGTAGATTAGATGAGGTGTTTGCGAAGACCAATTCAATTAAATTTTATGTAGAGTATTGTTTGCCTAATAAAAAAGTTAAAATATGCATGCAATGATATTTGAAAAGGCCTAAGAACTTTTGACCCCTTCAAAACCTACGTGATGTGGCCTGTGAAAATGACCAAAAGTGACTGGAGAACCGCTTGGACTTGATAATTGAGCGATGAAGAAAAATTGGGAAAAGAGGCAGTAACTATCGTCATTCGTCAACCAAGACAAAAGAAGAGTCTACTTTACGTGCAAATAGTAAAATGTTCCTATTATTCTTTGGCACCAAATCACCATTAAGACCGTCTATGGGAAGGATCGATGAAATTAAATGGAAATAAGTTCCAAGCCACGGTGAAATTAAATAGGTCCAACTGTGTAACCTAATATGCTTCAATCATATGACGACAGACACATACCTAATCTAAGCTAGAAGACCGATTCCATATGCGTCAGTCAAAGCGATACACCTGGTAAGGACTGACAAAGTCTTTAGCTAAGGCAAATTTAAAATTGATTCACTAAAAGTTCAATAACATTTCCCAACAATTTTTAACTAAAATCAAACTTTAGGTTAGTAATAATTACATAATTAACCACAGTATTATTAGCTCCTAGGCAATTGAACAAGGAACAACACTTACTCCAAGTAATCTCCCTAAATTGGAATAGCTAAAATCGTACGTTCTTTTTGTAGCCGGATAGGGAGGAAGATGAAAGGACATGCATAATTTTTTTCTTCTTTCTAACAATTTTTATGTTTCTCCACATATCTTTCTCATATTGTAAAAGTAGTTCTAAACACAGTCTAACTATCAATATTTTTTTTTCACGTTTTTAGTTAATCAATTGAAGAAATTCTTACATCTTAATATTCCATATTCCAAGTTGTTTGTTGGTTTTAAAATATAATACTGATATATGTATTTAGTATAAACAATAATGCTCATCAAAACACATTTTACGATTAGGTACTATCGAATTACTTTCTTGATGATTGTAACTAACTTAATTCATATTTAGTGTTTTTAAAACAAAGAAAAACATATATAAAACTTCACCTGTCATAAAAAATGACACAATTTACTCCTCTCACATATAGAAAAAGATTTTGATTCTATGCAATCTGCAGTTTAATAGTAAAAATATTCTCTTACTAAATGCCTCAATTTCTCATAAACATTTCCTTTCTATCCCTCCTACTTCTTCAAGACTTTATCCTTTTTGTTACTATTAGATATGTAGGCCTTCTCCCGTCTCTAACCTTAATTGAGTGCCTTTCATTTTTTATAAAGGATTCAGCCGTCCACGTTTACTTCTTACTCTTTTACTATTCTTGCTTGGCTTCACTCCCTCCTGCTCCTCCTCCTCCTCCTGTTGTTTTACTCCTACAACTCTTCATCTTCATCATTATTCCCTCTAATATCCTATGGATTCGCCTTCTACTATAGTGGAGTCCTTTAGAATTTGGTTCTTGCTATTTACAGCTCTAGAAACCCTCAAACACTTGGTTCCTATAATCCTTCAAAAGCACTAGATGTGAGAAAAACCTAGAGCCAAATGGTCAGTGATTCCTCTTCCTTAAATAAAATCATATTCCTACGACTTCCTCCAACATTAAGATTGTAGCTACCTTTACTGAGATTCTAGAGTAGAGAATAAAAAGGTTCTTTACAGTAAAAAGGCTTGCATTTCCTATATTACAAAGATAGGTACTTTCAAATTGGTCAAAGTTAGGGCTTAATAATGTTCTCATTAATAAAAAAAGCCTATATTTGTTTAGGTTTGCTAATACGCAAAATATCTTAAAGGATGATAGAAATGGTATATTCAAGGTAAATTGTTTTTTCTAGTTAAATTAAGACTTATAATAAACCTAAATATATGAAGTTAAAACATATTATAGTATATATTAAATTCTATAACTTATCTTTAAAATATTGGACAACTACTACTCTTAGATACTTAACAAGTATAATTAGAAGACCTTTATGTCTTGATGAAAACACAATTATAATGAAAGTGGTAGAAATTTTGCTAGAATATGTATAGATGATGATACAAGCTCAACACTCCCCGAATCTATTAAAATCATTAGTTTAAATGACTACGGGGAAGTGATGGAGGATGATACTGAGATAAGCTATCAATGTAAATTTGACACTCTAAACAATCATAAGGAATGGAGGGAAACAAGAAAACATTTAACTCAGGGTCTCTACATATTGCTTGGTAATTATAGTGGAGATGACTTTGGAATCAGCTTTTATAATATAACTAGCACACTAGCAAACTGACAAGCTTTTTCCTACTCTAACAATAACAATATCGTAGGTCTAGTTTGCTCAAATCCTGACAAAGTTGCTAGTCCAACTCCTCAACAATCAATTAATTCAATGCCATAAGAAGTCATTAAAGAGCTAAATGAGGATAACTTGTAGAATGCACTTAATAAGGACTCTGCTAGGAACCTCTTCTAGGAAGATGGCTAGACTAATTGACAAGATGCTCCAAATCTAAGTAACAAAGGAGAAACAGGCTCCGTAGACAAGCTTGGTGAAAAGAAACATGATCTAGAACTAATAGAAATAGATCTTCTCAAGGTGAAATTAGGGATAATAGCTCTTTTAATAAGCCAAAGGAGGATGGACCAAATGAGAGCAATCTAAGCATGAAAAAGAAACCTATAAGGAAAGCTAAGAGGGGGCATCAAGCCTTTTATCCCTTTCCATGATTCTAACATGGAATAATTACCCTAATAATTACCTCTAGTTAGGTGTTTAGAAAGGTAGGGAAATCATCTTAAACCATTAATCAAAATTCAATGATAGAATAATTATTGATTATGATCCAAAAAGAGTATGGATTCTACATCAAACCTTTACTAATCATTGTTACTGCCTAGAAATTTGTTTGAACACTGAATGCTTTGCTTTATCTTTTCTAGGTACGCTAACCACAACTTTTAAATGAGCTCTGTATGAGATTACCTGACTTCTCTAAACAAGTATATCCAATTACCATGGTTAGTAATGTGAGGCTTTAAATGTACCTTTTTTTTCCTCATAAGTTGAAGAGGAAAGACTCAAAAATAAGTGTATGAGTTAGAGCTTCCAAGATTGTATAAACATATCTAAACTCGGGAAATGATTACAAAAGTAATTCTAGACTTCCTTAGTACTGAAAAAATCTTGAAAAATATAAACAAAACCTATGCTACACTAATTCTCAAGAAGTCTAATCCAAGTTTATTAAATGCTTATAGGCCTATTTTATATTGTAATATTCTTTATAAAATTATCGTTAAGATGTTAGCAATAAGACTCAGAGAAGTCCTAGATAGATTCATAAACTTAAGCCAAGGTGCCTTTTTCAGGAAACTGAATATTAGATAAGAGATCTTTAAAAATTATGGATCCAAAAAGCTGTTCCATGAAACTTGATCTTAACAAAGCTTTTAGCTTCATTAATTAAAGATTCATACTTAATTCCCTAAGCGGTTTTAGATTCTTAGACTAGTTTATATTATAGATTAAAAAATGCATCTGTACACCATCCTTTTCCATACTTGTTAATAAGGAACTCATTCCATCTTTTGTTGAAGTTGAAAGGTTAAGAAAAATGAATAATTTATCCTCTTATCTATTCATAATTAGTATAGAATTTTTGACTAGATTGCTCTCTGTAACAACTAAATATAAGCAAGGCTTTAAATACCATTATAGATGCAAAAAAACTAAAGCTTTTTGACCTTGTACTACTTTATAACCTCCTATTATCATATAGTGTCAACCTAATTTCAATTTAGACTCTCATTAATATAATTTCCTACTTTAGTTCTATCTCTAGTTTAACTATATATAGGTGGGAAAACACTTTATGTATTATAGAATATCCAATAAATCAAACCAACCTATTCTCAAAATATTAGGGCTAAGTCTGGGTGACATCCCATTCAAATACTTGAGAATTACTATCTTGGATAGGAGGATTAATTATAAAGATTGATTGCCTCTCTCTAATTCCACTAGTGGAAGAATCAACCACTTAAAGAATAAAACTCTCTTGTATGCAGGAAGACTCAAACTTATAAATGCCATCCTCATCAATCTGCACATCCTTTAGTCTTGTCACCGTTATTTGCCCCAGAAACCAATAAGGAATATTGAGAGGATGTTTAAGAGCTTCTTTAGATAAGATCCTTAACAAATCACGCACAAGTAAGAGTAAGGTGATATGAAGTTTGTAAGCCCATTAAAAAACAGAGAATTAGGCATCAATTCTAGAAAGACCACTAATAAGGTGTTTCTGGACAAAAGGTTATGGATGCTATTAAATGATTCTCATATATAATTAAAGCAAAATGAATAAGGAGGATTAAAATCAGACCTTCTCTTGGACCCTAAACCAAATTCTTAGACCTAGAGATATCTTGAGACAAGAGATTATAATAATTGTTAGGAATGGTTGCGTGACCTAGTTCTAGTTTGACTTTTGGAATGAATTGGGTCCACCTTATAAGGTTTCAAGTCAAGATAAGTTAAAGTTGCTAGTTTCTTTAAATGCAAAGGTAAGCTAGGAATGGTTGCAACACTAGAGGATCAAATACTATCAAGAACAATACTTGTAATTATAAACCAAACATGAAAAAAAAGAACAAAGCCAATATTGATCAATCACATCTTTAACACTTTTACAAGTAGATTTTGTGTTATACTATTCAAACCTCTAAGGCACCCTACTATTTGAAGAAACCTACTATTTAAAGAAGCCTTTTTTTGTTTCCAAATAGGTCTCTTGAAGCTTTATTCATACTATATTTGGCTATTGAACAAAGTTTACTAATAAAGGATAAGTAAAGGGGAATCCAAAAAATTTGGATATGTTGCTTGTGTGATAACAACCAAGAAAACATCGACCATCTCTTATATTTATATAACTTCTCCACCAACTTCTGGAACAATTGTCTTAATATGTGCACACTTTCTTTCCTTGTTAGCAATTGGGAACAAGTTATCCCTTGATCTGAGTGGGTTAGATTCACACATAAGGGAGACAACATAGTCTTTAAGCTTGCTTTAAGCTATGGAGTTTATATATTATGAAAAGAAATGAACTAAAATATCTTCTAAACCAAATCTTAATATGTTTAAACAAAATCCTAATTTTCCTTGTATTGGATCAAATAAATCATTTTATCTTAAAATTTTTAGTACAACGTAAGTAATGAAACTAGCTTCAATCTAATTAGTAAGTTAGTTAGTTCTTATCCTTACAAATCATGGTATATGAACTTAATCCCTCCCAGGCTTACCACTAAGTTCTTAAGGATAGGTTGGAAGCTTTAACATTCTAAGATTTCAATTTTATATTATTTTATTGATCTTGATTCGTTTTCATGATCTCATTATTGTTGCTTGACATCAAGTTTTGGCTCTTTCCAACCTGATACATTTTCCTATTAATACAATTTCTTCTTCCTTTTTAATAAAAAATAAAAGAAAAAAAGGATGCATATAATGATAATCTTATTTTGATTTTGAAATTCTTCATAATTCACCCAATAAAGCAGGAAAAAAGGAAGAGACCATTGCCTATCATGTCCATCAACAAGATTAATTTTTGGAAATGATCTAGAGTTAGTAATATATTATCGGAAGATGGTCTATGTAAATCTTGTGCCACTCACCCATCAACATGTTACTCTCTTCTGACAAATGACATCAACAATAGGATGAACTTTAAAAATAGGAATATTTTTCAGTCATATACTTGTTATCTCTCTTTATATCATATATGTTAATCTCCTCCTCGACCCAATTTGATTGCATCATTAATATTACATATTTTTTCATTCAAGTAATATAAAAGCAAACATTGAATATGGTTTGAAAGAAAAGACGAGCACCTCTAATCATGAATTTTGAATTTTAATTTAGAAGATTAAAAACATAGTATTTTGTTTCAATGATTATGACCTTATAAATTTTGTGAATAAAGAAAATACTGATATTTTTCATTTATACACTAATGAGAATATAGTAATTAAATGCAATCACCTAAAATACTTAACTTGTCTAATCTTTAGCAATCTAATTTTTTTGAGAAAATAAAAAATTTATTAAAATAGGAAAAGTTTACAATGTTGTCATAAGAAGGCATCATACAACTCCTAACTATTATGCTCACAACTAATTGATAAAATCATATAACCAAGATATTATTTGAATATGCAACTCCTGATTTTAATATTACCTAATACCATCTTGAATTATTGTATTGTTGAAATAACATTTTCATAATTAATATGTAATTTTCATGTTAATGATTATATCATCATCATCAATCTCATCTTTCTGTTCTTACACGTGAGATACTTAAACTTCTATAAACGTTTTTAATCCATTATTTTTTGATGCATATATTCGAATATATAAACATAAAAAAATGATAGAAAATAGACTCTCTAATTCAATAATATATTAGCGTATTAATTAAGATGTTTTATAAGGGATAACAAACAAATTAAAGACAAAGGCTTTATTTAAAATTTAAGATTAATGCTACGTCTACATCACTGTTACTCGGTAGGATTTTTTAAAATGAAAGAAATTATATTAATAATAGCAAAAGTTACAACAACATTACAATGAGTCACATTGTTAGTTTGCAGTCAGCACATGCTGAGCTTAAAATAGAGAGCTAAAAGAACAAGGTAAAATTGAATTACAACAACCAGATGTTCTTCAACACATTATTAAATGAGTTGTGTTTGTTGTAAGCTATGACATCTGGTCGAACTCAGTCAGCAATGGCCTTGTTGGGCAATCAGCGGATTGCATTAGTTGTTAGCTGATTCTATCAGTAGTTAGCTGATAACTAATTGTATCAGCGGATAACATCAGTTGTTTATTAGGGATGTTTGATAAAATTAACTATTTAGTATTAGTTGTTTATATGAGGGCATGACTAAAAAAATTATAAGAATATGAATATTATATCTTAATATTTTATTGAATATTCTTATAAGAATTTAGATTTTCAATCCTGATAGTTAGTTAATGCAATTAAGTAAAAAAAGTGAATTTATTGATACTAAAAGTGAATTTATTAATACTAACACATATTTCTTAGTTTTTAAAGAAATTTCTTTAAATTATATAATTTCTAATTATTACGTACATCTAAAAATTATAAAATAATATACGTCAATATATTTTAGAAATAATGAACATTGAATGCTCTAATATTTATTGGTAAACTAATAGAAAATGAGAGAGCCAGGCACCAAATGTTGTTTTGTTACTTTTTACTCATGCTATAAAATATTCAAAGTTTTTGTTATTAGACCCATACCTCTTCATATTTTTAGAGCTTACTCACTCCATCTAACAAAGACCCACTTCACAAAATGTAATCTTTGAGGTGGGTTTTCAAGCTTTTGGTGATCTATTCAATTCTCTAATGAAGGCACAATCGTCAAACTAACAAATTTTTATTAACTAGTTGGGAAAAAAGACACTCCTTTTTGGAGCTTTTTGATTTTCAATTGATTGGGTTGAATAAGCCAACCCATCAGCTATTAACCAAACAAAAGGTATTAGCTGTTTGATATAGTCAAACAACTAAACACCTTCAAAACGCTAATATATGGCTTTTCAGCCATCTACCAAATAGGGGCAATGTGTTCAGTTATTTGACATTTGCCTTCTTCAATTCCTTTGCATAGTCTTCTGTTTCTCTCCCTCCATATGAAGTAGATGATGGTAGTAAAAGTTGTTTTTAATAAGTGTTCTATTCGGTTCTCCTGGCTTAGTCTTGATGCTGATCATGTTAAGTGTCTCCTTCCATTCAAAAGTATACCTAGGTAGTTGTAGCATATTCATTTTCCTACTCTAGATTGCCTTGGTGTAACTACATTCAAAGAATAAATGATTCCGACTCTCTGCTATATGTTTACATAGAACACAAATAGGATCATTATAACTCCCAAACCATCTATCCTTGGTTTTGACTCCATTTTTGATTAGTAGCCAAAAGAATATTGAAGCTTTCGGGTTTAAGGACTATCTATAATATCAAACCAAGGAACCAGTTCAACATCACATGCAAGTATCTTATGATAGGAGATATTAAGATATGTACCTCTTGGGTTGGACATCCAAATAATGTTATCCTCTCCCATTTTATCAAGAAGAGGAGGCAAGTAATTTGTTAGTAAGGAGAATCCTCTAAAATTGCCACCCCAATCTCCATTGTGAATCAGTGAGACCTTCACATTGAGTAGTATATGGTTTTAGAGTTATGCTATTGCTATTCTCTGGATAAGTGGATTATAGGATGTCTAATTATCGAATCAGAACTAAATATTTATACTATCCCTTAACTAATGCTTAATATAATTGAGGAGATATATGATGTACCATGTGCTACATGGTACCGTTATAAAGTGCATTTGTTATTTTTTAATGAACCGAGTTGACACAAATATGTTAGATTTATTTTGTAAATTAAATGTCGGTAATCATTAGGCTAATTCTTAATGATTTATCCTTAAAATGCAACATGGTACTATGGGTTTATGTTAATTTAAGAAGCACAAATGTGTTGTTTGATGTATTTCAATATTAACGGAATTTTAATTGAAATATATTAGAAAATTTCGTAACACATAAAAAAATTGGTAACCGACATTAAAACAAAAACCAAAAAGGAAACTTTTTAATATTGTGGACGCGTAGAGGAACTATCCCTGCTTTTTCACGATGATCGAAATTAGTGCAGTCTGAGCAATTCCTTACCAAGTAGTCAAATCACAAAATATAGTAATAATTGCTAAGCAAATATGTTGTCATTTCTCAATAGAAAATTATGAGCTTGTTAGTTAGCTAGTAGAAAAATCAACGCCCTTGAAGCAAACTACGTAATAGTCCAACATGTAGAAATAGGGCCCTCGTAGTCCATTAAATACCCATATCCTCGCGTTCCCGACTGTCACATGCAGTTAGTCTTTCAGCCTCTCGCAGCCACACCTAACTGCCTCAAAATTCATTCATTACCAATTTCTCGTACTTCCCAGAAGCGACCGCCAAATTAGGATTGTTATTACAGGAACAACCTAATTCGTCGAATGGGAAATTGCTTAAAGATAAGCATGAAAAGGCGAGATGAAGACCAGAACATGGAGCATTACCAAGAAGATTGGAAAGAAGCATCTGACGGTGAGCCATCTGTGAAGGAAAGTGGTGGACTGAAGGTTAAGATGGTACTTACCAGGGAGGAGCTTGAGTGGTTGATGCTTCAGCTACAGGTTAATGAAAAAAAGAATACGCTTGAAGGGCTTTTGAGAGAGATAGAGAGAGGTAGAGAAAAGGTTAAAACTACTTGGAAACCTTCTTTGGAGAGTATCAAGGAAAGCCCTGAAGCCGTAGAGATGGAGAGATGAATCATTCTTAATTTTTATTACAAGCAAACTGACCTACTTCTTGTATCTTTTTTCTTTCTCCTTTCTTCTAGCTTAGCTGAGATCATGACCCAAATATGAGCCGAATATACGTAATTTTAATGAGTTATTTTGATGGGTTGGCTTTACTTTCTCTGCTTCTAATTGGGTTATGCTGTTTTTGGGTAATGGAATAAGAAGGGAGTGAGTTTTATCCTGGTTGTTCTTCATCACCGGGTTTATGGAAGTAAATGATGTTTCTACTCCTTATCTTTCTTACAATATATTTTGTATTGTATTTATTTTAGAGACTGAATTGCCTATGTATGATAGTTTATGTAGTGGCACTCTAAGTCAGGCCAAAGATGAAATAAGTTAAAAAGGTAGAGAACATTTATAGCTAGTCCAACATCAACCGTAACTTTTTGCGAGTGGCGAGAGGTCTAAAGCGGAGCTTTCAGTATCTGGAAGTCAAAATTTTGTTGGAAGGCTTCAAAGTGAAAAGAAAATGTTCGTGTCATTTAGCACAATTATTGGTACATCATATCAGTCCTCTGCAGTCTGCTCAGAAGCAAATTTTTTTACAACAATAATGAGATCCCTAGCCGCCAATTTACATCATATCTTGCGGGTGGGGGTTGGGACTTCAACCAATTTAAGATGTCAGCTAATAAGATTTATAATCAGAAATATAATAAGTTTGAAGAAGTCAGTTAAAGATTCATCAATCCTACTTTCACACTTAAAATTGTGCATTTTCCTTAACATATATAACTTAAGTATATATGAAGGTGAGAGAGTTGTTTGGTGTTTCCTTATTATGACGATTTTTTGGCATCATATTCATCCACTGTTAAGCTACATCCTTTCAAAATATAAGAAAAAGAAAGGATAAAAACAAAAAAAGAAATAAAAATAACACTAAAGAAAATAATAATAAAAGCATCATTAATTGTAATGTTAAAAAGAACAAAATAATTAATGGAAAGAAAATTAAAAACATACGTAAAACATAAATCAAAAGAAAGAAGATACAAATTTAAACATCTCTCACATCGTATGATCTGGACTGATCTGACGAAGATGGGTGCTTCTGGTGGTGATCCTAGCTAAATGGAGGAGCTGTAGATAAGGTTCCCTCGTGGGAAGGTGGAATCTAAAAGCAACGCCCAAATGGGTCGCTATTGATTCTATCAGCTCTCTCATCAGTTCTGCTAAAGTCTCGACTTGCTTATCTGTTCCACAAATTCCGCTTTTTGTCTCTTAAACTGAGCTATTGTCCATTAGCTCGGACGAAACTCCTTTGGCACTCATCCGTTATTCTAGGATAGTAAAGACTATGATTGTGGTTGTTCCTCCAGAAGTCCTCTCGATGCTGACGGCTCATCGAGCTCCCCAACAAGTTTGTACATGACTCCCATATATCCCCGATGTCGACAAACCTTGTGCATGTGCTACATTACTGTCAAATTGAGTGCTTCCATGGTTATCATCTCCAGCATCGGTGGTAGTCGATCAAAAATTCCCATCCATCATGCTAACTTGGTCACATAAATTGCAACACATATCGTGTCGACCTTCTTGTCCTCACTCAAAACTAGATAAATTAGACAAGCGCATGTACCAGATGTATAAGCGCTCACTCACTCATACTCTAGAGGTAGAAGACATCCATATTGCCAACAAATCCCTAGCTGTTATCTCGACCACTTAATCTATGACTTAGAATACCATGAATGTATCTAAGTGCTCAACTGCATAATGTGGAGGTCTTTGACACATGCGAATTGTAGTCATCTTCTTTGTTGAGCCTGCTCCAGAAGTGTTATGGAGACAACTCGTATAATAAATCCATCCATAATTCTAGCTACTCTAGTGTCTCCACATACTCTCGGTTATATAATCCTATAGTGATGGAAAATTGAGTAACACTCATCTGATGCCTCTCTTCCATCATCCGTAACTAGATTGTATTGAGGCGATCCTTGTCTTAACATCCCTTCTCCACTGAAAATATGGAGAAGACCTCCAGAGTCAACTCTCTATATGATGGTTCCACAATTTCAAAGAATCGAGACCATGTTCCTACCTCTACTAGCTTCCTTACTTGTTGGGCTAACACAAACTGCTCCAAGGCCTCCTAGTCGATGTACTAATTGACTCTAAACTTCTTATCTTTCAACCTTTAGTACTATTCTTCTTGAGCCCCAGCATTAAATATAAGCATCTGTGGTCTCTCTAGGGGCTAGGCTAACGTAGAAGATTGGCCTCGATGCCTCTTTCGTGGAGTTTCTTTCTCTTGTTATGATCGTGTAAATTTTTCTTGAAACTTTTAAACAAGTATGCGGAAGCTGACCTATTGATCTCTAAGATGTAAGTTTTCCCCAAACTCAATTTCTATCATGCTTAATACATATTAATTGCAAAAAACAAGCCAATTACAAAAAATTAAACAACGAAACAATTAAGAAACTAAAACGAATAAAGAAATAAACACTTAAACAAAATTAATAAAAAGTCACTTGATACCTAATTAATCCAAAAATTAAAAATAGGCATTTTGCAGTTAACAAATTAAAATACTCAATTATTAAATGACAATTCTAACCCTAAAATTGAAATTAAAAACCTCAAAGTCAAAATTATATAAAATTGAGGCAACTAAACACAAAATCCATGAAATTAAACACAAGCCCATACTTAATCAACATCAAAACTAACTAATTAATCTTGTTAAACATTAAAATACATAATAAGCCAAAATTGCAAAGTTTTGCAATTAAATTGAATTAAAACCTAATTCATATGCAATTGATTAAATTAAATGATAAAATCACTTGGGTAAGGATTAAATCCAACCATTAGACAATAAGAAAGCATATAAACACACAAATTCTCCAAAAATCCTAAAATCATGCAATTAGTGTTTTTGATTGAAAAATCTACAAATAACACGTAACACCTAATAAATCATGCGTAAACCAGTTAAAGCAATAAGAAAACTTACTTAGGTGTCGTTAAAAGTGGTTAAAAACCAAAATATGGGTTTAAGGAATCAAGGGTGATGACAGTTTGAGAGTGAGAGGGAGAAAATGAAAATTTTGAAAGGTTAGGGCATTTTTAACACACATCACAAAAGTGCATGGTCTTTTAGACGACCATGAATTAGATTGTACAACCAACTGATTTTTAATTTTTCACAATGTTACATGTTCTATTGCATAGGCATGCATTTGAACGTGTCAAAAAATATTAATGTGTGCAAATTTAAAATTTAATCCTCAAACGTAACAATCCTTGCACGTTAGCATTAAAACACATAACACACTACCCCTAAGGCACAAATATGTATAATTTTTCCTAAGATGCTTAATTTTGTTTTCCTAGAACACTCTAAGACAAAAATTAAAACCTAATTTAAAACAAAATAATACTAAAGTCATATATTGCCTCCTATACAAAACTTCTTTACTATTGCTAGCTCAACGTACTTTTCTACTTAATATGGTTTAAATGAATTGTTTGATTATAGTCGTATGATAGGTTCTATAACTTGTAAGTAAGCTACCTTTCTATGCTTCACACCATCTTTCCCCTTTGGTTTATTCACTTGAATTTGTGACTTTTTACGTGGATCTTTGCATGTGGAGTTTTGTAAAATATCTTGACAAAACTTGTTAACTTTATTAACATCAAACAATTCAAGTGAACTATTATTGACATTCGAGTTCCTAAATGTAACCTTTTCCTCCCCTACTTTTAATTTTAACTTGCCTTTATCAACATCTATCAGTGACTTAGCAATTATTAAGAATGGTTGCCTGAGGAGTAAAGGTATTTTTGAATCTTTCTCTATGTCCAGAATCATAAGGCCAATATTGAGTGTGAATTTATCGACCTTAACAAGTACATCTATAATGATTCTCTTATGACTTCTTAAGGATCTGTCAGCCATTTGAACACACATCCTAGTCGCTTCAAGTTCTCCTATTCCCTTTTTTGAAATAAGGTGTAAGGTGTCATATTTATGTTGGCTCCTAAATCATCCATAACCTTATCCACCTCTAAACTATTGATAATACAAATAATATAAGAAATCCCTGGGTCAACTTGTTTCTTTGGTAGTTTAACTTACTTATCAAAGCTCTCCTCGCTAAACAATTCGGTCTTTGACTTTTTGATTTCCTCCTTTTCTAGTATTCTTTATTTTAATGATTTAATAAGGGCAAATTTTGTCTTCATTCACTTTAATAGATTAAAGACATTAACCAACTTTACTCTCGACGAATTTCTTTGTTCTAGGATAGGATATGGGATTTCAGGTGGATACTCCTTGACTCTCTTCAGATGAAAACTTCGTCTACTATGTATAAAGCTCTCAATAACCCTTTTCTTTTCTTCTTCTTCTTCTTCTTGTTTGAGCTTCTTTTCAATGGCTTAGGAGATTATGATTCTCCTCTCCTTAGGATTTGTTTCAATTGTGCTCGAAAAACTCCCTTTAGATCTCTCTACTACTGATTTAGCCAGTTGGTCCCTTTTGATTTCCAAGTTTCATATGGATGCGTCTGTTTGTTGATATTTTGTCCTACATTCTTGAATAAATTCCATAATCAGCTCATCGTACTAGGTTTCCTTGATTATGATGCTTATGGTTGGAATTCAGGTAGAGGGTTATTTCTTTATTATCCCTGATTTCCCCATAAGAAATTGGGTGGTTCCTCAAACCAAGATTGTACATGTTACTATACAAATTATTTTGGGGTCTAAGAGCATTCCCTAAATAATCCATATGCTCGGGATGAGCTGATTGACATTTTTGTCCTTGGTGATCTAGCTCACACGTTTCACACTACATCACTCCTCCTTGTGGAGCTATAGTGATTCTGTCTATCTTCTTGCTCAGGGCTTCCACTTGACTATCCAATTATGTCACCACATCTACCTCATAAACACCTATTGGCATATTAGTTTGTGCTCTAGCTGAACACCACTGGTAGTTATTCATGGCCATATCTTTGATCAGCTCTCGGGCTATTTTTGGTGTTTTATTATTCAGCGTCCCTCTAGCTGTTGCATCAATTGACTACCTCGTTCTTTGACTTAGTCCATTAGAGAAAGTGCGGGTTTGCATACACAAAAGTAGTCCATGTAGGCATGATCAGATAATCTCTTTGAATCTCTCCCAGGTGTCATATAGTGGCTCGCCCTTAGTTTCAGAGTATGACGAGATGTTGTTTCTCAGCTTCTCATTCTTTGCAGGGGAAAAGTAGTTAAGCAAAAAATTTTCCACCACATGATCCCAGGTGGAAAGTGATGGACGTGGCATAGAATTTAGCCACTGCTTAGCCTTTCCTCCTAAGGAGAAAGGAAATAGATGCAGTCTAATGGCATCATCATTCGCTTCATTGATCTTAAAAGTATCACATATCTCTAAATAGTTATAAATATGGGCATTAGGGCCTTCCTCTCGAAGTCCATCAAATTAGATTGACTATTGCACCATCTCAATGATGCTCGGCTTGATCTCAAAGTTGTTCGTGTAAACAGTCAGTCTCACTCTGTTAGATTCCATACCAGTTAGGTCTGGCCTAACATAGTCGAACATCATACATGTTTGGTCTGCCATGTTTTAAGGTTCTTCTATGCCCATATGATCTTCCAAATCTTCTATTGGTCTAGTTCAAACTCTCTAAGATTAGTCCTACGAAGATTCCTTAACGTTGTTCTTTTTATTTCAAGATCTAGTTTTAGTAAGCGCTCTTATATGCTCTGAGTCATAAACTAACAAAGAGTCTAAGTCTAAGTTAAAGAAATAAAATAAACAAAATAATCAAATAAAATAATGTAAACTAAAAACAAAAGCAAAACAAAACAAACAAATAGAGTATTAATACTAAGGTGTTCCTAATATAATCGTCCTCAATAATGGCGCCAAAAAATTGATTAACTAATTTCATAAGTGCGTAAATTATGTAATATTGTCAGTACATGGCGTAGTTGTAGCTAGTACTGATAAATAAAAGTCCATCCTATGAAGACAATGAGTACTAACGGTCAGGTTATTGAAGCCCTCCAAAATAATATCGATTCTCCAAACTTTTTTAGGAGTCTTGGAACCAGGTCGAATCCCTAGAGAACTGAACACTAGTTTCTTAATTTCAAGCAATAAAATTAAATTAGGGTTTTTGATTAAATAACTAATTAACTAAAACTAAGATGAAAACAAATTAAATCAACTGAATTTAAATATGTGAAAGTCAGATTACCAAATTCCGATTCAAGGGAAAGATCTCATCTAATTGTAACATTGATCATTGGTCTAAAAAGAGTATTTTCATAATTCAAACAGTTAGTCTGAAACATATTAGAATAGTTGTAATAAGTTTCAAATTTTCCTAAATTAATTGGTTCAAACCTAACATCCAAACCAAAACTTACCATCTATTGACTGGGTGTGATAACATTCCATATCATACAAAATGATAGCAATAAGCTTAAAAAAAAAGAC
>JAOQMP010000210.1:30256572-30290082 GCA_027563575.1 Erythroxylum pedicellare | reverse complement strand
AGAGAAATCAGAAAGAGAAAGAAGAGAGATTTCGGTGGTTTAGAAAGAAGAAGAGAGTTGAGCTAGGGTCTCTTCATATCTTAGCTTTTGAGAGAGATTTTGTAGTGGTTCAAAAAGAGAAAAAGGTAGAGGAGGAGAAGAGTTTCCCTTTAAGCTAAAGATCCCTTCATTTGGTGAACAATGAAGGTAAGATCATTTTGTATCTTTCAGATTTTTCAAAGGATTTTAGTTCATAGAAATTAGAAAATGTTTGGGTTTAAGCATTCTATAATAAATTTTAGTGATTTTGCATTGTGAGATTTTCTATTAGATTCCTATTGAATGACACTTGGTTTGTTTTAGGGAACCAAGAGAATCCTACCTAAGAGCAAGGGGAAAGGCAACCTTGACTTAGGTTTTTGCAAGCAAATAAGGTGGGTAATATGTTTATAGTTATTGGGTGATGGGCAAATGCCCTACTTATGTGTTTATGCTTAAATTGCGTGAAATTGAATTATCTTGAAGATTGTGATTACTATGATGTGTTTTAACTTATGCATGGAAAGAAGTATGACATTTTGTTATAATTGAATTTCGATTTTGATCATGTTATGCCTTGATATATGTCATGGCATTTTGAATAAATGAAAAGAAAAGAAAGAGCATGGAAAGCATTTGATGAAATGATTTGAGCATGATTATGTGCTTCTGTTTGGGTGAGAGAGGAATCGTTTCGTAGTCACGTGCACGTCGAAGTAAGGCCTTCTCTCAGTTGCCTGCTTGTGACACACGAAATCTAAAAAGTGGATTCGTTTTGTTCACGGAGTAAACCTCGATTTCTCTGTTTTGTTTCACGGAACCCTCGAGCCAATTGTTTGTGCATTTGCATTATGATATGTTAAGTTATGATGCATGATTGAGTGTTATGTTTTGATGATTAATTACACTTGACATGTTCTATGTGATGATATGTTGAACTATAAGTTGTGAATTGAATAGTGAATGATTGAAATTTCCAGTTCAATGAGACATAGACGTCTATGAATATATGAAGTATATGCATGTTTGATTATGTGGCTCGTTACCAATGGCTATAAATATATTAGCCACTAAGCTATATAGGTCACCCCAAGATTCCCTCCTCAGGTGCAGAAAGAGACGAATAGCAATCCTTGCAAGGCATTGGAACTCCAAGATAGTTAGAAATTTTTGTAATGAAGTTAGTTCAGGATTTTTTTATTTTAGAATCATATCAAGCATAAGCATTCAATTGTATTATATGTAACTTTTTTATTTTGTATAATCTTGTATAAAATTTTTTTGAAATCTTCATGAAATATGATTGGATTTTGCTTGTCAGTCTCATATTTTTAACTGTTTGATGTTCGACTGTTATGGGTATGCCACCCTTATAGGCCGACGGGCTTTGTTATGTCTCCGAATGTTTGGGTTCCGAAAACGGGATCCAACATGGAATTTTTATGTAATATTCATAAATTTCAGTTTTAGTGAAAAACAAGTACAGATTTTTGTTTTCTTATACGCAAAATTTCGGTTTTATGAAATCAAATTTTTTGTTTAAAAGGAAAGCCATTACACAATTTTTACTGATTGTGCCGGGTCATGTAAGCAAAGAGTTTGAAGCGGAAGAACCAAGTACAAAAAGAATATTTTGTTCCTAAAAGGCTTGTAATTAATTTTATATTTCTAGGATGGACAATTAAATGTGGCTTATTATTTCATGTGATGAATGGATAAATCAATGCAAATAATATGTGATTGCATGTCATTTAGAAAATTGCCAACCTTAGCCTTTGCCATACATTCATTATGTATGAGATATATAATGAAATAGTATAGGACAGATAATAAATTGCATCTAGACAAGATGGTAATTAAAACTTAAAGACTAAAAAGATTGAGTGGGAGAGGATGCTCATGTGAGACTCCACAGTCTTCAAATGATGGCCCATTTGCATGTGGTGAATTATTACTCCCCATCGGAGGGCATGAATCCTAGTTCTTGCATGGTTTGGGTTTCCTTAAGGATAAGTCCATTTATTGGTAGCAAATGTGACCTCCCACCGAGGCATGATTTACAAGCACTTTTAGGGAATGAATCAAATGGTTAAACACTTAACATATTTTATCAATAACCTGCCCAACATAGCTCTGTTGTTAAGAGTATGGACCAAATCAAATGGTTATGAATTTTCCATTAAATGGTTTAGTGGTTATCTTTTAATGATAACATATAACCTATTAGTATTCATTGGATTAAAGAAAAAAGATATACCTTGGATGGACCATCTTCCTTCTTTCTTCATCAAAAATGAAATTGATAGCTCTCATTTAGGTTAATAGACTTTTCATATAGTCATCTTAAAGACAAATAAGAAAAATCTCATTTAATGATTGATTAAATGAAGAAATGATGCATTGGATGGAAAACCCTTCTTTCCTTTGTTGTTAATCGCAAGTGTGAGAGAGTAAGAAAGGGTTCTTACATTTTTATCACTCTCACTCTTATCTTACATGAACAAATCAAATATTGCATGAGAGTGTCTCATTCTTGGTCTTCTTTCTTCTAAGAAAATTCTCCTCCAAAGTTTTCTAGGTTAATAGACTTTTCATATAGTCATCTTAAAGACAAATGAGAATAGTCTCATTTAATGCCTTCTTTGTGATTGATTAAATGAAGAAATGATGCATTGGTTGAAAAACTCTTCTTTCCTTTGTGGTTAACCGAAAGTGTGAGGGAGTAAGAAGGGGTTCTTACATTTTTATCACTCTCTCTCCTATCTTGCATGAAAAAACTCGAAAATTGCATAAGAGGGTCTCATTCTTGGTCTTCTTTGTTCTAAGAAAATTCTCTTTCAAAGTTTTCTTCTCCTTTCCCAGCAAAGGATCTTATTAACCAAGTTGTCCAAGAAGAACAAGTAGTAGATCAAATTTGTCAAGGATACGATATCGAGAAGAGGAAACAATAACAAGAAGAAGAAGATATATTGACAAGGATAGGATAGCATAGCAAGGAGTTAAACCTGTAGCAAAGGAGTCGGTAATATAATCACTATCTTGTTTATGTTTATTATTATTCTTATACCATATCAAGTATAGATTGACATGATGATTTGGATATATTTCTTCTACTGTAATTTAGATTTTTAAAAGGTTTTAAAATCTACCGTTTCTCCAAATATGACATGCTTTCTTTTTCCGATCCAACACATTTGCATATCATTCCATATGCTTCGAAAGTTGGAAGTTTAATGTATGCAATGCTTTGCACTAGACCGAATATCTGTTACGCAGTGGACTGGTAAGCAGATTTCATTACAATTTAGGAAAGGAACATTGTACTGAAATTGAGTGTATATTGAAGTATCTTTGTAGGATGAAGAACTTAATGCTTGTTTAATCTGGAAGTAATCTTATTCCGATGGGATATATAGATTCCGATTTTCAGTCAGATGTTGATTCAAGGAAATCAACTTTTGGTTCTATATTGTTTTAGGAGGTGGAGCCATAGTCTGGAGGAGTATCAAGCAATCTTATGTTGCTAATTCTACTGTGGAGGCTAAGTATGTTGCTACTTGTAAAGCAGCAAAAGAAGTAGTTTGGCTCCGCAAGTTCCTAAATGATTTAGAGGTGGTTCCTGAGGCAGAAAAGGCCATTACACTTTATTGTGATAATAGTTCAGTAGTGGCTAATTCTAAAGAATCTCGAATTTACAAAGCTGCCAAACATATTGAGCGAAAGTACCATCTTATAATGGAGATAATACAATATGGAGAGGTGAATGTGGTAAAGATTCCCACATAGCAAAACCTTGTTGATCCATTCACAAAGATATTGTCTCAAAAGATCTTTGAGGGTCACCTAGAAGGGATGCGAATGAGGGATATATCATACTTGCTTTAGGGGAAGTGGGAGATTGTTGGAGTTATGTAAATATAATGCCCCAGAAAGCAAGCGTATTTACATGTAACTTAATTTTCTTCCGTTCACAGTTTTGTAATGAAAATGTTTATTATCAATGAAACAAAAGAGTTTGGATTTATATCTATGAGCATTATATATCTAGTAAAAAGGTTTCGAGATTCTTTTGTAAGTAATATGCACATATATTGAGATGTATGGGAAAATGTATATTATTAGAATTTAAATTAATTGATTCACAGTTGAATAATCAAATTGGTCACTTAATTATGGTTTAGATTGTAGTTCTGCGATTTAACTCCATGTAAGTAAAGGAGTTTACTTCAAGGGCATGATGGGTTTCATATCATGATAGTAGTTGACTATTGATAATAGCACTATTAAATGAATCTGAAATCAAGTATGTTTTAAAGAATAAAGTGTGTCATTACTTTAATCTTATAACATACAACTTAAGCATTCCCTTATTATGGACCACAATCTTGATGAGTGTTGATCTCATATGTGTTTCATTATAATTCTTGATATGATCACAATGGGTTTTTATAGAGTATTAATCGAGTATCTACATGTTGGAATTATTAATTGAAACATATATTAAGGAACATTCACTCAAATAAAGAGTTTATAGTGATATCATCACTTTTAGATGTTTTAAAGAGATTAAACTGGCGTCAGTAGTTTGATGGACTAGCTACCCATCAAGTCTTAATACCAATATGAGATCTTATATATTGATCACCATATAAAGGAAAACGGGAGATCTAGAAGGAAAAACTAACATAAGAGAAAAATGGTAATTTTACCCTTTATTGTGCGGATGGCTATAATATGGTTCATATTAGAATTCGCAATTAGACATCTTATTTGAAACAAATGTTCTGATAATACTTAGTAATTCAAGAGTTCAACTAATTGTCATTAATGGAATGACATTTAGTTAATAAATTGGAATTAATTCTAATGAGATTAAATTAATTCCGGGCTTATTGAAGCTTGAATTATATAAGTCCAATTAAATTATCCATTTGGCTTCTAGAAAGGTTATCAAGCAAAGTAAGAAATACAAATAGAGGTTTTAAAGTCTATGATTGAATGTTAGGCTTAGACTGATTAATTGTTAATTAGAAGCTCAAATGAACATTTAGAAATGGCCTAGACTTTGGTTTAATTTGATTAATTAGATTAATTAAATTAAAATAAAGTTATTAAAGATAAATCGAGGAGGAATTTTGGTTTTAATGGGCTAAACATGCAGTTGCACATTTAGCATTGATTTGCTATATTAAAGATGGTTTTCACATGCCTTATCATCATTAAATGGAGTAATGATGTTATCATTAAATGGTTTAATGGTTGTATTTTAATGATAGCATGTAACCTTTTAGCATTCATTGGATTAAAGAAGAAAGAGGTGCATTTGATGGACCATCTTCCGTCTTTCATCACAAAAGAAAAATTGATATGTCTTTTTAAGTTAATGGTCTTTTCATACAGTCATCTTAAAATAAATGAGAAGAGTCTCATTTATTGGCTTCTTTACAATTGATTAAGGAAGGAAGTGATACATTGGATGCACTTCACTTCTTCCTTTGAGACTTAACTGAAATTGAGAGAAGAAAAGACAAGGTTGTTGAACTTTTATCTCTCTCTCCTATCTTGCATGTGTGAGCCGAAAATTGCATAAGAGGTGTCTTATCTTTGGCTTCTTTTTCTAATGCAAAATCTCTTCAAGTTTGCTTCTCCTTTCTCACCAAAGGATCTTGTTAACCAAGTTGTCCAAGAAAAATAAGTGGCAGATCGGATTGGTCGAGGATGCAATAGTAAAAAGAGGATACGATAACGAGAAGAGGATACATCACCTAGGAGAGGATATATTGCTGAGTATAGGATAGCATAGTGAGGAGTTAAAGCTGTAGGGAAGGAGTCGGTAATAATTTTCATCTTGTGTTTATAAAAATGTTTTTCCTTATATTGTATCATGTATGGCTATACATGTTGATTTGGTTAAATTGTTTCCGCTGCAATTTTGATTTCTAAAAAGTTATGAAATATACCTTTTATCCAAATCGTGCATGCTTTATTCTTTCGATCCAACATGACCCTCACTAGGGTCTGACTGGTATCTACTCGTAAAACTTAGAGCATACGATACATCAGGTCTAATAAATAACATAGCATACATGATTGGTCCTATAGCCAAAGTATAAGGAATCAAACTCATGCTAGTCCTCTCATCATGTGTCTTTAGACACATATATTTAGAGAGTGTAATCTTACCATGGGAAGATAACCTCTCCTGGACTGCTCCATGCTAAAACTCTTTAACATCTTGTCTATGTACATAGACTGAGAAAGAACAAGCAACCTCTTAGATCTATCTCTATGGATCCTTATCCCTAAAATATAAGTTGCTTCTCTAAGATCTTTCATAGAGAAGTTTTTAGCTAACAAAATTTTGACTGATTGCAAAGTAGAGACATCATTTACTCAATATGTCATCTACATACAGTACAAGGGACACGATTGCACTCCCATTAATCTTCTTATACACACACGGCTCATCCATATTTTGCTAGAAACCAAACTCTTTGATTGTCTCATCAAACCAAATATTCTAACTCTTGGATGCTTGCTTCAATACGTAAATGGATTTCTGAAGCTTGCATGCCTTTTCTCCATTCATGAATATGAAACCATCAGGTTGTGTCATATACACATCCTCAGTTAGGTTTCCATTAAGGAAAATCATCTTCACATCCATTTTCTATATCTCATAATCATAATGAGCGGCAATGACTAGGAGTATCCCAATGGGTTTAAGCATAGCTATTGGCCTAAATGTTTCTTCATAGTCAACACCTTGCCTTTGACGACAACCTTTAGCTACAAGCCTAGCTTTATGGGTAACTAGACTACCTTCCATGTCAGTTTTCTTCTTAAAAACCCATTTGCACCCTATGGGATTTATCCCTTCAAGAGGGTTAACCAAAGTCTATACTTGGTTTTCATACATAGAATCCATTTCGGATTTTATAGCTTAAAACCATTTGTCAGATTCTGAACTCTTTAGAACCTTTTTATAGGAAGTAGGCTCATCATCTTCTATAAGCAATATGTCATTAAGTTCACTTATAAGAAATACATATCTCTCGGGAACATGACGTATCCTACCTGACCTATGAACTTCATGTGTGTCAGAAGATTGGACTATTGTTTCATATTCATGAATAATAGACTCGGGTCCAGGCAGTTGATCTGCGTCTGTTTGAGCATCTTGAACTTCCACAAGTTTAATTTTGTTCCCACTGTCTTCTCTTAGAAGAAACTCTCTCTAAAAAGATAGCATGTTTTGAAACAAACACCTTTTGTTTGAAAATACGGTAGAATTGATATCCTATAGTTTTCTTAAGATATCCTATAAATAGACACTTGTTAGATTTAGCTTCAAGCTTATCTGACTGAATTCACTTAATATAAATAGGACAAAACCAAACTTTCATATGAGAAAGATAGGGTTTCTTATTAGTTCATATCTCATATGGAGCAATATCAACCGACTTTAATGGGACTCTGTTTAATACACAAACAGAAGTTTCGAGTGCATATCCCTAAAAGGATTTTCGTAAATCTACTAAACGCATCACAAACCTCACCATGTCTAACAAGGTTTTGTTTCTCCTCTTAGCCACACTATTGTGTTGTAGCGTGTAAGGTGGAGTCCATTAGGACAATATTTCATTATCCCTGAGATAATCCAAAAACTCTTGGCTTAAGTATTTACCACCTCAATCTAATCAAAGTGCTTTAATACTTCTACTAAGTTGTTTCTCAACTTCATTTCTGAATTCTTTAAACCTTTCAAAGGCTTTAGACTTGTATCTCATAAGATACACATACCCATATCAAGAATGATCATCGATAAAGGTAATGAAGTATACAAAACCACCTTTAGCATGTATGGACATCGGAATACATACATCAGTATGTATTAGGTCTAAAAGTCCACTAGCTCATTCACCCTTTCCCTTAAAAGGTAACTTAGCCATCTTACCTAATAAGCAAGATTTGCTTATGTCATATGATTCATAATCAAATGACTCTAAACTACCACAATTATATAGTTTATTCATGGGTTTCTCACTTATATGGCCAAGGTGACAATGCCATAAGTAAGACAATTTCATATTATATAATTTTATTCTTTTGTTATTATTAATATTTAGAACCGGATTAGACATAGCCAATATGTATATACCATTGCTCAATGTACCCAAAGTATATAACATTCCATTCAAATAAATTGAACATCCATTGTTACTGAAATTTAAATGGAATATAGCTTTATTAAGACAAGAAACAAACATTACACTTTTAGTCAAAGTAGGTATATAAAAATAATTGTCCAATTCTAATACAAGTCCACTAAGGAAAGTCAATACATACATGCCTACAGCTAATGCAGCAACTCTTACTCCATTGCCCATTCGTAGGTCTGACTCTCCCTTATTGAATTGTCTACTGCTCCTAAGGCCCCGCATGTCATTACAAATGTGTAAGCCATAACTGGTATCTAATACCCATATGTTGTTATCAGAAATAGTATGAATATCAATAACATAAATATCTAAAGTAGATGGGGCATCAGATGCCTTCTTCTGCTTCAAGGACTCCAGATAGGCCTTACAGTTTCTCTTCCAATGGACATCCTTGCCATAGTGGAAACAAGTTCCCTTCAAGGCGGTCTTCTTTGCTTTCTTAACACCTCCCTTAGGCCCTATTGATTTCTTCTTCTTTTGGCTCTTTTTCTTCAAACTAGAAGAGTCCACCAGCATCATAACCTTGTCCTTATGGATAAATGGCTCAACCGCCTTGAGCATGTTGACCTGCTCAAGAATTATGCTAGATATATTGTTCATGCGATAGTTAAGCACAAATTATGAGTAACTATCCGTTAAACCTGTTAGAATTAAGTCAATATTTAATTCATAATCCAAAAGAAAACCTAAGGAGACCAACTGCTTAATGTAGCCATTCATATTCAGTGCGTACTGCACTAGAGATGTCCCCTCAAACATCTTAGAGTGGAAGAGCAATCGTGAAGTCTTAAACCTTTCGGACCTTGCTAGCTCATCAAAGAGCTCCCTAAGATAATAAATTATGGTATAAGCATCCATAGACTTATGTTGGCTTTGCAGCTCCGGTGACATAGTGGCTAGCATAATATAACTAACCATCTTTCTATCATAGAGATGCTTCCTATATTCCCTTCGATCATCATTAGAAGCATCAGTAGCAGGGGGATCAAGAAGTGGTTCTTCCAAGACATAACCAAGTTTCTTGGACTTGAGAACTATTCTCAGTTCCTAAGCCAGTCAAGGAAGTTTGGTCTATTCAACTTGTTAGCTTCCATTAATGATCTTAAATTCACACTAGCACTTATGGTGTTAAGTTGGGTAATAGCAACCTTTCATCAAAGGGAGAAAAATTAGAATGTACTTAAATACATGTCTATAAGGACTTTATTAACACGTATTATGGCTCCCACTATTCTTTACAAATTCATAACCCTTAATATAAATCTGAGAGTACTTATAGAGAAATTCTCCTAGTAGGTCGATATCCAATATCCCTAAGAATGACCTTAGGCTTGCCCAGTAAGCCACCTCAGTTCAATCAGTAGGTATCGATTATACCAATTGCATCTCCAATGCAACTATCGAATCTAGTGCTATCAACTATTGATGTGTGCGCACTCATTGGGCTATAAACTCTTGACACATGCACATCTAATGTACACAACCCAACTTTACCTCTTTCCACGTGATCTTGGCTTTGGCCAACAAACCAACACTTCTAGTTAAAACCGACCCATTAATCCAAAAATCCTATTTGCATGGTTCGGCTAAAGCAAGCATGGGTTTACCCAACAATGCCAACTTTAAAAAGACTCTACGTCTTGCCATATTAAAGGAAGGCATTAGTTTTAATATTCTAAGTAAGGGTATATATATATATATATAGTTACCATAACTACATGGCATGATATGGACTACCCAATCAAATTGGGCCTAAGCCCATAACCATCCATCATACAAGCTCACACATTCTCATAACCATGCATTCTCTGATGCATATATGTAAACACATCATTTGGGTTATAACATCTTATGGATCCTAACATGAAAGGCCTAATCTAACACTTAGATTTACTATCTTCTTTTTACTAACTTGGCTAAAATTATTATTGTATGTTATTTCATTTGTAATTAATATTAATCTAATTAATATGAATTCCTAATTGCAGAAATTAATTCATAATTAATTTACCTTAAAATAATTATTTGATGTCCAAAATTAAACAAATTCAATTTTGTCACACGTGTCAATTTTTCTAGTCTTACTAAAAAATCTATTACTCTATTAAAATTAATTCAATATTAATTTCTGTAATTTTCCAAATTTTCCAGAACATCAAATCATCATTCCAAGAATCTCTAGATCATTTCATGATGAACAAAATAATTTAGGAATCACCTAAAACTTATTATGATCACCGAAATACCTATAAGAGACCAAAAACGACAAATATGACTTCTAAAATTTTTCTGGAAATCAAAATTTGAGAAAAAAAACATTTAAGCATGAATCAAACATCAAATTAACATATTTTTATCAAATAAAAATATTTTTAAGGTTCTAGAACCGAAATATAAACATACAAAAATATCAAACAAAATAGACCATACAATTTCTAAAAAACTGTCCAGATTTGAAAATTTGTTTGATAAAATTATTAAAACATTTTTCATAATTATAAAACAATTACAGATGCATAAACAAATCCAAATATGTTCACATAATTTTTCCAGAATCAAATTCCATGAAAATCATGTGTAACCTCATCAGTTTATCCAATAGACATCACAAGCCTAGCAGAAAGACAGATTTCATGCATGTTCTTTTAAATTCAAAATTAAATATTTTAATCACATTAAAAATATTTTAAATCACATTAAATCATTTAAATACCTCTTATGAATAAATTGGTGAAAGAAAATCGTGAAACAAATTTCCATAATTAATTTCGAACAAAACATTGCAGGACCCTACCCTAAGCTATCATAACCATGAAAACAGCTTTCACATATCATGTATTCTACATCTAACGAGGCACAAGATGGCTCTGATAGCACTATAAAGGTTCCAATCATGCATCTCATACATAATATATATCAAATATACATAGCAAAAAATAAAACAGAACCTCGAAAACTAGATCTACTTATGCATATAGATATAGAAAAAAAACATGCATATAGATATAGATAATCTTCTCCGCATTGGGTTGTCGTAAACCACAGCAATCAATGTAGACTATCTCTAACTAAATTCCATGTGAGTGTGCTACCAAAGATAAGAACTCTTGTGAGAGCTAGAGAGAAAAAAAAGTGTTTGTCTAAGAAAAACCTTTCTTTCTTCTTTTATCTTACACGAGATGCATGAAAATGATCTCTATTTTCTACACCATTAGCCTTCCATAACCTCCATCACTAATGCGAAGTTAATGGTAATGAATAACATGCTTGAATGGAAGTTGTGGGAAGTTAATGACCATGAATAGCATGCATTAATGGAAGTTTGAGTTTGGGAAGTTAATGACCAAATTGGCAGCCAATAACACTTGTTTCTAATCCATTCCATGCAATGTTTTCTACCACGATCACATCGCGATACAATCCTAAAACACTCTCTCAAATCTTGAATCGCCATTCAAGACCATTTTACTCATCCTTCAGATCTCCTATGTGTGTGACCTATTAGGTTCCCAGTTATATTGGCCACTTGAATTAAGACTTAATTCAATTAAGTCAAGAGCAATATCTAACAACAGGTCATGACCCCCAATTAACTAAAAAGTCAGTGGTTTGACTACGAACCCTTTCATATGCAATATTGCCATACAATTCGTCCTTTTACCATCTATACCCCACACGATTCAGAGTATGGTCAAAGCACAAGATCAAGTCAAAGGATACCTGCACTATTGCTATAATGAGACTATCATTGACACTCGAATAGAATATCCATATGAATGTCTCATAGTAGGTCAATCCAATGTACTTACTACCCTTAGTAAGCATCCATATTTTAACTCTAAACAACTCATTTATATAGCTTATGAGATCTATTGTTTGATCCAATCAAGGAGTATAACATGTGCTAGTCTATCCAAATTAATGATATCCCATCTCATTAATCCTATGACTAGGGAAAGTTTAGACACTAACATAATTACACATGATAGGAATCTCATTATCATGATCTCATCATGATTTCCTCCATGCTATGTTTTGTATCAAAGACTTCAATAAATCAATTTAAGATCAACATCAAATCCATAAATGTATGAACAGTGAAATAATGAAAACGTCTTTAGAGCACTTCTCTCACATTATGTAATTGGTATGTTTTATGTGGCATCTGTATATCCTCTTAGGGAATATGTAGGTGTTACATTGTTTGGTATCAGAGCATGGTTTAGGTGATTCTGGTTTAACCAACGCTTAGCTATTTCTATACGTGAATATAAAAGTTATGCTTAAGTTTAATGCAGATTGTCCCATGCTATGGTTTAAGAATTAAATTTGGAAAGATCTCACGAAGATAATGATGAGGTTACTGAGAGTAAAAATCTTGCGTGATCTCTTCAGTTTATATTGGGACCCTCTGGGGTTAATTGAGATGAAGCTAAAATACCACCACCTCTACCTCCATCTCAAGGGGAGGCTTTAGTTAAGTTGTCATAAGATATGATGACTTTGCTACATCGTAGATTGCACCTAAGGCTTTGATAGATCAGTTGTGAAAGTATAGAAATGAAGAATTCATTGGAACATCTTTGGAGGAGTCCATAAGGGAAAAATTCTAGTTGGAAAAGGTGAAAAGGGTGTTAGATGAAATTAGCTACCCACCTGACCAAATGGTTCATTGTGCTGTCTCTCTTCTCATCGAGTAGCTTATGAATGGTGGAATTTTGTTCTAAGGTATCCTTAGTTACCCCAACCTTTAACTTGGGATTTCTTTTCCTAAGAATTTAAAGCTAAGTATATGATGGAAGCCTATATAAAGGAGAAATGGAAGCAATTCTTGAACTTGAAGCAGAGAAACCTATTTTTTGCTGAGTACGATAGAGAATTCAATCGAATCTGCAGGTATGCACCTGAACCTGTACTTATTGAGGAGTTATAGTGTCATTAGTTTGAGGATGGTTTGAATGACTCGATCAAAGAGCACTTTATAGGATTCACTCTCTTGTAATAAGTGAGTTACCATCAGCTGATATAAGCTGCTATTAAGATAGAGAAGCAGGAGATGGTTAAGAGAGAAAGGGTTCAACAAAGGGCTTTTGTAAGAGGAGGTCTATTCTCAAGTATGAGAAGTTGTGAAGGTTCTTCCACTACATCCAAATTCACTCATAGATTTATGGTTAGGGGAAGGCAACAAGACTTTCCCTCATTGACTGGTTTAGGAAGGGGTTCTTCTATGGGTCAAGGTTCTGGTGCTCCGGAGTCCCCTTATTGCTCCAAATACCGTCAGGGTACTTGTAGGAAGACTACGGGTGCATGTTATTGATGTGACAACCTTAATTATTTCATAGCAAACTGTCCCATTAGACAACCTTAGATGTCACAAGCTAGTGGAGATGTTTCCCATACATCTGCTATTTACAGAGTACGTGGTAGAGTTCGTAGAGGATCTAGTCGGATAAGATCTAATTTGAATACTTTTTTAGAAATTGTTGATCGACCTGCTATGCCTTCTACTTTGGCTCGAGCTTATGCTTTAAAAGCTCATGAGGATCAGGATACACCTAAGGTCATTTCGGGTCCTGTTTCTCTCTTTAATTCTGAAATGCATGCTTTGATTAATCTTGGATCCACTCATTCTTATATCTGTGTTGGATAAATTCTTACTAAGATATGCCTGTAGATTAGTTAGAGTATGATATTCATGTAACCAGTCCTTTGGGAGTAGTGTGTTGGTTAATCAAGTTTATAGAAATTGTCTTATTGTGATCCAAGCATCAGGCTATAGTTGATTGCAGTGCTAAGACGGTTGCGCTTAAGAAGCCTGATCACTAGGAATAATATTATATGGCATCCACATTACTTCTCTGGCTAATATAGTATATCCTATGTAAACTCAAAGGTTACTAAAGAAGGGGTGTGAAGCTTATCTAGCTTTTGTGATTGATTCTAAGAAGGAAAGTGTTAAACTGCAAGACATTTCAGTGGTGAATGAATTTCGAGATGTGTTTCCTAAAGAGCTACCTAAATTGTTTATTGAGGTTATGCTTGGCACTACTCTTATATCCAGAGCACTATACAGGATGGCTCTTACTGAATTAAAGGAGTTGAAGGTTCAGTTGCAAGAGCTACTAGATAAGGGATTCATTCGACCTAGTGTCTCACCCTGGGAAGCATCAGTTTGGTTTGTTAAGAGCAAAGATGGAACTCTTCAGATGTGCACTGATTACAGGCGATTGAATAAGGTCACAGTGAAGAATAAGTATTCATTACCAAGGATAGAAGATCTGTTTGATCAATTGAAAGGTGTAGGGTTTTGTCAAAGATAGATCTTCAATCAAGGTATTATCCTGTTCGGTACCGTTTCTGAAAACTAACTCTTGATCTAAAAATCGTAAGACTTGAGCGAGCGTATTACCTTGTAGGCTTGTTTCAAAGAACCCTCATTCTCCTATTTTCGAACAGATTTTGGGAAACTTTAAAATAGAATTTCAATCTAACTTCTTCAGATCATTTGTTCCCCATTGTCTTAAGTTTATAATGAAACCAAATCATGTAATTTGGTTTAAAAATCTAAAAGTTATAGCCTAAATATTTTTGTACTATTCTTAAACTCAAATGGTACACTATACTCAACTTCCATCTAGAAATTGAAAGTCTTGGAGAATGAATTAAAATCCAATTTATTCATAGTATGTTTTTGATATTGTGTCTTTAGTTTATTTAGAAACAAGAATCGTCTCATTTGGAGCTCTACATATCAAGATATCATCAAAATACTGAAGCATGTTCAGTAAAATATCCAATTCATGCTCTTCCAACTGATGTCCTTATTTTGATTCCATCAATCTTTTCGAATAAAAAAAGCTATAAATTTTTATGTAAAATTAGATAAATGTGTTATGAATCTAACGCTTAAAAAATAAGGTTATTTGGATGTCGGATGACAAAGATAGGGTCGAAATAGTGAGAGGTGTTCAGGTCTAGGATCACCAGCAAAGTCGCGTGATCGCGACTTGCTTCCCTTCTTCCTCCTTTACTTTTCTTCCTCATACTTGTTTTAGGAAAAAGGGCATAACTTTCACTAAAATTATTGGATTAAGGTCATTCAAAGACCTTTTTAAAGAGGACTTATAGATATACAACTTCCCTTAAGACTTTAAAAACACAATTTGCCTCTATAAGGGTCAATCTTTTGAAATACTGTAGTTGTCCCGAAAGTCCATCCTATGCAACATCTCAAACTTATAATAATCATATCTCTCAACTAAAATGTCCAAAAATTCCATAATTTATATCAATGAAAAGATACAAATATAAGATATAACTTTTAAGAAGAAAACTTTGTCTAATTAAGCCTAAATCAATCAATATTTTCCACTGAAGTCAGAAACCCAATTTGACCCTTATGAAAAACATGAAATTTGCAATGTACAACTTGAAAAGTCATGAGCATAACCATTCAACTACCAAATTTACCTCATTAAACTCCCTAATCTCTATTCCTTTGACTCATCCCTTACAACTAATTCTCATCATCCACAAAATCCTATCTTTCATTTTCATAACCTCTCACTTATAAGCCACAACAATTCATGTTCAAAGTTCATCAACTCAATTGGATAACTTTTGCAATTTCATCTAATTGCAACTCACATCATCCATACATAATCCATATTTCATTAACAACAAAATAGAACTTTACAAAACTTTAATGGCATTCCAAGCCACATTAAATCATCGATATTCAAATTCAAAATACAAAAGATACCAAACCCAATAATTCTCGAAATGCATCTAAAGTCTTGCTTTTACAACATCTAACTTCATATACAAAACATTGCAAAAATAAAAAGATGCCTCGAATCTTGGTTACTTGATCTCATTCTCTTCACCTGAAGATGGGACGAAAAGGGGGAGGGGGAGCTTAAAAGCTTGTGGGTAACAATTTATAACAGAAAATAAACAAGACCTTTGAAAACATTCATTTGTAATAAAAAATTCTCGTTAAGTTAAAAAAACACATTGTTCTCATCTTGTAGTCAAATTCTCAAACTACAAATCATGAATGCATCAAACGTGTTCACATATCATAAGCACATCATAATGGCTTAGGTGGATCTAAAACAGAACGTACTACACATTTCCCATAAGGGTCCTGTGTAGTCATGAACAAAATGTACTAACGCAATCCCATATACTAGTTTTGTGTAGCTGTGAACTTATAGGAGTCCATGAAGGAGCTTCATGCCACTAGCGGGTAGGCGGGAGAAGCCTTTTTGTCAAAGTGCACTTGACTTAACTTAGGGACCACCAAAAACCCACATAATCATGCATTTCACATGTTGTAACCATATTGCCCAAAATGGCACTCTTTCGAAACTTGATTTTTCATAAACATGAGATATTTCAAAAACATGATTTCATAAACATGTTATCTTTTCAAAAAAATCACTTTCAAAGTCTTTTCGTAAATCATCATGCAATTCATATAACAACGTATTGCAATTTCTCAAATCATTCAAAAGCAATAAATGCAACACTTATGTGCAATTGAAATCATTAAACTTCTTTGATTTAAAGAAAAAATTAGTGGCTTATTTACTCTATTATAAACATGTACCCACCTTGAAATCCCTGCTCATAAACTTGCTCAAAGAGACCTCTCCCCTTGGTCCTCTTGCTTTAATTGATTTCCTTTAACAATTGCCAAAAATTGCATTCAATAGGAATTTCAATTTGGAGAACCCATAAGGCATATTCACTAAAATTGATCCTAGAATTCTTAAACCCATACATTTCTTAAGCTTTATGAACCAAGACCTTTTCAAAAATCTAAAAGATTAAAATCAAACTTACCTTAAATCTTCACCAAATAGTGAGATTGTTGGCTCTCATGGAAGCTCTAATCCTCCTTTTCCTTTTTTCATTCTTGAACAACTTTAAATTTTCTCTTGAACACTAAGAAATGAAGAAGCCTAAGTCTACTTCCTTCCTTTCTTCAAAAACCGAAACACATAACTCTCTTTTCTCATTTTTGGTGTTCTCTTCTTCTTTCTATCCTTAAATCACGTTTTTAACTTTTCCTTAAAAGCAAGCCAACACTTCTTATTTCAATTTTGCCATTAATGATTCTAAATTGTCCATTTTGCCCTTCCTTATAAGCTTATGGTCTTATACACTTAAGTGGTCTTCAAAAAATGGCCTTGAACATCCTTATTACCTTAGTACTTTAATTCCATTAACGCATGTCATATAATCTTACTAACATTAATATAATAATAACTCCAAAAAAATTAAATCCATCAAAACCTCAAAATTCATTTAAATCATGCTTAACTAGAGAAAAAAATATGGGGGCCAACAGAAAATTTTTTATTAGAATTTTTTCCTGCTAATAATGAAATTGTGGAAGAATTTGATATGTCCATCTCCCTCTTTAAGCCATTAGACCCTAGATATTTGTCTAGGTAGTGAGTTATGGTTGTTATGAGCATTGACATAATCACTAATAGAAATCTTCTCATTTATCGCAAGGAATTTATCCCTTTGTAGAGAGTTTGAGATGTTCATTTCCAAATTTCTTCCTAGTCACATTGAGAGATTGAAGTATCAAACTCCACCCTAAGATTGATTTTCTTGAGCTCTTATTTAATGGCCTTAAAAATCTAGTGATGCACTTGACATATTCATATCCTTAATCCTAAGTAGAAATCCCTCTGATGACTATTTCGTTGTCAAGGTGATTAACTAAAAAATCACTAAATCTAAATAGGGACCTCTTTTTCTAAATTGATTCATTAAGTTAGACATCAATAGGATGTGATTAGACATCATATGAGGCAAACATGCATCAATGCTATTAGTATAAAGGGATGTCTAATCATCATTGATTAGAGCTTATTCTAAGTTTTTTTCTTGAGGAGAAGTTTGAATTCTTGGTTGTGTCTCCAAGTGAATTGATATAACTTTTATCTAAGGTCCTCTATGCCTGCATTAAAGAGGTAATTCCTAAAATTAGCTATATAATTCTTAGTTTTTGAGTATCATTCTACTTCATAGGAGAACAAAACTTTATTAAAATCCCCTAAGACAAGCTAAGGATGGTTGATAGTGACTACAAGTTGAGTAATATGAGGTAATTCCTAAAATTAGCTATCTAATTCTTAGTTTTTGAGTACCATTTTACTTCATAGGAAAACATAACTTTATTAAAATCCCCTAAGACAAGCTAAGGATGGTTGATAGTGACTACAAGTTGAGTAATATCCTTCCATAAGGTTCGCCTAACAGAAGTTAAATTATGAGTATAGATAAAGGTAATCTTAGTTAGGGTGTTGCTATAATGGTGTATGAGATATAGATAAACTAGTTAGAGGCATTATTTTGTGATTATGGTTGAAAGGTATAACGATTTTTTCATTGCAATGATATTAGTGATTGGGGATCATTTTTTTAATTATTGTTGAGGAAACATAAGCCTTTCTTGAAGGAATTGGATTTTATTTTAGTCATTAAAAGACCAATTAAAATAGGTTTCATGATGAGTAACAAGTCAAAAAAGGCTTATTATTTATTGAAATGGTTTATCTCTCTAATATTCTAAGTGAAGATTGACACTAGTGGGGTTGGGGCTTTTTGGAGGAAGTATGTTTCTTTTTCCTACCAAAGGATCTTATAAAAATTATGAAAGGAACATTTTTACTTGTATTAAAGACTAAGTTAGGAGAGTTTAAGTATGATTGGCTTTGTTCTTCTAGGGAATGATTTTTTTGTTAGGTGTTGACAGAGTGAAAGAAACTAGGATTATCTATTATTGAGATACCAAGCTAGCATTAGGGCCATTACCTTCATAAGAATTAAAGAAGCAACTCCTTGTTTACTATTTCTAAATATCCCTAGTGTTAAGGATGCATATTATTTAGAGGTATCCAGTTTTCCCTTTAGGATCCTCTATGATGACTCTATTCTCATTATTGTTAACTTTGGTCCTTATTATTTTTTAGTAAGACCTAATTTGAATCTTCTCCCATTATGATTTTAGAAGCTTGAGCTATGTTTTTTTAGGGATAAGAAAGGGATATTTTAGCTTTAATGAGGTCTCCCTATTCTCTTAATCTTATAATTCTCCGGGTGCTAAGTAGCTCTTTATATAATTATACTTTATCACAAATCTTAGCAAATTCAATTCTCCTTATGCCTACTATGTGCTGATAACAGCTAAGTGGTCCCTTAAATAACTAACTAGGTAGTTGAGACCTAAGGTTGACTATTACTCCAAAGGGATGTTATATAAATTCACCTAAATAGGAATAAATTTCATGTTTTTGCCTATTTACACTTATTTTAGGCTTTCATTTGTAAAGTAGTAAAGACTTCCCATATAAATGTTAGTGACTTTCTTCTATAATTCACTTTATTTTTTGTTCATTTGATAACATAAATAGGAAGTAGTCTTCCTTTATCATTAAAATTTGCATAAGAACAATCTCCCCTAACTTTGCTTCATACCAACTTTGCATTTAGAGGGGAAAGACCATTTATCATAGTAATAACCCACTAAGTTACTTGACCATCAAGCAACATCTATGAAGAGGATCTCTATAGGTGGGATCTCTAAAGAGGCTTAAAGGATAAAGTGGAGATTAATAAAGGAGTATAATTCCCCATAATCTAATGCATAATTTTGGGGGTAAAATTTTAGGTGGGGGAGGTGAAGCGGAGCCATAGAAGAAAGCTTTTGTATTACTTGAAGCTAAAATAGGAGGAGAATGGGTTATTGATGGAGGAACTTGTTGAGAAGTCAAAAGGGGATGAGAATCAAGAAGGACACCTATAATTTGGGGCTTTGGAGGAAAAGAAGTTAGGTTAGTGGCAGGAGATAGGTGAACGAGGAGATTGGACGGAATGACAGATATGGTAGTAACATTAAGACAAGAGCAAAGGTTAATAAGTGTCTCTTAGGAATAATAGGTTAGAGAAGAGAGCTTCAACCAATTTAATTCAGGGATTTGTGCTACGTTCCATTGCAAAAAAGGAAAAAAATTTATGAAGCAAATGGAAGTAAAAGGTCAAATTTAATTGAAAAAGGTTAAAGAATTAAAAAAATCATAATAAGAGGAGAAAGTATATTTAGCTACGCTAAAACCTTGTAATGTTACTATTTCTAAATTTTTTTGCCTTATGTTAATTTATAAGATCTCTCTTGTTTGATATATAGTTCACAAAATTGATCTTTTTATTTATATTTTAATTTATAATTAGTAATGAAAAACAAGTTCATCCTATCAATAATTATGTTTAAGAAAATTAGTTAAAATGAAAGTTTCATTATTTTTAAAGAATTCATAAGTTTCAGTACTAATAATGTATTATTAATTATGAAACAAAAATTAAATAAATTAAATTTGTGAAAAGTTAAAAAAGACAACATTATTATAGGTTATCTATATAATTTATCCTTGAAAAATATATAATTATAATATAGCTACATATTATGGTTGAAAATTTAAACTTTAAATATTTAGTGGTTTAAAATTCGAGAACAAACAAGAAATACTTCATAAGATTTTGATTGACAAATTTTTGGGAATATTAGACATTTTATGTATATCAAAAAATGAAAAATATGTTAACTAATTTTATAATAAAAATTTAAATGTCACAAATGTTTTATTATCTAGTTTAGATGTAATTATTAAATTTCAAGGATGATCCTTTTAAAATTTGGGATTAGGGTCAAATTAGTCTTAAGTCTTTTGATATGATACCATTTTGGTCTTAATCCTTTTAAAATTTTTAAGTTTAAATTTTCATGTTAGCGTTGCCATATCAAATTTTAAAAAAAGAACATCAAATAACTATTTGGATGCAAGGAATAATTGGTTTGTTCATTTTTATTAAAAATTATAAAGAACAACATTGTGAAAAATTCCTAAATTTTAAACCCTAAATATTTGAATCCTTCCTTTTCTTTCATCTTTTGCCACTATAAAACAAGATTTGTGGATTTGGCAAAAGAAAATAGAGAGAAAAAGGTAACTCGTTGAAGTAGATGACAAATTTGATATTCTCAATTTATGAGTGTTTCTTCATATCAACATATTTTAGATGAAACCGTTAGTTGTTAAGGTTTTAAAAATTAAAAGAGCTTTGAAGACTAATGATCAACGTAAATAAAGGGAAGATATCGAAACTTTAGTGTAAGGATGGCATAAAAAATCCAACATGACTTAACTCGATCTAAAATTAACGAGTTTGACTTGAATTGGAAGCGTTTCAAGTTAAGCTCATATTTATTTGAATTTGAGCTTTTTCAAGTCAATGAGCTCAATTTGGCTTGATCTAAAGTCTAAATTTTTCAAAAAATAATGTTATTTTAAAATTTTCAAAAGTCTTAAAGTGTTTGATTGGGAATAAAGAAACATGTTCCTTATTATATGAAAATTGTAGCAATATTGGCCTTACTTACAAGTCTCTACTTTTTTAGTAGGTATTCTTTAAATACAATAGAAGAGATTTGAATGAGATTTGAACTATGAAAATCTCTTAAAATGATTACAAGAAGATAAAGCAAGGTCAAAGGGTGATTGCACTGTGCTCCTCATTAGTTTTAGTACTTAAATATGTAACATATGGAAGGAAAGAAATAATAGGTGCTTCAAGGGAGCTGAAAACCTCAAGCAAAAGATTTTGAATGAATGCATATACTTAATTAAGGATAATAAAACTCCTAGAAGTTTCTAAATTGGAATTGCTCTATATTGCAAAATCCAAAATGAGTTAAGCTTCTTATCTCTTAAAGTCTCTTCAGTGGTTTTTGTAAAAAGGTAAAAGATATATTGCTTAAAAACATTTAATAGTTATATTAGGTAGCCTTTGATTAGGCCTTCAATCTAATAGCCCTTTTACTACACTTTAACCCTCCTCTCTATCCAAAAACTAGACAGTCAATGAATTACATCAGCTAGCTATAAGAGATAGTATTAGAGTCTCCAGAAGCTGACTAAATTGCTGTTGCATTTGTCTATAATATTACAATTTATAAGTTATTCCCTAATGTTAGCAGTGGTGACCAATTGTACAGCCTCAGTGTCCCTTTCCTTACTCATAAATCTTTTACAATTCCTTCCTTCTATAGTTCCTAAAAGCAGTTATCCATTACTAATAATATATATTATAGGTGTGAATTATAATGTGTTTTTTAAGGTGTTAGAGTATGTTTTTAGTGTTTTCTTGGATGATAATCATATTTTTAAGAATTATATTTATATTTTTGTTAGTGTTTTATATGTTTTGTTTAATTTATTATTGTTTAGGGCAATAATTTGATCTCAGCTTTATGTTTCAAGAGTTTTTTTATATGTTTGGTGATGAGTGGAGATAGGAAAATTTGAAGAAAAGATGGAGAAAAAATTAGAAGATAATTTTTAGCAGGATCATGTATGGCTTTGCACAATTGTGCATGTAGCAACAGTAGGTTAGAGAGCAGAATGCACGATCTCAACAAAAAGTTGGAGCAATGCCATGCATGGTCATGTATAGGATGCATGATCATTCAAAGAGCTTTTCCATATCATATTTTTAAAAAAAACTTTTGACAATTCAAGGTTATTTTTAGAATAAAAACATGTGGAAAAACTATAGATAAAATCCTAAACGGCTTAAGACTATATAAAGTAAGAGAAAAAATCAATAAACTACTGGAAAAACATAAAAAAGGAGATTAAAGGAGAAAATTTTGAAGAATAAAAGCTACAGTTTCCAGTTTAAGGCAAAGAAGAGAAGACGTCCAAATTTAATTCTCTACGATTTTCTTATTTCCTTGTTTTTGTTGAATATTAACAACGATTCAATTGTCATATATAATTACATCTATGGATTTATAAATTCCTTTAGGAATTACCTTTGACTTATTTATTAAACTTTACATTCTTGATATAATGAAATATGTTTGTGATGTTTATTTCTTTATATTCAATTTGAATCGAGAGACTAAATTTGATCACTTGTGTTGTTTTGCACAACATAAGCTGGTACCTAATAGACCTATTAACATAAAAGTAATAGAAAATTGAAGAGAGATCTAAATTGTTTGTTAGTTGTCTATAAGATTGCTTTAAATCTAATTGCATAGTTAAGAAGATTTTTGATAAATCGAGAGATCATAATTCAGTTTCTATCTATTTTGATTGGGATTACTTAATTAGATCGAAAGAGAGGATAATCGTAGTTATTGGATATCAAGGATCAAGTAGTATTACATCAAGAAGGTGAAGTGAAAACAAATAAGAATAGAAGTAATTCTTAGTTTTCATAATTAAAAAATTAATCAATTCACTGTTGTTTAATTATCAATTCTTTGTTTTTAGTTTAATTTTTAATAAATCATCTTGTTGTTTATCCTTAAAAAGTATATAAGAATTATTGGGTGACTACTCCAATCTTTGTGGGATGATATTTTTTATGCTATAAGATAAGACCTGTATACCTGCAGTTAAAAAAGTTTTTCATTTAAAACTTCAACAAGTTTTTGACACTTTTGTTAGGGATTGTTTTGTACTAACTACTTTAGTTTAAGTTACCTTGATTTAAGGACTTTAACATTTCCTTATATCATTTTAGGTGCATGAATATATGATCTACAAAGAGTTTAAGTAAGCCAAAAGACACGCAAGTTTTTTGACATCACGATGGAAGAGATGGAGATTCAAAAAGTGAGATGTTAAGAAGCAATAGAGAGGAAAGTGGAAGAAGAGATGAATCAAAGAGAAAATTAAAGAACCCTTATAGACTTTATAAGTCCAGGGTTCAACACTAACCAATAAGGAATAATAAGACCACCAGTGTAGAAAAAACTTTTAAAATTAACTAGAACTGTTGAATATAATGCCAATCAATGTCTAGTTTTATGGACTGGCCAATGAGGATCATACTGCTCATTTGGATAACTTCTTTGAGAATTTTCACACATTTCAATATAATGGATTGTCAAAAGATGCAGTGAAGATGAGGCTCTTTCCATTTACACTTAAATATTGAGCAAAGTTATGGTTGAATTCTCTTAACCTAAAGAACGTCACAATAAGGGAGTAGTTAGTGCAAGCCTTTTTGGATGAATATTTTCCCTTGATGAAGACCACTAAGCTAATAAAGTACATAACCAAATTATCGCAAAGCAAAGTGGAATCATTATATGAAGAATAAAAGAGATCATAGCTCACCTAAAGAGTTCCTTTTGTAAATATTCTATAATGGTGTGAATCCACCAACTTGAGGCACCATAAATGTAGCAACTGGTGGGTTGTTAATGAGGAAAGTAGTTGATGTAGCACATGATTTATTGAAAGAGATGGTAGAGAGGAATAAACAACAATCAACCTTTAAAGATCATAAATGAGTGCTTACTGTGGATTTAGTGACCATGTTATTGGATAAAGTAGCAAACTTGGCCAAACAATTGAGTAGCCTAAAAACTACTTCTTCTAACTCACTCAAGGAAATTCCAAATGCAGATTATGTGGACTAGAAAGTCGTCTCAATTGATTTCTTCCTAGTGGAAAATACCAATATGGAGTAGCCTAAGTTCATAGGAGAACAATATGATCGGGGTAGTAATAATCCCTATTCCAATACTTATAATCCTGGGTCTAATGATGCTGTAAGGAATCCAATAAGAGCTCAAGGGACACCAGGATTTTAGTAAGATAGGCTCAATTCATTGGAATCAAAGATAGACAAGTTGATGGATGTGTTGAATTCCAAATTCACAAGCTAAAATGAGAACCAAAGGAGGATGGAAACTAAGTTCATTCAAATTGCAAAGAATTATGCATCTTCCATTCACAATCTGGAAGTTTAAGTGTTCAATTAACCAATGCATTATCTACATGAAGTATGGGGAGTCTCTCGAGTAGTATAAAGTCTAATCTAAGGGAGCAACTAAAAGCTATCACATTTAGGAGTAGGAAAGAGTTAAAGGAACCAACTGAAAAGAAAGCTAAATTCTACTAGGTAGAAGAATAAGAGAAAAAGTATAGAAAAGAAGAGAAGAAAGAGGAAACTCCATATATTCCTCCCCCACCATAGACACTAAGGATTCCATTCCCAAAGAGGATGTAGAAGAATCAAATGGATGTGAAATTTGCCAAGTTTGTGGAGACGGAAAGAAATTGTAAATCAACTTATCTTTTGTGAAAGCTTTTAAACACATGTCCAAGTACATAAAGTTGCTCAAGTATATGCTATCAAACAAGCGAAATGAAAGCTATAGCTCCATAATTATCATCCATTTTCTTTTAAAATTAAAACACTTTGAGATTTTTACTATACATTGTGTTGTTGGTAATTTATGGTTTATCAAAACTCTCCAACTTCTGTTAAGGAACTCTACTAGGTCTCTTTTTATCTTGATTTATAGTAATCCAACAAAATCTGGTTTTCTACTATTAACAAAATGTTTCACTACTGGTTGTTTATTCAGGCCATTGAGGCCTTTAACATTCCATATTAACCGTTTCATGTTCACTTCTTTATACCTGACTTCTTCCTCTTAGACCTTCCTCTTGCTTTTTGTCAGGCTTTCCATCAGGGTTTGCTTAACTCCTGAGATCTCCCCTACCTCCTGTATAGTTGTGTTATCTAGTTCATTTTCCACCATCATTTGTTCAGTTTGCTTTGCACTTTTCACCTTACCTTTCCTTCAGGTGTTTTGGTTGCATCCATGTCCGTCTTCACCTATTCCACATTAGTTTCCTGAGTCTAATTTGTACCATCTTCTTGTGGAGTTGTAGAATTGTTTCCTTGATCTTTCCCCTCTTTTGCCTCCTTTGGAATCCAAACTTGTTTGACATCCTTTGCTTTTGATTTCCACATGTAGGACAGCTTGATAATGTTCTCCTCTAAGCCACCCTCTTCATTCAGTTTCATAATTGCTAATGTGTTAGGCTTTTTATTTTCCAGATTCACTTTAACACATACTCTAGCATACCATATCCTTTTCATTAAGGCAATGTTCTCATCCTTTCTAAACGCTTCCCTAGTTCAGTAGCAAGGTAACTCAATCCCTCTCTAGACCAATATTTAAGTAGTATTCTATGAAAATTCACCCATATAGACATTCCATTTTTCTTCTATCTAGTTTAACACCTGGGTGCCATTTTTTGAGGAAAATTGGGATGTGCCAAGGACCTCCATCTATTACTTTCTGAGCCATTTCCTCAAGTAAATTTAAACACAAATAACTCATCCTCATTTACCGTGACACTTAACAGTCTTTGGTTTTTTGATGCTGCATTTGCCCATCTATGCACCACTAGATATGCCAGCCTCTTGTCCATGAAGTAACCCACCACTGCAGTATTCAACTTCTTAGCACCCTTTTGTAGTACTTCGATAGGGGGCGACACTAGACCTTCCTCTTCAGTCTGGATGAAGCACAGGTTTCCAAAGGAGCTGGAACCTCCAACTACCAAGCTCCATGAAGACTTACCCGAGTTCTCTCAAAATTCTTGAGGTTGTTTTGCACTTGGGATAGGGGGAAAGTTTGCAAGGTTGAGGGTCTTGGTTTGATCTTCTTGTTGTTGTTCTGTGAAGCTTCGATTTTGTGTGGTCAATTGGATGTCTGGTTTGATTGTTTTGTCTAGTTCTAGGTGGCTAGATTGCGGGCTGTTTGGTTGAAAGGATGGTAAGTTATTGGAATGTTGGAGGCTGTAAGTTGAAGGAGAGAGAATGAAGAGAAGTAAGAGCATTTTCTCACTCCTTAAATCAATTTTTTCTAACTCCGTATGTATAACTGCTCAGTTGTTTCTTGTTTTGCAGTCACTGGCTTCATTTTTATGGCTCTGATGAATGGTGTGTTGCAGACTGTTAATTCTACCATCCAGTTAACAATGAAGCGTCGAGATGGATGATATATTTGAGTTGTGTTAAGGATTTGCTAATGGCTCAAGATGATTTCTGACGGATCTTCGGATTAAGTGTTATTTGCTCAAGTTCTTCACTGTTATTACATGCCAGAGTTTAAAACGGAAATAGAGCTACTAAGCAGGTCGATGGGTGTTCATTCAATACTCTCCATGGAAAGTAGAGAGCAATGAAATCGGAAAGCTGAGTTGTTTCTCTCTGGCTAGGGCGAGTATAATGGTCTAGGTGACTGGAAAGATCTTTTTGTGACATCTAAAATATTTTGAAATTGGTGAAGAAGTATTGGTGGTGAGTGCAAGATGGTTCCTTCTGCTTATGAAACACACAAGTAGGAGTAACCGTTTTATATCTTCTCTCAGTTGCTCTTTTTTCCTAATCCTTAGGTTGCTGATTTGTTATTTTTTCCTATCCATGTGTATTTGGGTGGCTGCGTCTGATTTCCTCATGGAGCTCAGTGAAAAGGAGATAGACATTGCTTTAATCTTTATTGTTGTCAAATACATGATTTCATTTCTGACTGAACTTTTTGGTTCAGATGGAGCTTGTTAAAACATAGCTCCGCAATTGAAATTTCAAGCCCACAAAGAAATGATAACTTAAAATTTTCCTTGAACGTCCAAAGTTAACACATTCGTGAGATAATCTACAGATGCATTTTGGTGTCTTCGGAATAAGTCAGGAACATGTAAAAGCAAATGACACGATAGAAGCTACAGTAAAAAAAAGAGAGCAGATTTTACATCAGCTGTTTTCGAGAATAACAGACTTGGGGGATTTTGCCCAGAGGACCCTTCTCCCTTGCCTCAAGCTCTCCCAGCCGGAACTTTATTAACCGATCCCAGTGTCCTCCTTCAAAGAGGACCCCTGGTTTTCCATCTGTGATTCTTTCAACCATCCAATACATAAAATATGGGCTGCGGGGATTTTTCACAAGGGCGATCATGCCAGGCAGTAGTAGTGGTAATTCAGGGTTTCCTTGACTTCTTTGAGGCAGTGAACACCATTGTGCTCTCTTTGTCAGCAAAAGACTGGTCCTCAGGAGGTGGATTCTCCTCTAAAAACTTTTCCAGCCCCTTTTCTCCACCAGGAAATCCCCCTGTTAGTCCCATCAGTTCCTTCTCGAACGCATTTTCTGGGACACACTCAGTTGCTGACACACCCATATTTTCTGTAGATGCTTCTTTACCATTTACTTGTTCTTCAACATTTCTTTGTAGCTCTCGTTGCACACCCTTTTCTCCACCAGGAAATCCCCCTGTTAGTCCCATCAATTCCTTCTCGAACGCACTTTCTGAGACACTATCAGTAGCTGACACACGCATGTTTTCTGTAGCTGCTTCTTTACCATTTACTTGTTCTTCAACATTTCTTTGTAGCTCTTGTATCAGACCCTGTTCCCCGTTGCAGATTCCTCTGCCTCCCATGAGCTCAAAGAGATCAAACTTGGCACTCTGTGTCAGTCTAAACCTCGAAATTTTGGTGATCGTAGCGAGTGATTTGTGAGGAAGACTGGGAAGGTTAGTTTGGCAAGGAAATTGGGATCCAGCGAAAGTCCCTTGAAGGGCTTGGCGAGAGCTGGACAGAGCCATTTCGTCGCTTCCTCTTCTAATTCTGGCCGCAAGTAGGATATCTGGTTTGGATAATTCTTTCGCAAGTTTAACCACCGTTTGATATAGTGCTTTTTCTCCGACCTAAAAAAGTAACTTGCAATTATTAGTTTTTTATAAAAAAAAATTATATCAAGTTTTAACTATTAATGGAATACATGTTCACATGCTAAACTTAAAACTGTATTATATCACACTATAAAAAGTAGAAACAATACGAGAAGTTCGAATATAATTACTTTTGAACCTATGATTTCTCGTAAGCGCTTAGTGAGAGCTGTTCCAGCTTTTCACTGACTTCTTTTACAATTCCAGTTACCCAATTTTCTCTCCTAAACTCAACTATTCCGAAGCTTATTCTTTCCTTACTTGGCAGCCCGCCCCTAATTTCCTTTTCTTGCCTAGCTCACTAAATTCATTTTGTCCTAGGAGGCTACGACACCGTTGCTTGCCCACTGCCCTAACCCCAACTCCGACAGCACATACCCTGCATTACCAACTTCTGGCACTAGCAACCTCAATGCTTCCTCAGACAACAACCAAACGTCGATGTCATATCAGATCACTAAGAAAGCCTAGAACTCAATGGTGGTAGATGCTTTTTGCTTTGGCAAACTTCATTATTTGCCTCCCTTTTTAATGGGTGGAGTGGTCCTCTGGTACAGAGAGATACTAAAATCATCGGCAAAGAAGTGGAAAGATACTCTTGTTTGGTATTTCCTTGAGAAATGCCAGACATTCTCTCAGGTTCTCCATTACGCTAACATTAACTGGAAAAGTTTTGGACTAGGTGTAACAATTAGTGAAGGGAGTTATTTGTCTTTAAGGAAAAAGCTAACAAATTGCTAGAGATCTTACCTTAGCATGTTCAAGGGAAACTCAAGTTGTTACAAAAATGGAGACCTAGTCTCACTTCAAAGAATGCAAGCTTATGACCAATCCCCATCTAGGTGAATTTTCACAAGGTCCCACTAGAGTATTTGTCTTCGTTAAGATTAAAGTTATATTGCAAGTGAGATAGGCAAGCCTTTGAGTCTTAATAACTACATTACTAATCTCAAAAGAATTCAATTTTCTTATGTTTGTCTTAAAGTGGAACTTTTCAAACTCTCTGATTCCATAGGTAACCTATTAGAAGCCACAATACCAGTAATGTATACAAAGAAGCCATTATCTAAGGGTCTAAATAAATTGTGGATACTAAAGGCCAAAACAAATGTGATGGAAGGTAGTGTAGATGTCACTAGGAATCAGCAAGACGCAAAGTAAGATGATACTACCTCCATTATCAACTCAGTTGAAGAAATGGTTCGTTCAGAGACCATTATTCAAGATATGGCTCCAATCACTAATATCCCTATGGTAAAAGAGGCTATAATTGAACTTGGTGATAAGAATGTAAAGAAAAACATACCCCTTGCCCATCAGACTTAACCTAGATTGGAGTTAAATATCCCCCTATTGAGATCAATCTCATAAAAGAAGAATACGAGTCATAAAAAGAGTTCTCTTAGGAGTGTAGAAGAGAATTTCTCAGAAACAGTCCTCTTACCATCTCATTAGTACACCAAACATCAGTAAAGCTAAAACTCCTAGGAAAGTCAGAACGAAAAAGCTGGTAACTCTTCTCTTTGATGATTTTTGTCGTATGGAATGCTAAAAGCATAAATAGCCTCAATAAACTATAGGTCCTTAAAGGACTACCTTATCCTTAAGAGGCCTTATTTTATTGGTTTACTTGAAACCAAAATAAAGGAAGGTCATAAACAAAAGAACCTTTAGTTTTTCAAAATAATGTTGGTCCATTCTAAGTAATTATATAGAGCATCACAATGGTTGGATTTTGATATATTTTGATCCCTCTATTTTTCAACTTCAAATTTGGCTTTAATCGGGTTGTTTTATTCATTGTGAGCTGAGAATTATCTAAACTTAGTCTCCTCTCCACATCACTTTTATGTATATGGAAATCCTTAAACTTCAAAAGAAGACTCTTTGGTTTGGCTTGAATGAATTCGTTGGATTTCAGAAGAGTCAAGTGGAGATTTCAATTATATACTTGACTCTGGTGGAGATTTCAATTATATATACTTGACTCTTCTGAAATCCAGGTCTTAATGGAGATTTCAATTGTATACTTGACTCTTCTGAAATCCAAGTCCTAGCGATCATATTTTAAGGCTTACGAGAGATCTTAAATTATCTAACCTAAGTCAATTTGACCACATATTCACCTAAAATAATAAGTATTTAGGCGGACGGTTCATTCAAGAAAATTTAGACAAATTATTAGTTAACTTTGCATGGATTTCATTATATCCCTAAAGCTATACTAACTTCTGTAATCATTTTAGCGTAGACGATACACCAATTGTTATCTAAGCTAAAGTATATAATATTAGAAAAAGAAGAAGCCACTTTAGGTTTATTTTAACTCACTTTTGTCTCATAAATTCAATGAAGATATTCAAAATGGCTTTAAAGTGTGGTTAGATCCCAAAGTCTTCATCCATACTCAAAACTTGAAGCCATCAATTCAGAACTCATTCAAATCTAGAAGGAAGCAAGTAATCTATTAGATTAAGAGAAGTTTGATGCCTTTGACTCTCTTATGAGGTGTTAAGATTTATCAGCTTAGCCCCCTAGTGATCTTGGTATTAAAATTTAGGAGGCTTATACTTCGAGAAAATATAACGATACTTTAAAGCAATGTTTTAAAAACCGGAACAGACATTGAACCGGTCGAAGGAAAGGTTTAAGGTTTAGATGTTCAACCAGTAGTGAACTGCTATAAAACTGGTATATAATAAATAAGAAGTAAAACTTATAAGAATAAGTAGAAATAAAATATTTTATTGAAATAAAAATACACTAATGTCTATTATTATATAATGAATTAATAATAAATAAATATGAGTCTAATATAAATAGTTAAATAACAATTAAAATCAAAATTGTATTTCTGAAGGAGTTTGTGTCTCATCATCGTCAAAAGCTCTAAATTTTTCAACACTATTTAAAGATCCCTAAATTACACTTTCATCTAAAGTATTTGCATCAACTGCTTCTACTGTATTAAAATAAATTACAAATTAGTAATGTATGAAATTATTCTGAATTGTAAACTTGTAATACATTATAATTTTAACTTAAATATGATAGAAAAAGATATGAACTGACCATCAATAGATGTTCTTAATTCATTCGTTGTGATAAATACATTTTCTTTATAAACCATCTTTTCAAGTTAATTATAATCAAGATTAGGCGATGTTTCTTTTTCTTCGATCCAAAAATCAGTATGTTCAATACAACCAATATCAATTGGATCATACGTTCTCTTCTTACTAAACGATCTAAATACATAATAGAGAAATTATAAAATCAATAAAAATTAAAATTGTTGAAATAAAAACAAAACTATAAAATAATAAAATACTTGTTCTTCATTCTCAAATTATAAGTAACATAAATAAGATCATTAAGTCTTTGATGTTCCAAACGATTTCGTTTCTTTGTATAAATATGTTCAAAAACACTCTAATGACAATCACAACTTGATGCAGAAGTTGTTTGACTGAGTAACCTAATAGGGAGTTTTCTCAATGTTGGAGCACTGTCACCAAATAATGTCCACCACTCATCTGTATTTTGAGTTAATAGTTATGATAAAAATATATATTATTAATAAGTCAATAATTAATTAAAAGTAAAAAACTTACTTGACTGCATTTTTTTCAACATAAGTTCTCTCTTTGCTGATGATCTAGCAAAACTCTCTACACCTTCATGATACAATTTAATTTCATTTATTGCTTGTGATTGCTCTTTAATAGAGAAAATACCTTTGCATTCAATCACACCAAACAAACTGCCTATAATATTAATTGTATGTTTTTCTCCACTATATAAGCAATAAGGACTGAGAAAATAAGTTGCTAAGTAGATCCTTTGAGTAAGATGCTTATCCTATCGTCGATCAATAATATTTATATAAGGCTTGTATAATTTCTCCTTCCCTTAAAAAATATTTATGATTGTTTTATGAGCTTTATACATACCATCGTTTATATATCCCAGAGATGCTTCTCATTTGAATCAACAATCCTCAACAGCTTTACAAGTGGAGTCACAATCTTCACAATGATCAAGCAAACATCCCAAAATTTTTTACCTAGAATAATAACACAAACTTCTTTTCCTTTATGACTTGAAAAATATTCATTTGTCACTAAATTTTGAAGTAGTTGATTATGTTTATAAACACTTTTCAAAGTACTAATGTAGTTACAAACCTGGTAGCAGCAGGACGAACAATCTCAACCTAATCTTCTTATTTTCTTAACTAAGAAGATTATATGCAAAAATTATGATCTTAGAAGTGCATGAAGCAAGACTAAAAATATGGCCCATACCACCAATATCTTTTAAAATAAGATTTATACAATGAGCAACGCATGGAGACCAATAAATATGCCTATACTTTGATTGTAATAAGTACCCAGCTGATACATTATTAGTTGTATTATCTGTAATAAAAAGCACAACATTCTTTGGTCCAAAACACTCGACAATTTTAGAGAATAATTCAGATAAAGTATTAGCACTTTTTACCATGTCAGAAGCATCAACAGACTTAATAAAAGTTGTTCCAATAGTACAATAAACCAAGAAGTTAATCAAGGTTCTTTGTCTTTGATCAGTCTACCCATCTGCCATAATAGTGCATCCTATTGATTCCCAACTAG
>JAOQMP010000210.1:30240069-30256472 GCA_027563575.1 Erythroxylum pedicellare | reverse complement strand
TTACATCAAATTCTTACCATTGACATATTGACACAATTCATACATATGCAACAAAATATTCACACGATGTCAACTTAATCAAAAACTAACACAATATGATGTGCAAAATTCACACACATATGACATGTCAACATCCCCACTCTTAGATAACACATTGTCCTCAATGTGAGAAACCAAAAAAAACACACGTTAAAAATAAATAACAAATAATAAAAAGTTTAGAGCAAAAAACCACTTATGGAGATTGAGGTGGCGATAGTGCAGGTGAAGGAATCTGAACACCTTAAGTAGCGAAGTACTTCATAATCTTCTTTATATTGCATCATTATTTTCATTGTTCTCATGCCATCTCCTTCATTTACATACCATAGTGTTCATGTGCTCCTCCATGAGCTTATTGCTTTCTAAAACCAAACTAAAGACTTTCTCCCAACCTTCCTCATCTTGCTCATCTATTTCTTCACTTGTTGAGACCTTAGTTGCTGTAGAACTAGAGCTAGCTTATCCTGTCCTGTTTTCCACATGAGTTTTAGAACTAATATCTAAAGTTCCATGTGATAGACCTCCAAGATCTCAGCTTTCCTTAAGTGAATGTGATTAAGAAACTTAGGAAAAGTAATAGTTAGTCCCTCAATGGATACACCATAATAAATAACCAATGCGGTAACAAGATAACCCATGCCAAGATAACTACTTTTTTTTAAAGAGAAGTAGTTATAGTATGAAAAATATGAGTTGAAGTCCAAACTTTGACATTATTGTCCATGCACCATAGTATAAATAAGACTTTAATAGAATATTTGTTACTTTCAGAATTGTCGAACATATTATGAAACATAAATTTATGTTGTAATAGATGCTCAGGACTAAGAAAAGACATTATTATAGGCATTTCTAACAACATAGTTATCTAACCCCATTAATTGTTTCTAATATTGCTTAGCACGAAAGTTATCATGTTTTTATATTATATTTGATTTATGAAATCTACCAGTTTCTTCTATAATATCATAATTCAAATTATATAGTTAAGCCCTTAATCGAAACCAAAATTCATCTAAATTTCACAACTCAAATTATAGAGGAGTCAAAAATTTGAGGATTAATTCCTTATACACAACATAATCAAAATTAATAAAATTTTCCCTTTTAATTTTCAGGCTCAAAGTTTCAATTTTATCTTTCAACCTAGATTTTCTAAGATTTCAAAATCAAGGTATCTAGGTGCACTAATAATTCTAGAGTGAAGATCTTAGAATTAGATATCTTCTTCTTCCGAATAAATCGAAAAAGTCGCTCCAAAAGCCATATCTCTATCACGTGCATCCTTCCCCAACACTTGAGCTTTTTCGTCCAATTACGAGCATTTAGCAACTTGTTTGATTCTTGGTGCCATAAATAAGAGTATACCTACAAATTCAACCAAGAACACATAAAAAAATACACAAAAACACCTAAAAAAAGTGAAGAGAGAAAGTTCAACGAAATCTTGTATCAACCACTCTAAAGATGTGATATTTGTGTGGAAATTACTAGATTTATGTAATAGGGATCTTTATCTAAGTGAAAGATGAAAGAAATAAGTGAAAACCCTAAGTAAGATGAAGAGACATATGAGAGAGTTTGAGAGTGGTTGTTAGGTTTTAGAGAGATAAAGTAGGTATAGAAGTAGAGAAAAGATGAATTTAAAGAGTTAACGTTAAGAAAGGAGGGGCAAAATGGGGTTTGAGTATGGTTTTTCACCAGAGTTTCTTGTCTATCCAAGTCACGATCGTGACTCACTCCCTTTGTGATGGTCATTACAAGGTTGAAGATACCATGCACAATTGTGATACTTTGACGCATGATCATGACATGCTAAAACTGTCACATCCTATCCTATTTCATTTGTTTTTCAATATGTAATACTAGAGCTTAATTCCCTAACTTGTAATAACTTCAAAAAAATGGAAATTAACATTCCAAACCACTTTAAGATATGAAAATTAAAACCCTAAATACTAGAATTCAAGAAAAACATAACTATATAAAATTCTAAGTTAAGGTCTTTAGCTTGACTTTTTATCATTTAAAACTTTTTTAATGAGTTGAAATGAAAGAAATCACTCTCCTTTATTATGAAAAATCTCCTCCGAGATACAATTTGCACCTTTTTTGTTCACCATGAAGGTTTCCTTGTTTTGATTTTTCAATTCCATAGCTCCGTGTGCAAATACATGTGCCACATTGAAAGGCCACTCTATCTTGATTTTAACTTTTCAAGAAACAACTTCGATCTCAAATTATAAAGTTACATTGCTTATCCCACTTCAAACTCTTTCTTATTAATATGAGAATCATGCAATTTCTTTTAGGAAATAGTAAAATGAATGGTCGCCACCCTTTCTATAATTTGATCTATGAATGGAAGAGGAAAGTGATCTTTTTAGCACTGAGTTTGCTACAGTCGATGCATACTCTCCATCCTGTGAATGTTCATGTGGAAATCATCTTCCCACTTTCACTCTTCTTTATAGTCTCAGTATGCATTGTACCAAGATGAGTCATTCACTATCTAATATTGGGTATATGATACCCATGTCTAACAGCTTGACTACTTCCTTTATGTGAAGGTTTAACCTTCTTGAACATTCCCTCACTGCTCTACTTCCTTCTTTGAGGTTGATCCTATGCATAACTACATTCGAGCTTAAACCTTATATGTTGGATATCTGTCATCCTATGGCCTTCATCCACTTTCTAATAATCTTCACCACCTTACCATCTTTTTCCCCATCTAGTTGATTGGAAATAATGATGGGTAAAGTTTGGCCCTTACCTAGAAAGGTATATCTAAGGTGTGTGGGTAAAGGCTTTAACTCTAGAGTTGGTGGCTTTTAGTAGAGGGGTATGGATGCTTTGGATCTCACTAGTATATCTTAATGGGCTAGAACACCCAACTCCTCCATCTCTCCTTCTTCTTTAGACTCAGGTTCCTTCTCCATCCTAGTTTCCTTAGATATAACTTCTTCAAAGCAGCTTTCCTCTTGCACTTTATAGGAGAAGCAAGATCTTGAGGAGATAATGCCTATAAATAGGAATAACCCATTTCTAACTTTTATAGAATATATGGAAGCTACCAATTAGAGAAACAAAAGTGAACTATAAATAGAGCTCTAAAGGAAATAGGAAAGTCTTAAAAGAATGTAGTGGTTGTTGACACTCTAACTAAGAAACCAAAACATTTCCACTTAATAGTAGTTAATGGGATAGTTACCCCTACTGGAGTTGTTGAATACAAAATCCAAAAATTAGTCTAACAAATTGATAGATTTTTTTTCTAAATAAGAGGCTTTCTTTCCCTTAAGTTCAGATCTAGGAATAAAGCAAATGGGGAAATAAGGGTCCAAAAAAAATTCTGCTAACTGAGGACACATTTCTCTTCAAATTTATAGATGTGGACAACTTGAATATGTTATTGAATCTTGTCCTTGAAACATTAGAGGTTAGTCAATGTTTTTCCAAAAATGGACCCTTAGAATGGAGCTTGACAAAAATGGAATTAAAGTTATACCTTTATAGATCAACTTTCATAACATTCCACTAGAGTGCCAAACTCTAGATGGTCTGAGTTTACCTACAAGTTCAACAGGCAAACAACTAGCCTTTGACTCACCAATAGGTAGATATGAGCAAACATGCTTTGCCAAAATTTGTTTGCAAGTTAAAGTTAAATTCAAGGATGAACTCCCTGATGCACTTCCTATAATGAAACTGAACAAAATTAGAGAATTGGTAAAAATAGAAATCCAACTTATATACAACTGAAGAACCTAGCTTGGTAACAAATTTGTAAACTTATAGGCAAAATGTTCTCCATCAATGATTGTTATCAACTAATGGGAATTACATAAAAACTAATATCTCAACTAGTAGAAGATAGAATGGAGGTTCTAACAACTAATCAAAATTATCCTTAATAGATTCAATAGGAGGACTTGAGATACTAGTAACCAAACATGTCAAGGAAGGAGATAACAGAGAAAAAAAAAACACAAAAGGGGAATCATGGAAGCTTAGAGAATGATCCAAATAGCAATGAGCATGTTATGAAAGTCCAAGATCAAAAGATTCAAGAACTCAACTTGAATAAGGAGTTAATTGAGCAGTTGTCTCTAGCTTCCAATAGGAAATCAGGGAGAAAGAAGGGAAGACCCAAAAGGGTTTAGTAGTCCCTAACTCTCTCAACATCATTATATCATTTTGGAACATAAGGGTATGAATGAACCCCATATAAGATGTGTTATTAAGAAATTAGTTTTAGAGAAAAATATAAATCATTTTGGGATTACTAGGGACTATAATCAAAGCCCCTAAGCATCAAGATTTCATGAAGTTTTTAGGCACCAACTAGTTTTGGGGATCTAATAATGAGTATCATTATAATGGTAGAATAATGTTTGCCTACAACAACAAAATGTTCAGGTTTTAGCACTAAATAGCTCTAAGCAGTTTATCCATTTTGCTTGCAAGATGAAAGGCACAAATAATGCATTTGACAATTTCATCATTTATGCTTCCAACTTTAAATTCCAAATAGCTAAACTATGGGAGGATCTTTCCATCATACAAAGCTTAATGTCCAGACCTTGGTTATTAGCTAGTGACTTTAATTGTGTTCTTTATCCTTCAAAGGCTCAAGGTGAAGGAGTTAGGTTCATAAATATAGGTAAGGAACTAGACAATATAGTAAACAAGTTTAAGTTCTAATCGAGTGTTAGATGCGTGTAAGTTTTAATAAATACCCTCGATAATCCACAAGCATACAGTTCGATCGCGTAGTACCTAAGGTATCGATCCCACGAGGAGGGATAATCTAATCCTAAAATCTAAGGCTAAAATACATCGCAAAAGTTTAAAATATAATGAAACTAAAAGGAGAATTCAATTCAATCAATCAAATCAAATTAAGAATCAATCAAGAAAATATTAATAATTCAGCAATTAAGATAAAGGGAATTTTACCTATCCTTAACACTAACCTAATTGATTATGAATTATCCAGATTGTCGGTTTTAGATGATCCTAAGGTTGATTACTCTCTCTTGAGTTATAACCATTAACAATTATAAACCCTAATCAGATTATGGAAGTTGTAATCTCTCGATTAACAATCTATCCAAAACCCTAATTAGTTTTGAAGTTGTCTATTAAACTATCAGAAACCTATGTAAGATCTCTCTTGGCATAATTTATCGATTTGATTTAATTATTATTTTATTAAATCACCTCACTCATGTTAGCCCAATTTAATTATTTTTCATTCGAATCAACTTCTCAGTTTATTATCAAATTATGCACGTTCATAATTAAACCACAATAAATCCAATAACACATAAATAATCAAATTTCATTAATTAGAAGACAAAACTCTAAAGGTGAGTTTAAAACATCTCAACATTCAAAATCCTATCGTCAAACTGTTATTCCCAATTCTATAAAATAATAAAAATAGAAAATAAATAGGAAATATGATCTGAACTGATGATGGGAGGCAACGATGTTGGGAAACTCTTTATCTGAGAAATACATCGAGTCAGTTTCTTCTCCACTTCTCTCTTCTTTCTTCTCTTTCTCAATTTCTCGATGAATTCTCTCTAGGGTTTCTTCAAGGAGACTGATGTCAAAAGCTTCCTTCTACCTATTTGTCTTTTTCTTTAAATATCCTTTGTGTTCTGAGCAGTCCTAGGGTTTTTAGGGTTCGAAAGGTCCATAAAATCTCTCAAAACTTGACATTTTTTAGTATCTGCGTGTTGCTCGATGCAGGCCACAATTGTGGGCCATATTCGAGCCTTTTGTCATGATCATGGCATGCAGGATACGATCGTGGGCCATATCCTAGGCTTCTATCACGATCGTGGCATGTGGGCCACGATTATAGGCCAACTCTGATGCTTCTATCACAATCATAGCCTGATGTGCCATTATCATGGGCTGTTGTTTCGGTCCGAATGTCTCCTAAACTTCTCCATTCTTCGATGTTGACCCTGAAATACTAACAAACACATCAAGGTATCTTAAAAACATAATATTTAAGCTCAAAGACTTGTACAAACCCATAAAAACACTTAAACATAAATAACTAACAAACTAACACAATTCTAAATAAAATGCATACTAAACTATTGAATTAACAAGTAAATACATACTAAACTAAGCCCTAAAACATGAAGTAATTTATACTTATCAAGTTCCTTGAATTAAAATTTGTAGGCAATCTCTTTATATAGAGCAATAAATAATAAGGCAAATGTTTCATTAGGAAAAGGTTAGACAGAATCCTAGTTAACCAAACTTGGTTGAGGAATTTCCCTAATTCTTGTGTCCTTTTTGGTTCCCAATTTTGCTTAGATCATTCCATAATAGAGTTATAGAATTTTACCACTCTAGTTTTCTTCAATGCACCCTTCAAATTCTTTAACTTCTTGACTAATAAGGAAGGTTTTTGTAAACATAATGAAAGAAACATGGGCTATTTAGATCCTAGGGTGTAAATGCTTTCAACTTTTGAGAAAAATTAAGCTTTTAAAGAAGGGCTAAAGTAATTTATGAAATCAGGACGTCCTTCAACTGCATAAAGATTACAAGATGCAAAGAATGAGTTAAGGAACGCACTGGAGGCTTGCTATCAGGATCCTAACAATCATGAGTTGAAACTAAATGAATTTTGGAAACTAGAAATGTTTAACATTGCTCTTCTTGAACACAATTCCCTGCTAATGTAAAAGGCTAAAACTACTTGGTTAAAAAAAGGTGAACCCAACATAAGGTATTTCCATCAATCTATCCAGGGAATTTTACTATCCTTTGCCAAATTGGTAACTTAAAAGTAGAAAGGGTTTAGCCAACCTAGGAGTCAGTATTAATATAATGCCTTATTCTTTGTCTAAGAAACTAGAATTGGGTGAACCAAAACGTACAAGAATGAATACCTACTAGTATATACAGGTTAAGGTTTGATAAGCTGATCTTTCTAGTTGAGTTTATGATTTTTGACATAGAGGAATATATAGAATTACCTTTAGTTCTAGGTTGACCATGTTTATCCACCGCTACGCCTGTCATTAATGTTAGTAAAGGCAAGCTAGTGCTTTGGGGTGGGAGATGAAGTGCTCATATTTAAAATATTTAATTTCATGAATCATTCTCTTGAATTTGTTGATCTTGATTTTTCTAATGATATAGTTGATGATTCAGTTTTGAATGTTTTGTAGGACTTTTTTCCGAATGTCCACCAAAGTTATTTCCAATTCAAGGTAAAAAGAAGGATAAGAAATGTGGCATAAGAAGAAAAAAAAACATACAGCTTACTTAGAAGTTAAGGAACCCTTATTAAGAAATAACGAACTTAATCTTTATAAGCCACCTTGATCATGATAGGTATGTCGTGCTAAAGATGTTAAACAAGCATTAGTTGGGAGGCAACCCAAGAATTACAATAGTTTTGATTAATTTGATTATGTTATTTTGATTATTTGTTAGTTTTAATTTAGGATTTCATTACTTTTCTATGTGTTTTATATTAGGTTATAGAGAATCCTTATTTTATTTTTCCTATTTTTGTGTTTATAGTATTTGTTGTTTGACTCTCATGACTTTGAGCGCAAATTTTTTAACGTTTTAAGGAGTTTATAAGTATACATGGTCGTGTACATACCTAATTACACGCCCATGTATATAAAACCTCATTACTACATATTTTACATGGTTCTAGTGACCTATACGATCATTGGAAACGACTGTGTACATCCTTAAAAATTTTAAAGATTTTGGTACACAGTCACAAGGGGTTACACGAGTAAGGGACACGTTCCTATTCATAAGTTGCACATTTACAGTTACATACACGGTCACCCATATGTCCATGTATATGACTTACATATGGGTGACCGTGTAAGTTTGTGAACATAAATATGCATGTATTAAGTCACACATATGAAATGAATTACAAAGTCAATTACATAACAATGCAACCAAGCATGTAAGTTCACATCTCCTTTAAAAACCTTATTTCTCCTTTTCTCCCACTTGTATCTCTCTTTTGTCGGCCCTCTACTGACCCTCTCCCTCTTATAACCTAGCCAAACCTTTTTAAATGATTTTACAAAACACAAGTGAGTCTTTCTTGCATTTTATATTAATTACATTCTAATTTTTGGGTATTTTAGCAAATCCTAGGGTTTTTTCTTCCTTATATTGCTAGGTTTTTTTACAGTTGCTATATTCTGAGGTAAATTTACCTAATTTTCTTCTTGTTTTTCAATTATAGGTTGAATTTATACTTTTCCTTATCAGTTGTTCAATTAATTTCATAAATTGAAAGTGGATTGGATGAAATTTGAAATTGGGAAGCTCACAAGGTTATGAATTGCAATGGCTTTATTATATTAGGTTTGTTTTTTGTTTTTCTAGTAATTAGTCAGTGTTTATTATTTTAATTTCATACCAATTTAGTATTTTTCATGATTTAAGTTTTAATTATGTATTTAATATATGGTTAGTTTTTAATTGTTTTATTAATTTTTTCATTAGTTTATTTTTCTAATTATTTTTTAATTACATTTTTTAGTTTAATTTGACTTTTAATTGTCTATTTTTCGCAATTGCATAACATAGTGAGTGTATAATCAAGTATGGGGGAACCTGTTCTTTTGAATTGATATTTATAATTTTCTCACATTTTATTTCATTTTAGGTACAATTACAAGAAGAGTGAAAGTAGTGCAATAACGAAGGCCAACGGAGCTGTCGAGGAAAAGACAAAGAGGTGAAGGGTCATTTAAAGACCCGAGTGGAGCTCGCCTACCACCAGTACAAAAGACTATTGCACATCCACCAGAGTGACATGATATTCCATTTTTTAATGTCGAGGCCTACTAAGAATAGTTCTAGAGTCTTAAAGACAAGCAGTTAGGGATTGTTAGTTGCATAGACTAGGAGACGTTGGAGCAAATTGACTAAGCCCAATAGGCTTGGGAGTTAAGTAGTGTTAGAGTGTGATCTTGATTTTTTGAGATCATGGAGCCCACATATTAAGAGCTTACACTTGATTTGTGCTTCAAATTCTTTGAGAAAAAGGGCCACTATAATTAGGACCAGACAAGTATGATCTAATTTAGGATGCCCAGAGATATGATGAAGATAAGTTACACGAATTTCTCTATGATGATAGGGCTTTACAATTAGTACTTTGTGGAGAAGTAGGTGTATATAGGTGTCCAACGGGGTTTTCTATATGGGATGAATGTTTGTCACTTTTGGTATAACATTAACTAGGAGTCAGATTACAACTCAAGCAAATCCAAGGCTTTTAGCTTACAACATCCCACACTTAGGTACATTTATAGGATTTTGAGTTATACACTAAATGGGTAAGGTGATAGCTTCAACATAATCGTGAACTTGGATATGTTTTACTTATAGAGTATGGGCGAGAGGATATCGATATGCATTAAAAAGAGGAAAAGAAGGTAGGGATTATATGGATTAGGCCCTACATGACTTAATTAGTAAGGAGGGTGGGAGACTTCAACCTACTATCATCAATAAGGCTTCTTGGGGTTATGGTCATCCTCAACATTGACAAGATGAAGAACATATACACAATTATGAGGAGGTTTGTACCTATAAGATATGTCTATTAATTGGTAAGAGAGCTAGATGAGCAGACAATCATAAGAGCAAATGAGAATTACCCTTAGTTGTTACTAAATAATTATACGAATAAAATGTGTTTTCTCTATCCAACAAAGTTTTTAATCTTAAGATACTATTAGTTGTCATGTCTCTTAAGTTTCTCAAAATTTGATTGATCATCATACTCATGTACATCTCCTTCAAAATAATATTAAAGAATTCCTTACATAAACTTATTAATAATGCTAGTTATAATATTATCAATATAACATAGATTTGTACAATTAAAATATTACTATTTTCCTTTTTAACGAAAAAATTAATGTTTATCTTTCTCTTAGAAAAACCATACTCGATAGAAAGATTTTGGTCATTCACAGCATACTTTATTAGTTTGATTAATCTCATAAAATATTTTAGACAATTTGCACACATGATTAAATTCCTCTTAACTCTCAAATTCTAAGGATTATTCTACATATATTTAGGTTTCCTAGATATAGTCATTTAAAAAGATAATCTAGAGACCTATTTGATATAATCTTTAAACTGCTAATACATACCTAGGAGGTTGGCAATCACCTCCTTCGCTCAAACCACAAATTCATAAGTTTTGCTCGTCGAAGCTTTTCTTCAGACTACTACTGAATTGGTTGCTTCTGCTCCAAGAAAGTGGAAGAGTTAAGGAAACCAATGTCCGAATTTTGTTTATCTTTGGATTGTAATCCTTGAAAAATGCAATGACTGCATTCTCTCAAGTGTTTTTGTGTATAGTAAATCCTTTTGGCTTTATTTGTTGTAAACTTCAATTATCACTTAAGTTTTTCAGATCCAATTTCTGTGTTTTTTCTCAATGCAACGTCAACAACAACTGAACTCAAAAGCATCAACTTCAAGAAACAAGATGAAGGTAAGTGTTTTTTTTCATAATAAAGATAAGAAGATTTTTGTATGTTACTTTGTCTCTCTATCTAATACATAAAGAAGAAGAGCTTTATATATCAGCTCTTACAAATTTAGACCATCTTAAATCAATGGCTGGAAATGAAAAAATACCTATGATATGAGAAATAAGATTTTGACATGTTTCTTGCTCTCATTCAAAATACCTATGATCTGAGAAATAAGATTTTGACATGTTTCTTGCTCTCATTCAATTAATAAAACAAGGAAACACGCATAACAGAAAATGACATATAATGACAACTAATGGTTTTTAGAGGTTGCAGATAAATGATGCTCTGATAATGCAGGGACCACAAGTGTATGCATGTGGTACGGACTAGACAAACTCTGATCAACTCTGATGATCGTGTTCTGAATTCTTTTATTTCATTGATTTTGGTAAAGTTTTGCTTCATTAAAAACATTTGATTCTGCTTCAAGTTTTGAATTGAAAGTTCAGAATTTTGCTCTTTCTAAGGAGAGGAGCATGCATTGAAGGCAAAGCATTTTCTAATCTAAACCAAAACCTCCTTGGACCAAATACAGTGTAATCACAGATGCACCAACACTCACAAAACTAGCCACAAAACAACCAAAATTCTTACCAGATGACATCATATCCTCAAAACCAGTCATATAAAAGCCAAATCTAATACCAGATGCCCCAAGTGTATCCTCAAACACAATTCCCTCAGCAAATGCCTTATCTGAACTATCCACAAAACTTCAAAAAAACTAAACAATATTCTAGAAACAACACCAACCGAATGCAAAGTGGACCTAGAACAACAAGGTGGGGAATGTTTCCAAATTATAGAATCTATGAGAAGAGCAATCATGCTGCTGAAGAGTGTTACTGGAATGAGAATGCAGATTGTATCCACTGTATGAAGAGGGGACATTCGAAGAGAGTATGCTATGAAAAGTGGATGAATGAGCAACAAAACCATGAAGTCCCATTTTTGAAAACCACCACCAGTACATCCCTTACAAAGACAAAACACTCCATCAAACCAAATGCCAATTCAACCACATCCTTACCAAAACACTCCTGGATCACAAGTTTACCATGCAAACTATATTGTAAATTCTAAAAATGCACTAACTCTACATCACTACATAACTCAAACTTTGTTGTCTCAACCTTACTCATCTTAACCTCAAACAACTCAATTATATACGTCTCAACCAACCTTCACACACTAGATACCTTACCAAGCAATACAACCATAGGCATAAAGCCAACCATCCCAAATTACATACCCTGTCAACAATATCTCATCTCAAGAACAATTTGAAAATTGTCAAAACCTCCAAAGTAACCTACAAAACACTCCAAACATCTAACCTAGATCATCACAAACTAGTAAATTACTAGAAAAACTAGTCACTGAGGAGAGTGTGTTTGTAGTAGAGACTTATCATAAAACCATGAAAGATAAATCTACTATTGAAACTTGTGCAATTGAAGTAAAGGATGAGAAAGGAGAGAAAAGAAGTGAGTGATTGATAGATAGTGGTTGCTCTAACCACATGACAAAGAAAAGAGAAGCTTTTGTTGAGAAGAATACTAGTATAAATATAGTAGTAAAATTTGGAAATGGAGAAATCATACTTGTCACTTGGAAGGGGCTGTGGAAGTAGCTACAAAGGTTGGAAGTACAATACTTGAGGAAGTGTATTATATTCCAGAACTTGATCAGAATTTGATAAATGTTGATCAAATTTTGGAGAACAGTTATAGGGTCTACTTCGAAGATGAAATGTGTAAAATCTTTAATACACAAGGAGAGTTGGTGCATAAAATTCCAATGATGAACAGAGTTTTCAAAATTAAAATGACAGAAGTAGATGGAGCATTTGTTGCTATTCCAGTAACTAAGTTTACTCGACTGTGGCATAGGAGGTATGGACACGCAAACCTAGATTACATTATTGAAATGCAAAGAAAAGAGTTAGTTTATGGAATACCTCAGTTGAGCAGGAAGTTGAAAACAATGTGTGAACCATGTGCAAAAGGGAAGAGTCATGTCTTACCTTTTCCAACTAGTTATTGGAGAGCTACTAAGAGGTTGCAGTTGGTTCGCAAAGATGTTTGTGGACCTATGGATACACCATCAGCTGCAGGAAATAGGTATTATGTAGAGTTCATTGATGATTTGTCTAGATACTCATGGATTTATTTCATGAAGAGTAAAGATTAAGTGTTTTGTTTCTTTAAAGTGGGGAGAGCAGAAGCTAAGAGCCAATATGGGAAGAAGGTGAGATGTTTGAGAAGTGACAGAGGAGGAGAATACATTTCAAATGAAATGAAGAATTACTTTAAAAAGGAAGGGATTTTTCATCAATTTTTAGTATCATACTCACCATAGCATAATGGAGTTTCTGAGAAGAAGAATAAAACCATAGTGGAAATGGCAAAGTCAATGATGTTTGGAATGAAAATGCCTAGAAGATTTTGGCCAGAATCATGCTTTACAACAATATATTTGCAAAACAGATTGAAGACTAGATCACTGAAGGAGAAAACTCCATTTGAAGTTTGGTTTGGTGTTAAGACGAAAGTATAGCATTTGAGAGTGTCTTGATGTATAGCCTACATGCATGTTCCTGATGCTAAGAGGACAAAACTGGATGAGAAAGCAATTAAGGGAGTTATGATGGGATATAGTGCAGAATTTGAAGGGTATAAAATCTATAATCCTGAAACTGAGAAGATGTTAGTGTCCAGAGATGTGAATTTTAATGAAAATGAGGGATGGAAGTAGGAAGAACCTACTGTCAAGAAATCAAGAAGAGTTGAAATTGAAATTCGATTAATTAAACCAAATGCTAATGAGATCATGAGAGAGACTTAAAATCAGGAGATGACTGCTGCAGACAGCTCAAATAATTTAGCAGATGAAAGATGTCAGGAAGAGTTTTTATCAAGCCCTGGGAATAGTGAATTGAGCTCAGAATCTCAAGAGGAGACATCAAGCTCAGACAGTGCTCACAAAGAGAGGGACCTGTCCTCAATTTATAATGAAACTAACCTTTTGTTTGATTTCAGGTACAATGATGTGGATGACGAGGAAACAAGTGAAGCATTGACAATTATAGAATGTGCATTGCCTACAGGATCTGAGCGTAAAACATACGAGCAAGTTGTCAAGCAAGGAGTGTGGCAAAGTTCAATGGATGAAGAAATAAAGGCTATTAAGGAGAATGGAATCGGGTTGTTGGTTGATTTATCAAGTCTAGAAACTAAAGTTGTGGACTCCAAGTGGATTTACAAGGAAAAACTGAATCCTGATGGGTCTGTCAACAAAAACAAAGTTAGACATGTTAAAAGGGGATACAAGCAGGAATATGGAGTGGACTACATCGAAACATATGCACCAGTAGTAGATTAGACACAGTGAGACTGCTATTGGCATTGGTTGCAAACAATGGATGGAAGGTACACCAAATGGATATGAAGAGTGCCTTCTTAAATGAAATGCTAGATGAGGAAGTATATATGAAGCAGCCCGAAGGATATGTAGTAAGAGGACAAGAATAGAAGGTTTACAAGCTTGTGAAGGCCTTGTATGGACTGAAATAGGCTCCAAGAGCCTGGTATTCAAGAATCAAAAGTTACTTGATGCAAAATGGATTTATAAGAAGCAAGAGTGAAGCTACAGTGTATGTGAAAAACAGAGATGGAGAAAAATTGATTTGTTCTTTGTATGTTGATGATCTGCTAATAATAGGTACTCAGGTCAAGCTGATAGAAGAATTTAAGGAGCTAATGAAGTCTAAATTTCAGATGACAAATTTAGGAGAAATGAGGTACTTCTTGGGACTAGAAATAAATCAAAGGGAAGATGAAATTTTCATTCACCAGAGAAAATATGCAGAGGAGTTGATTGAGAAATTCAATTTAAAGGACAGCAGTGATATGGCAACTCCCATGGAGCACCAACTGAAATTGGAAACCACGTAACTAGGTGAACAATTCGATGTGACTTATTATAGGAGCATGATAGGGTCATTAATATATTTATGTGCATCCAGGCCAGATATTACTTGTGTTGTAAACATCATGGCTAGTTTTAGCCATACTCCCTCTAGGCAGCATGCTATATATGCTAGAAGGATACTTAGATATTTTAAGCATACTGTGCACTATGGAATCTGGTATGGAAAAGGAGAAAAGGTGGCGTTATATGTTTTTAGTGATGCAAGCTATATTGGAAGTAATGAATGCAAGAGCAGAAGTGGATATTGATGTAGCTTAGGATCAGGAATTTTTGCTTGAAGCTCAAAGAAACAAAAGAGCATTGCTCAATCAATAGCTGAGGTAGAGTACACGGCAGTAAATATGGCTACTAAGCAACCTCAGTGGTTGAAGAAGATTATGATTGATATAGAAGAGTTGAAGAATAAATGTGTAACCATTTACTGTGATTCAAGTGCAGCAATTTCAATGGCAGAGAACCCTTCGGATGACATGAGAACCAAGCATATGAAAGTCAAGTATCACTATGTCAAGGAATTGATTGAAGAGAAGGAGATCAAAATGACATTTTGCAGATCAAGTTTTCAATTAGTTGTTTATTTACCAAAGCATTGCCAAGATGAAGATTTGAAGCATTGAGAAAAATGATAGATGTGCAGGTTCAACAAAACAAAGGAGGAGCTGTTGAATTATGTTGTTTTATGGAACCTGCTGTATTGAAGCTTGTGGAAGACCTAGCCATGCCAGTCAAGGTAAAAAGTAAAAGAACGCTGAAGATAAAACTAAAGGTTCCCATATATCTAAAGAAACTAGAGTAAGCAAAAATAATAATTTTATATTCTCTAACCTAGCTACCACAAACGTTTCCTCATAATATATTTCTTAGTTTTATCTCTTAACCTATATTTTCCAAAAACAAAGCATTTAAGACATGGTTACTACCAATAAAAATTAATGACTAAGGTAAATATAGAAGTAACTAATATTTTTATCTTTCTTTAATAGAAAGGTAAAAGTAGGGTTATTTTCTTGTCCCTTTAGTTTGCAATTCTACTTTAAAAAGATGTACAATAGGGTAATTTGCTTTTCTTTTTTTTTTTTGGGACAAATTAGTCCTCATTTTAGTTTATCTTTTACTTTAAAAGAAAAGGCAGTGGTATTACATTAGCTGTTGTTTTGGTAGCAGTTGATTTTCTTGTTTAATAAAATAAATGATATTTTAGTTTTTTCTTGTCTACGAAGTAAGATGGAAAGAGACAGAGATTGAGATAGAGAGGAACCAGGCGCATCAAGTAATCCCCGACAATTGCTGCTTCCTAGTTCCTATCCTCTGCCAGTGCCAGTCCCTCCCTCTAATAACAAAAGCTTATGCTAGACAAGCCTGTACCTGATAATAAACTAGATGAAAGTGACACGTCATTAAAATTTAATTATCCTCTTTCAAAGACCAAGAGCCCTAACCCTAATTTGGCTTTCTTCCTTTTGTTGCGTACTTTCTCCTCTGTTCTTCTCTACGATCCTAAGTAAGTTCCTCCATATCTGCACCTCTTTCGGTCGTAATTTCGTCTCTATATTTGTTTCGTGTGTCTTCGTATGCCTGTTTGTGTTTGTATTATGTGTTTCTGTATTCCTGTTTGTTTGCTTGGTGTTGATTTGGAAAATTTACCCCATTTTCTTGTCGCCTCATTTTTTTTGTTCGTTTTCTTTCATTTTTTAAATTTTTTATTTTTATGAGGAACCGAGATAAGATATTTGTTGTATTGTTTTCTGTAATATTATAATTTTTTTCATTGTTCTATTC
>JAOQMP010000210.1:30224519-30234755 GCA_027563575.1 Erythroxylum pedicellare | reverse complement strand
ACAACATTCAATTTTTCATACACTCTTAATTTATTTTGAATGACTTGTAAATTATTTTGATGAAAACATTATGATCTAATTTATGCCTTTTGCCTTTGTGATAACAATAAAAGGAACTCATCTTCCCACCTCCTCCTCTCATTACCACCCTCACACCAACTTCTCATTTCTTCAAAACCACATTCAGGCCCACCTCTTCCTCTCTCACAATTGATTTCACACTTCGACTATGCAAATTTCCCAATGATAATCCAAAATATATAATAGACAATCATAATTGTGGCTCTCTAATATAAGCACGAACATGTTGAAGCCTACGAGGTTAGGTTCGAACCACCTTATAGTACTCAACAAGTAAAACTAATATCAAATAATTTATACCATAGCAAATCCTAAGTTGTGAAAGATCCACAAATTAGTACAATGTCTCAACCTTACACATAATATACTAACATACACCTACATCACTCAATGTATCGTAAGAGAAAAAACAAGAGTCATCTATGTTTTTTCTTTAAAAAAATAATAGCGTAAATTGCATTACTAATCAATGATTGGATCTGAATACTTAAGTAAGTCTAAGAGTTATATCCTAAACACTTATAAGGCACAGCTAATAAGGTTTTATAACTTGAAACCTTATAACATGCTCTTTGTCTTTAGAAACTTTGTAACTAGATCTTACTCTTATTCTAAAGAAATCAAGCATTCTACATCTCCAAACTCAATTGTAGATGGTTTCCTTTATAAAGAACTACCTCCCTTATCCCATTCCTAAGACTAGATAACAAATCCTTTGCATTAGTATTCTTATGTTTAAAAATTCTAGAGTTTCTTTCCCTCCATAATTCCTACACATAACAATTTAGGAAGAGTTTAAAAGTCTCAAGCCCCATTTCAACCTGACCCTAATTTTGCATGCCCAGCTGATTATGCTTTCCCAATTATCTTATATGCAAGTCTATTGGCACTAATACTCTATACCTATCTTCATACAATTATAAAATAGGTTCACTTGAAAAATAGATGTTAGATAAATTCTTGTTCTTACTAGCGTAAATTCCAAATATTAGTGGATAAGGTGCCCCCCTAAGTCTGTCTTTGATTTGGAATCTTTATTTTACAGTTAGTCATAATATGAAAGATGCTTTGGGAATGTAGATCTCATCCCAAACTAACTTCTACCAAGTAACGTTAAGAGAGGGAGGAGTAAGCAATTTGAGGCACTTTTTGTTTATAAAAGTACCTAAATTATCGACAAATGAAGTGATCTTGTCTTCCTTTGTAATGTTGCTCATGTAAGTTAGCATATTCACCATAGTAGTTGAGAATCGTCTCTAATGACAACTCCATGATCCATTCCTTAGCACATTGCTTACTTTAGCTTCATCTAGCAAGATGAGTTTGAGTTCATGAAAAAATGGTGGATTAAGTAGAGGTTTAAAGTTGTGCAAGTTTTCATACTATAATGAAGTGGCATTTCCCTTGTCCACTATATTTTTCATATGTTGATTCATAGTGCCTCTCAACTTTAGCATTTATTAAAGTGTCCCCGATATATTTGGGTATGGTTTGAGCTTACAAAAAGCTTTCATCATTGAGAAAGTTAGAGTGTATCCATCTCATCCAAAGAGAATTTTTATCAATATGCAATTTTCATATCCTCTTTGACAACAGTGTATTGTTAATAGTCCTTTTGGAGTTGATCACAACCATAAGAATTTTTTTATTGATTTCTCAATTGCTTTGATTATACTTCAAGGAAGACTTAGGTGAGAGGTCCAATTAACATGGATATTACTTGAGATTGAAATGATCAATTGTAGCCTTCCTACATAAGAAAGAATTATATTATTCCAAATTCCTATTCATCTTTGAAAGGCATCAAATAATGGTTGACAGTCTCTATTAGTGAGCCTTGTTTTTGTTATTGGTACACTAAGGTATCTAAAAGGAGCAAACATAAGTTTTGGGCCCATAATTTTTACCAGAGTTAAGTTATTATTGGTATTTTGTCCTGACATATAAATGTAACCTTTATCATAGTTAATTTTAAAGCAGATTGATTGCCAATTTGTTGTACATTTTCAAGGAGGATTTTAATGATGTTTTCATCTACACCATCCAGTATCATCAACAAAGCAAGGTGATTGTGATTCAAAGAAGCACATTTATTGTGATAAATGGATATTTCATTCTCTTTAATATTTTATTTAGGAGTCTTGAAAGGACCTCAAATTAGGTTATGAAGATATAAAGGAAAGTGTATCCCTCTTCTATTTTGATTTTGACACCCATTTCACCAGAATGGTAATGCTAGAACATAATCCATGTGATCACATTGTATGGTTCATAGAACTGATAGACCTACCTAAAGCATCAATTGCGATAAATTGTGACACTTCCTTATCTATTTTGACATGCCCATCCAAAAACTAGTATCAAACACTATGCTCAATATTAAGCTTTAGGTAATTAAAAAATTGGTTAGAGGACTATTTTCCTAGTAATAGACATAAATCATATGACTTATTAACTTTGTTTGAGATAATATAAAATACAGGAGAGACTTTAAGATTATATGAGATTATTTAACCTTGAAGTGACATAAATACCTAGTATCAACACCTCCATTAAAACTATTAAATTTGAGAAAGGACTAAAAATATTTCATCCTTTATGAAAATCCTTATAAATGGATTGGCAGCATACTTTTGAAGATGTTAAGAAAGCGAAAGAAGGTACATCAACTTAGAAGAAGTTGAGTTATTTATAGACTACCCAAAAAGGTTTTTAAAGCATAGCTAACATGACAAGGGTGAAGAATAATACGCATTGTTCACCAAAGAAAAGCAACTCATTAGGTGCACTAAGGAACTATAATCATTGAACATCTAAAGAAAGAAAGAAGATCAGGAGGAAGTATTGAAGTAAAGATACCGATATTAAGCACTTCCATGAATCAAATTTTGAAATTCATTAAGTGAGATCTAGTGAAACCCCCTCGACCAATGTCACTAAGGAAGACCAGGCATTGCCGAGGCATAGGTCAAGGACCCCATACCAAAGGAGAAGAAAAGGAAGACCCACACAATGAATCTTGTTTAAAGAGGCATGCCCAAAATAATTAGGTAAATTCCATACAAGACATTGAAGTTAAAGGCAACGAATGGGAAGACGAATTGTATTTGATGAAGGGAAAGTGTAAAGGTTTACAAACCTCATAAAGATGTGATACTCATCAAAGAAAATTATTGGTCCTCAGATGGCATATAGAAGGGAATGTGAATTGTGTATTCTCTATTTACCCTATATCTAAATTAGTGAATGGTTATGTAAAAGTCATAGAAAAAAATTTAATAATAAGCACAATAATATTAAAAGAAAGTGAATAAAAAGAGATAAAAATAATTTATAATAGTTTAGCTAAACAATCCTTAGCCTACATCCATTCCCCAAACTCCACTTGGGAAATCATTATCCTTTTTCGTCAATGGGTAAAGAGGAACCGTCCATACAATATCTTGTTACAAGTGCTGAGGAACCTTTACAATCATCTTTACCATAAGTGAAAAGTAATCCTTTACAAATCTTGTTCAAGGTCAAGAGAACCCTCACAATATATACCCCAAACAATTTTTTCAATTACAACATGTACCCCAAACAATTTTTTCAATCACAATAATTTCACAACTATATAACTAAAGAAAGTTCCTCTTTTTCTCACACTAATTAACAAAGGCTCTATATATGTTATGAAATGGAAATATTATTTCTTTATCCTTAATGCAATTAGCTCTCTAGTATACCAAAATTTCTTTGCATAACTCAATTATGGTCTATTTATATTCAAATGCAACTTAAATAGTCATTAACACACAAATTACACTGTTAAAATGACTAATTTTTTAGTATGCTTAGCCAATTGATTGCCTCATTTAGTTAATTAAATAACAACCAACTATGGCATCAACTAGCTGGAACTCTATCCAAATAGAAAGTCCCCTCTAAATAAATTTTCAAATATAGTGAACAATGCTTTGCGCAGTAAATAGTGCAAATGATGAACAATGCCTAAATAATAATTAACATTGCCTATGTATAGTGTCAAACAATACCTATTCACTTAATAAGTCATCTAAGCTTAACTTTTCAATGCTCCAAGTTCTTTCAAATATTAAAATACACCCCTTTGGTAAAATTTTGATTCAAAATTATTACAAAATTTCTTCTTTTTGTAAAATAAGATGTTTTCTTTAAAAATCAAGACAAATTTTCTCGTAACTATGAAATGATTAATATATTATGCCATATATGAAAATGAGCATACAATAATTGAACACCTAATTCATTAAAATGAATAAGGTAAAGTTACAAAAAGGATTAAAATGATTTCTTTAAATCTTGTTATGCTTAATTCCTCATTATTTTTTGGTCCTTCACTTAAATTCCCTTAAAGATTTCTTAAATTGCATTTTTGTTCCACTTTGATCGTTTTTCTTTATCTTTTGACTTTTAAATTGATTCAGTTGACTCCTTTACTTACTTTTCCTTCTATTAAACTTTATCTTTCGCATTGTATTTGATTTTATCATATATATAGAGTTACTAACATCATAAAAAATAAGTTGATTAGTAGAAATATGGTTTTGTTATCCTCAAAATCATAGGTTAAGACCTCACTTGATCCAACAATCCCCATTTCTTGATGATGGAAAAAAAATATTTGGTGATATTGGATAAAGTAAATGATGTTGAGTAATCTTCCCCTACATTAAATCAATATGTAATGCAAACTCCCCCTTAATTCAATCTTAATGCATGATCAAGTTTAAACATCATCATTCTCTCCCTCTTTTGTTAATATTAAAAAGGTTATATGATATGTCAATCTATAAGAATCAAGGAGAAAACTAGATAAATAAAAGAGTAATTATTATGTTTCTCATATTCTAATTTCAAAAATAAATCTACTGTTTCTCTTTAGGGACATTCAGCAATGGATTCTCACTACGATATATATGTCAAATAAATATGTTTAAATGTTATTAATATAAAAGCAAATGTATACCTTATTTTATGTACTACTAATGGTTACTTCCTTTTCTTGTTCACTTGGCTAAACAATTGATATTTTGTTACCATTAATTAGCTTATATAAGAACTCTACGTGATTTTTCTTTTAAAATCAACTATTGAAGATACTAGTTGTTGATAAGTTTTATGTAAAAGCTTTCTTACTGTAAGTATGCAGAACATAACTCATAGTATAAAAGGAACCATTCCCACAAAGATTAATTAGTCACCTAACAACTCGAGTGCTATGCACTTTGTCTAAGACAATCAAAGATTGAATAAAATGAATTAAAAATTAAATTTTTTTAAATAAACTAATAATATTAAACAATTGAATAATTGAACTAGCAATAAGAATAAAATTAATCAGTGATGGCAACTTAGGAATTATTCAATCCTTGTGTTTGTCTTCTCTTTATCTTGTAAATTCAATTATGTTTGATCTTAGATATCCTAAAGTTTTGATTACGCTCTCTCAATATCTAATCAAGCAATCTCAATTGAAATCAATAATAATATAATTGCAATCTCTCGATTCCCAAACTATTTCTAACTATTCAATTGGATTTGAAACAATCATAAAGATAATTAATTCACAATTAAGATCTCTCTTCAATTATTTATTAATATAATATTTGCAGGTCTATTATACCAACTCTTATTGTGCACCTCAACACATGTAACTTGACTCAATCTCTTAATTTTCTAAGATTGAAAAATCAAAATAACAAGGTTCCATGCATAATCGTGATTGCATGCACGATCGTGACATGTTTGGCACACTCCAAATTGATCACGTTTGCACTATTTTTCTCGTGTATCCCTCGGAACTTGTTCCCTAACCTATAGCACCTTTCTAAATATGATATTTAACAATTAAAATCACTCTAAAAAAAGAAAGCAAGAAACCTACATGCAACAATTTACGAAAAACCTAACTAATATAACATTAGAAACAAAATGGAATAAAAATAGAAATATAAAATCTATCTTAATTCTTGGGTTGCCTCCCATAGCGCTCGTTTAACATTGTTAGCTTGACATACCCTTCACATCTACCATCAACCTGGGTCTATAACTAGTGACTTACTTCCAACCGTTTCTTCCCATGATAGTTTAGTAGCTTGTGAATAAGCCACAAGTTGTAAGAAAATAAAAACAACATAATTGATCAAATTGATAAAACCAAGTGATTTTGTTAATGCCCTTTTTCGTAAAAAAAGCTGTCAATAAAATAAAGAATAATGAAACTCCCTTAATCTTTAGTTAACTCCAACAATTTCTTTTGTGGGAAGGGAAACTTCTCTTTGTCTTCTACAACCACCTTTGTCCTCTCTTCTACTTCCTCGTCTTAAACAAAGACTTCCTTCTCTTCAACCTCTATTTCCTCTATTTTTTGTTTTATGTTCTTCTTTGTCTTCTTAAGCAGCAACTTCATTCATGTCATCGATCTTGATCTCCTTTTCACTGTTAAAGGGGAATTAAAGACAGCCCCAAAATAGTCAAAGCAACTATTGATGTGAAATTATCACAAAACCTTAAAGGAAGTACAACGTCTGATAGGTAAAATAATAAGTTTATCTCACTTTTTTTAAGGTAAGTTAAAAGGTATCCCCTATTCTTCAAAATACTAAGTCAAATTAGAAGGTTCAAAAGGCACAATGAATGCTAGCAAAAAATTTGAGGATTCAAAAAATTACTTGCATCATCCTCCTGTCTTCACATCCGCCATAATGGAGAAAATTTGAACATGTACATCTCAATTGTACCGAAGGCTCTCAGTTCGGGGCTAGTCTAGGATGACAAATTTAAAGGCTCATTTATTCTGTAAGCAAGGTCTTCAAAGACTTGAATCCATATACAATCACATGAACGTTGATGGCGCATTAGGCGAAGATTGAGTCTATAATGTTATTCAACATCGAATATTCCCAAAAGAACAAACTCATAGCCCCCAGTAATAAAGCAAAGTATGTGAATCTGATATGTGAGATCAAGTGAGCAATAAAAATTAAGCTAAATTCCCAAATTGTTGTTAATCAACTAAATGGGCTCTTTATTGTTAAACAAGAAACGACACGAAAGTATTTTACCTTATACAAGACTATAGAAAAAGTGATGCAGATTTAGGTGGAGTATATCCCTAGGGAACATAATAATTTAATAGACCAATTGTCAAAATAACAAATGAAAGGGATCAAGCTCAAGGATGCATTTTTTAGAAGTTATACTTAAGCTCTGTACGAGGAAAAGATTTAGGCACAAATGGATGAGGCAGTCTCAGATTAGAGAACCTCGACAAAAAAAACTATATATAGGGAATTACCTTCAAACCAAGGTGAGGCAAAGAAGCGTGTACGCAAATTCGTAAAACTATCCATTGATGCGAGAATCTTGAAGGAGCGTTGTGAAGCTTTAAGTGATCACGTCAGGGTTGTTCAAATAGGTTCCATAAAATACTATAACAAGGATTTTCTAGCCACCACTCAAGCAAGGTGTGATATATTATGTCAAAAAGTGGGATAGATGCAGAGAAATTCACGCTTTCACCACCAGCCAGCCATGAAATAATAACCTGTTTCATCTTCAATACCGTTTGCACACTAGAGCATAAAAATTTATATTCATTCCCACCAGCTATTAGGCATCATAGGTTCATCCTTGTTGTAGTCGATTACTTGACACGATGGAACGAAACAAAATCATACCTGACCATAATAGCTAAGACAATTGAGTAATTTTTGTTAGCTTATGCCCTCCAGCCAATCACTTTAGTTATAGTTTAGTAACAAATTATTTAAAAGGCATTCTTTATCTAGTACATATTTCAATGTATATAATAATGTCTACAGGAGAATTTTACATTGCAAATAAAATTATAATGAGATTAAAATTATGAGATGTATATTGTATTTATATATTATTTCTAAATGTTCCTAGTCATTGTTCTATTAAGATTAGACATTAATAGAACGTAAAAAGACTAGTATATATTTTGTTTTTCCTTATGAAGGAAGTAGTCGATTTCATAGGTTAAAGTATAGAGATAAGCTAAAATATAGAGATACTTAAACAAACGTGTGGGTGCTTGCTAGAGAACAAGTTCATTGCACAGACCCAATATGAAAAATCTATTTAGAACATTATTTGTATGTCTATTGAATTCTCATTGTGATGATTGTATAAATGATCATTTGACTTGAGGTCATCAAAGTTATTTTGTATGAAGATTGTTATGTTTTGATACTACTCGTGATTTATTTTATCAAGGATCGTTTAAACGGTAGTCATTGGATGTAGCGTGAATTATATGAAAATAGTTGAATAATCAAGATAGAATTCATCACCCTAAAGTAATTAGGGAGAATGTTCCGTTGTTCTCGATTAATATTGATTCGGGAAATCCTTGGCCAAGGTGGAATGATATTTTGTAAACAGTTTACAAATATCATTAATTGAATCAATAGCTAATGGCAGAGAACTAATATAATTGGACTCAAAATAGAGTAGACATTAATTTCATGCTCTATGTCTAATTGGAACATTGGTTGATGAAAGGATTGAATTATACGAAAAAATTATGCACGGAAAGGTTAGTCAAAACCATTTTGACATTCCTAAAAATTTGGGTGATCATGATGCATTGCTAGACGCCAATCTTGATCTATGATTATAAATTGATTAATTGGAGAATTAAAGATAAATTTATCTAATTCTAATTATGAATTCTAATTATAATTTATAATCATTACCAACATATTTGAGAACCTAATAGGTCTTACACATAGAATGAGTTGGAGAGAATAAAGTTGATTTAATCAAGTTGGACTTGATTATAAAGTTTGAGAAACTTTATAATTAAATATAAGATATTTAATAAATAAGGATCAATATAAGATATTGAATCTTATTTGTGCATAATTGGTATTTAATTAGAATTATTTGTAATTCTAATTAAAGTTTAATTGAAATTAGTAATTAATTTTAATTAAATTACTAAAACGTCCAAAGTTTATTATAAATAGGCTTGAGATCTATGAAGCTAGCACTTCATGCTTAACCCTCTCTGTAAAAGTTACAAAGTTCTGTCAACCTGTTCTGTGAATATCATTAGAGGCCGGACACTTGTGCGGCTACGGTGGTTGAGACGAATCGGTTTTGGAAATAGTTTGAAGGATACAACAAGATAAAAATCAAGCTTCGGAATAAGGTACGAATTAAATTTTTGTCTTATTTTAATTCATGTTAATCATTTTATAGAATTAAATAGATCTTGATTTTTGAGAAATTAAAAAGTCACGAAAGAGTTTTGTAATTATTCCACTGCGGGTTGAATCAAATCTCAACTTGATTTTCCAACAGTGATATCAAAGCCGAATTTTATTTCTATAATTTGATTAAACGTATTTGATTGTTATCGGTCATATAATGTTGAAATTGAATTAGAATATGAAAAGTTCATATTCTGAACCTAGAATTGTTCTGGTTCTTATTATGAGTATAGAAACTGCATCTTTTTCTTGCTTCCATAAATTGGTTTCTGGAAATTTCTATTGCGCATCTCCTTTGCTTGGTGTAGCAAACAATTGTGCATCCCTTAACAGCAACTCTTTGTCTCTCTCTGCCATCCCCACTGCTTCCCAAAATCCCAACTCTGTTAAGGAATCAAACACCGTAGACAAAAGAGGAATATTAAAACCTAAAAATCCAGAAACCTAGAAACATTTCGATTGTTGTATATGCTCTTAGTTTCTGTGCATTTAAATAAAACCTAGATATGTGATTTGTTGGTTTTGTTTTTGTTTGGGATGTTTCTGCGTGCGGTTGTATCTGCATCTGCTATGTTGCTTGTGGTTGTGCGTTGGGTTTTGAGTTGGTTGGGCATCGACGGAGTCAAAGGTGGCTGGACATTCTTTTAATTTTGGAATCCCTTGCCTGCATCGACTATGCGTATGGGAGGTAGGACTGGTCGTGGTCTGGAGCTGGAGCAAATTGGAGTGGACGCAAAAGAAGTGGGGGAAGACGTGAACAGTGGTGTTGGACCACTTGTTTATTTGTCCTATCATAAACAGCAAATATGAACAGTAGGAATAAAGGAGAAGTAGAAGAATGTTCTTGAATAATGTTTTTCTAATTTAGAAAATTATTTTCAAGGGTTAA
>JAOQMP010000210.1:30201035-30216054 GCA_027563575.1 Erythroxylum pedicellare | reverse complement strand
TAAGTAAAACTAATATCAAAAATAAATATTAAAACATATAAAAAGTCAAATAATATTATATAAATCTCAAAATAAACGTAAAGATGGGTTTGTGGGTATTGTGGGAATTATGTGTAAAACATAAGGGAAAAAGGGACTAAAAAATAGACTCATTAATGGATTTGAAAAATCTACCTGAAAAGGTAGTTTTTTTAAAAGTTCCAAATTTGAGCTTCTTAAAAAGTTGTAGTTTGCCTACCAAAAAAGTCATATCTATTAAAGAAGTGTTTTTTTTTTAATTTTTACAGCCAAACACTCATTTTTCTTACAAAAGGTTTTTATGGTGGAGAAAAGTACTTAGTAACCTCCCAAAAGCCCATCCAAACAGGCACTTAATCATACCTGGATTAAACAAATTGGTCTTGAGCATTTTAAATTGTTAAAATCATATTATATGAGTTGATTGGTTGACCTATTTAGGTTAGCAGTCAACTAATATAGGTTAAAGTTGTTAAATTTAAAGTATTAAAAGTTCTCTATAATATTGGATGATGTATTAGCCAACCAATCTATCTTATTGGTCGATCAATGTTCCAAGGGCTAGTGAATTTAGAGTTTTTAATGCATACTTCTTGACCAGTATGTCAAATATAGCCATTGTAACGACTAATTCTTGACTTTGACAATTATTTTGGGTCCCAAAATACTATAAATAGATGTTTTCTCTTTGGTTTTAACATCAATAAACTTTGTGGGTGTTGTATACACACATTTCAAAGATTGTTTTCAATCATTTGAGCATCATTACGTCATATATTTGTGAGTGAGTCATTTTGAGTTATCAGGTGATAAAGTAAGGTAATTTGAGTTGTAATATTTGGTTGGGGCAATATATTATTTTATTTAGCAATGATACAAGTACGATTGAGGTTCCTCTTCACTTGGAAGAATATTGTAAGAAGGCTTTACCGAGAAAGATTATACAAAGTTTATTCTTTGCCTTGAAAAAAGAATTATAGTAGAATTCTAAGAAGAGTCTTAGGAGTAGATGTAGTTAAGGGTTGTTTACCATACCAGTATAAATCGATTTGCATTTTCTCCTCCCTAACCTTTTTAAATTATTGTTCAATTGTTTAATCAATTTATATTAAGCAATTTCTTTATATTTTTTTATTGAATGTGGTCAATTGAGTACATTAGTAAGAAAAATTACCAAATTTTGTAAACACCCAATTCACTAGGCTAATATACTTAATTATTAAATTTTTTAAAATTTAAAACTAAATTAACATTATTTTTAATATATATAGCTTTAAGTCTACAACTCAAGTTCATTTGAAACCCAAAATTTTTTATGAATGAAACCCTGAACTCGGTCCAAAATTTTGGTCAACTCAAATCAGGCCTGTTGACTTTGAACTGGGTCTAGTTGGGCTAGGGTAATTTAAGGATTTTTCATCCATATTTCTAATGTTTTAAAACCAAAAATATCAAATTGGCTTTAAAAAATATTAGAGATTCGAATATTAAATCGAGAATAAATTATATATAATGTAAAAATACGATGAATAAGCAAAATAATTTAAGGATATTATTATTTTCAGATAACTGCGTATAATACATTAATTAAACACATAAGTGTCTTGAAAATAATATGTTACATTCAAAATCTTCAAAATTTATTTGTAATAAATATACAAGTTTAAACAACTATATAATAGGTAACAACGTTATAAAATGTGAAAATAGGAAACAACATGAGTAATTATATAGCGAACATATACAACCCTTTTAAGAGACTTGAGTTTGAAGGATCTAGTTGTCTTAATGTCACGTGACAAACCAAAAACAAGAAGGTTAATATCTTTAGCAAAAAAAAAGTCCAAAAAAAGAGACGTAAAGAAAAGGAGGTTAGTTATTAAAGATACGTCTTGACAACAATATTTTTATAGACTGATGTGATATTTTTGTGCGTGCATAATATAATAGAATAATTTGATTATAAATTTTATATTTTCTTGTTTGAATGTTGTTAGTTAGGATAAACGAAGGATGATGAGATATTTTTGGATAAATATAACGATGATATTGAACCACTGGTTGAAATTATGAATGTCAATTACATTGCATTTAATCAACAGATAAAATATATTATATAATTTAGTTATATATATATATGTATGTATGTATGTATGTATGTATGATGTGATGAATATTTTGATTATGAAACTACTATGCATTTAAAAATAGTTGTGTCCAACAAAAATTTTGTTTCTAAAATTTGAAGAAGTTGTAAGGTCAACTTCTTCCAAATTATAATTAGTTTCTCTTGTCTATGAACAATGATAAAAGTCATAAGTTTAAATATTATATGTAGGGTGGTAGATTTAATCTCATATTTGGGGTTATCAAAAGGAAGAACTAAAGGATTGAATGAAAGAGAATTTATGACATCCAAAGTTTCCTTCCTCTACTTATAGTATTTATGACAAAGTCATTTACTTTTCTAGGGATTGTATATGATATATTGTTCATTATTTGTTCTTGATGAATATTTTATTTTTCATTAATGGAATGATTCCTCTAGTGTAAAATACAACAAAATAATCACAATTTGAAAAATCGATGCTCTTCTTTCTATAATCATAAGTACACACATAAAATCAATTTTAGGTTACATACCCTCAAACAAATTGTATATGACGTTTGCCTAATTTATTGAATAATGTCATATTAATTGATATTAATTGTTATTAATTATTTTTATATTTGCACACATAAATATATATTTTATACATGTTATATTCTAGACATATTTTAGCTAAACAAAGGAAAGCGCAAGTGTGTGTAGGCATATGTTCCTTCTAGCGCTGAAATAAAGGAGTATATGGCTAGAAACATAGTTGTGTCTATGCCCTTGCTCCTCCTTATAATAGATAAATTTAAGTTAACATAGAAAAAATTACATGTCCTAGTATAGTGGAATATCTATACCTATGTTGTTCTTTGCAATATATAAGGAGTATTAAATGGTGTAAAATACAAGTGTGTCATTAGTTATGTTCTTATTTTAAGCACATTTAGAGAACTACATGACCTTAAACATAAGGCTGTCTAAGCCTATGTTCCTTTATGAAGTAGATAGAGAAGATTGCATTGTTTAAAACACTAACATATTTGTACCATGCTCCTTTATGGAGCAAGTTCCTATATTTAATATTAACCAAGTTATAAATTATTTTTGTGGTTCTGTACCAAGCATATAGTTTAAGTAAAATTATTACAATTGTTCAATAAGTCACTTGCCTACCTTAATTGAAAAAGGTTAAATAATTGTAGTTTAGTTATTCATATAACAAGTTGGATAGAAAAATAAGATGATGATCGATGCCTTTTAATCACCTTAAGGAATGAGGGAACCATAATTTGAAGGATCCAATTATCTTAATGTCATATGACAAACCAATAATAAGAAAGTTAACATCATGAGTGAAGTAAGTCCAAAGAAAAGATACATAAAAAAGGAGATTATTTATTAAAGATAAATATTAACAATGTTAATTTTCATATAGGGAATGTGATATTTTTTGTATGCAAAAAATTACAGAATAATATGATTGTAATTTTTTATTAGCTTGTTTGAATGTTGTTGATTAGGACTTATGAAGGCTGAGGAGAGATTTTTAAATTCATGTAATGATGACATTAAACCAAAGGTTAAAATTATGAATGTTGATTGCATTGGATTTAGTCATTAGATAAAATATATCGTATGGTTTAGTAATTAATATATGTAAAGAGTAATGGATTAGACTTTATGAAACTTCTAATGTATTTAAGAATAACTATATCTAACAAAAATTTTATTTCTAAAATCTGAAGTGATAGTAGGATCAACTTCTACCAAATTATACTTAGTTTCTCATTTCTATGATTAATGATAGAAGTATTAATTTTTACTATCAATTATAGGGTGGTAAATTTAATCTCATAGTTAGGAGTTATGAAAAAAAAGAAGAATTAAAAGTTTAAATGAAAGAAAATGTATGACAACCAAAGTTTTCTTCCTCTACTTATACTTGTAGTATTTATGATAGAGGCATTAACTTTTTTATGGATTGTATATGATGTGCTATTCATTATTTGTTTTGATGTATATCATATTTTTCTTGAATGGAATGATTCCTCTAGTGTAAAGTATAAATCAAATCATTATAATTTGAAAAATCAATAAGCTTCTTTCTATGATTGTAAGTCCACACATAAAATCAAGTTTAGGTTATGTACCTTTTAGTGAATTCTATATAAAGGACATCTAATTTTTAAATAATGTTATATTATATTTTTATGCCATATTAATTTATACTAATGTTTATAAAATATTTGTTATATCTAGATCATATATATATTTATACATGTTTCATTCTAGACATATTGCTAACTGAATAAAGGACAACACGTGTGTATGTAGGCCCATATTCCTTTTTGGAGTTGATACAGAGGAGTATATGGCTAAAAACACAGTTGTGTCTCTAGCCATGTTCCTCTCTATGGTAGATAAATTAAAGTTAAGATAGAAAAAATTACATGGCCTAGCATAGGGGTGTATTTATGCCCGTATTTTTCTTTGAAATATATAAGGAGTATTATATAGTGTAAAATGCATGCATGTCATTAAGCATGTTGCTATCTTAAGCATAAACTAAGAAGTACATGAACTCAAACACAAGAGCGTTAACCATACATGTGTTCCTCTATGAAGTAGATAGGAAAGAACATATTGTCTGGAACACCATTATGTTTGTACTTATATTTTTTTATAGAGCAAATTCCTCTATATCATAATTATAAGGTCTTTAAGTTACACCCTTGTTGTAATGATACATGTCCATGAAAATAAATGTGATAGGTGTTAAAATTGTGATATGAATTGAATGTGAATTGTATATGTCTTAAATTTTTGGCTTAATGGATCATACTTAGTGACTTGGAATTAATTGTTACCATTAGAGAATTGAGGTATTAAAATGTACATTTGGATTAGGACAATGTCAAGAGGAAAGACAAGTTGGTACATGAAAATTTGAATGACTAAGCCTATGAATTAGTGACATTTGTCATAGAAAATTAAGTGACAAATGGCCTAATATATTGGTGACATTTGGTAGCTCATATATGGGACAAATGAAGAACATGTATAGTGACATATGTTGTTATAATTTGATGACACCTAATATTGGATGAGATAAGTGTCTGCTGCAGTAATTTCTGTTTTGCTCATTCTTCACCATCTTCATCTCTCACCACCAAAACCTCTCATTTACTCACTACTTCTAGAATTTTTGCTTTAATTTGCATCATCATCACTTGGAATCCTTGCATGATACTGCATCAAGAAAGTTACCTCATACTACCTTTTATGTTGTTATCATCTTGGTGATAAGATCATGCTACATCTACCTTGATTTTAGAAGTGTATTAGTTGCATGAAGGGCTGGATTACTTGGTTCTTTGAAGAAGGAATTTGAACTAAAACAAGTAAGGGAATTCTAAACTTGTTAGCATGTATTAATATAAGTTTTGTGATGATTGAATTGGAATAGAACATATGTTATGATGATGATAGATGAGTTCTGGAAAAGTGATCCTTGTATGGCTAATTCTATTTTGATTTTGATGCATGAAAGATCATGGATTGTGAATTGCCTAATGAATGATTTCTGTATTAGAATTGGACATGAATTTGATGAGGACTTGATGAACAGTTAAGGTATAATTAAGGTATGATACATGGATTGAAATGAAGGTGTCTGGATTGTGTAATGAAGGAGTTGAATCTAGAAATTCGCAGGGAAATGGGTAGTCCACGATCATGGCACGCATCCCATCCCACGATTGTGGGCAGATGCATTAGCTTCTGTCACGATCATGGGAATGTACCCCCAAGATCGTGGGCAAGGTTTTAACATGGTAATTTCTATTTTGTGCAATTGTTGAATCACATAAGGAAAAAAACAATTTACAATGGTATTTTTGAACTCAATTAAGTAATATCTTAAAACTACTAGTAAAAGGAACCTAAAGTCTAAAAAACTTAAATTAAACATCAAAAGCATATAAACATTAAGTTTCCTTCTAATATGTGCTTCTTTATAAGTTATTTAGTTGGACTTTTTACTCGAATTTACTGTACAATTCCTTATTTATAGGGTTAATGCTACCCTTTTGATGTCTAACAATTGCCTTAATCTCTTTCTTCAGCCTAACAAGTTTAGTAGCTTTTGGGGGTATCTATGCTTCCTTATGATCAACTTATTCTTCTTCTTTGCTTATTATCGCAAGACACGTGTTTCCTTAATTTTTTCTTTTTGTGATTCCTTCTTGTGTAACAAAAGACATTTTAATGTCAATCACAATAAAATAGAGGCAAGTATCATGATTACCAACAATAGGACTTATGTTTTAGGTATATTAAATTCCATTTCTTCATTCCCAACCTTTAGGATCAACATCCCATCATGTATATATATCAAAGCCCTAAAGGTAGCTAAGAAGGGTCGTCCTAAGATTAAAGGCACATTTGCATCTTCCTTTATATCCAAAATCATAATCCGCTAGGAAATGAATTTATCAACTCTAACCACCACATCCTTTACGATACTTAATTGATTTATTAGCAAACTAAAAGGTTATCCTAGTTAGGTTAGAGTCATCCAATTCGAATTCCTTAAACAAATGATAAGGCATTAAATTTTTTCCAACATCTAAATCCCTTACTTCCTTATCAATAGATACGTTACTAATATTTCAAAGGATAGTAAATCTCCCTTAATCTTTGATGTTTTAAGGTAACTTGTTATGTAGGATACCAAAGCACTCCCTACTTTGAGTAATTGTTTAAACTTTCTATACTTTTTCTTTATTCAAAAGGAGATCTTTGTATATGGAATCTATAATAAAGCTTCAATAAAATGTAAGTAAATATGTAATTGTTTGGTTATCTATAGAAATTTACCAAATTAGTCTTCCTTCCGATCTTTCTGTAGCCTACTTGGGTATGGAAATGATGGGTTGTACCCTTCAATAGCTTTCTTCTTCAAATCTTGTAAGCTTTCTTCCACCTTTTCTTTGTCCTTCTTCTCTTACTTGTCTTCTATAGTAACCTTTTGCTCCTTTTAATTATCATCAACTATAAGCTCCCATGTGCTCCTTATAGTGATTGTATTCACTTGTTCTTTCAAGTTAGGCTTAATATTACTAGGTAGAATACCTTTCTACCTTTCGAAGATGAGTTTGGAAAGTTATCCAATCTATACTTATAAATTATGGATGGAGGTTTATAGGTTTTGAAGCATTGATTTGGTTTGTTGCAAACAGGTCTTGGTGGTATTAATAAATTTTAGCATAAGCTCCTTGAGATTAGGCTTCCTTTCTTATTATTATTTTTGTTATTATCGTTGTCATTGTTGTTGTTATTTTTATTTTTGTTATTAAAATCTAGGCCAAGGTACTTGTATTTTGTTACCTTGAATTGCTCATAAGAAGTCTGGATAGTTTCTCAATCCTAGATTGTACATATTATTGTGGGGGTTATTTTTAGGTCGATTCCTAACAAAATCAACTTGCTTCATATGAATAAGTTTTTTAGAACTCTTGATTGGGATGTTCCTCACCACAAATGTTGCAACTTAATACTGGCATTGGTTGACCTTTCATACTCAAGTTGTCAATTGTTTTGCTCAGATCCTCTAACTTCACCTTTAATGTTACTACCACATTAACACTATGGACGTCACATGTCCTTGGCTTTGGTCTTAGATTTCCCTACTAATATTTGTTCTTGGTAATGTTATCTATAAGCTCTATAAATTCCTTAGGTGTCTTAAAGATGGTGGTTTCCCCTAAAGATGCATCCATCAGCTACTTGGTTAGGTTCCTCAACCCACTATGAGATGTTTGCATCTACAAACTCAAATCAAGATTGTGATTATGGCACTTTCTCAATAGATACTTTCATCTCTACAAAGTATCATATAAAGTCTCTCCCTCTAACTACTGGAAGGAGAAAATCTCACTCTTAATCCTTGTCATATATGTTGGAGTAAAGTATTTAGATAAAAATTTCCTAACCAACCCACTCTATGTAGTGATGGACCCTAAAGACAATGATTTCATCAATGATTTAACCTGCTTCATCAGAGTAAAAATAGAAAAACACCTATCTAATGACATCCTCTGAAACTCCATTTAGCTTAAAGGTATCATAGATTTAGATAATATTACAATATATGCATTGAAATCTTCATTTGATAGTCCATTAAATTATACCAACTATTGGACCATCTTGATTATATTAGGTTTTATCTTAACCTTTGGCATTGCAATGCTAGATTTAGCCCCAGCTAGTAAGGATTTAGCATAATCCCCTATTGTCAAATTTCCTTATTTGTGTCTGGTAATTATCAAACTGTTAGATTTCTCTCTATCAACTTTCTAAACAATATATATTTGATTTATGGATCTGAATCAAGTGGTATCCTAGGAATACTCCTAGTTATACTCTACAGAACCTAGACATGCAATGCAACCACAATCACAAGACCAAGAAAGATTTTTTAATAAAAATAAAAAAAAGGATCATTAGACTAATAAAAGTCAAGCTAATATCCAAAAAACTTAATGTGAATTGTGAATGAATGAAACATAAAACATAAAACATAAAATAATACTAGAGAAATCTTATTAGAAAGTGTACCTATTGTTCTTATATTATAGTCTAGGTGAATCGAGTGTCAATCCTATAAAGAATGTGACTACTAGTAACGGTTGTCTTTCTGGTATATAATCTAATAAAGCAAATGATTGAGTTAAATGGAAAGAAACAAATGATAAACCAGAACTTCAACACATAATTTATAAAAGCTCAAACAATTTCTCCAAAAATCTTAGGTATTTCAGGTTCAAAAATGTTTCCATAAACTTGAAAATAAAGAGTTGTGTAAAGATGTTTTTCTAGAGAAACAATAACATAATGAGAGGCATATATTTAAGTTCCCTAGTAGCAATGAATACAACAAGATTTTACAAAAATATCAAAGGGAAGCATGCAATGATGTGTTTTCCATAACCAAAAAACTAAATAAAACCCTAAAAAATGTTGTGGACTTTCAAAAAGTGTTTCTAGGACCATAAATAATTTTCAAAAACTCAAAATCAAGAAGAAGGCACTTTTAAGTTTTATTAAACAAAACAAAACTCTGATTAATTATGCCTTAATCACTATCAGTTAGGCATATAAATAACAACAACAGCACCACCTAATAGAAATCACTATCAATTAGGAGTATAGATAACAACAACAACAACACCTAATAGAAATCTCACTGAGATGTAGGATCTGGGGAGATTCAATAGTATGCAGCCTTATTCCTAACTAGTAGAGAGGTTGTTTCCAAATGACTCACATGAATGAACGAAAATAAAAAGAAAAAGAAAAAGGAAATAAATAAATAATGATAAATAAAAGTAAAAGTATAATAAAAATAACCAAAAAGAAAAAAGAAATTAAAAATATTAACAACAACAACAACAATAATAATAATAATAGGGAAAATAAAATAAAATAACTAATATATATAAATAACAGTAACAATAAAAATCAAACTTTAAAATTTATCATATCAATAATAATTAAGCAACTTTAATCAAGTTAAACAATAAAAGGAGGCTCTAAAGCTATTATAAAAAAATCAATAGTGATTGGATTAATGAGCATTGAAAAAATAATTTTATAATTTTCTGTTTAGATCTATTTAATTGAATAATTTGAAAAATATGAATCATCAATATAAGGGTCAATAATACTTAATTTAGATTCCTATAAAACTTGTCTTCTTGAGTTGTCAACTATAAGTTGTTCATGTGTTTAATGTCTAACGGTATCCACAAATTAGAGGGAAAAAAAAGCTTAAAACAATACAAGAGGAAAAAGTAAGACTCAAATTATAATTAAAGTCTAGCTTTATTTATAATTATATTTTAATTTTAATTTATTCAAATGTCTCATAAAAATTCCTCAGACTTCATAGTTAAGTCAAACTTACTTTAAATTGATTTTTCTCTTTTAAATTGTTATTTATATATGACTCATTAAGTTTATAATATGTTAACAATAATTATAAATTAGAATTAGATAAATTGAAACTCCTTTTAATTTATCTTTAATTCTTCAATTAAATAATTTATAATCATAGATCAAGATTGACATATTGCAATATGTCATGACTACTCAAATATTACGAATATCAAAATGACTTGACTTAACTTGTTCATGTATAATTATAATGTATAATTTAATCATTTCAATATATAATATTCTAATTGGTCATAAAATATAGAATCAAGTTTCTACTCTATTTAAATTCAATTACATTTGTTCTTGCTAATTAGTAATCAATTTTTAATTAATATTTGAAAATAGTCTTTTCAAATGTGAATTCACTATGACAGGATATTTCTTTAAATCAACACTAATCAAGTACAGTGGAACATTCTCCTTAATTAATTTAGGGTAACAAATACTTTATTGAGTTAATCAAAATTATCTTCATATAGTTTATACAATATCCAAGCACCACTAACAAAGTTACTTTAAATAGAATATGTCATAAGTAATTCCAAGACATAATCATTCTTATATAAGATACCTTGCTAATCTTAAGTTTAAGCATCAATTATGCAACCATCATAATGAAAAAAATTTATAGACACACGAGTAATATTCTATTCATAAACCTCACAATCAGACCATTTCTGTGTATTTATTCTTTAATAAGCACATACACATTTCTTTAAGTATTTTCATATTTTAGTCTGTGAGAATGACTACTTTTTTCATCAGTAAGAAACACATGACGTTCTAATCTTTTTGGTCTATAAATGTCCAATTTTAATAGAACAATTTAGGGATAATACTTAAATGCAACATAAATCTCATAATTATGATCTCATCATAATTTCATTTGAAAAATATATCTTTCTTATGAATTTTTCTTATGCATTAATTAAATAAATAAATACACATAATATGAAGAATAATTTTAATTAATTATGTCACAAAATTTAGAATTCACTTACAATACAAGGCAAAACTCTGTGGATCTCGGTTCAATTTCGATGGATGTTCCCTATTAAAAGGTAATTTATATTAACTTCTACTTTTTTAAAAAATTATTAGATAGTAACAGTTGTTAATGTTTTGTATTTTGTTTAGGTTTTTAGGCTCTCTTAAATGCTATGTGCGTAATAGAACTCAACTTGAAGGATCTATTGTAAAGGTTTATATAGCGAATCAATGCTTAAAATTTTGTTCAATGTACTTAAATGATGTGGAGACAAGATTTAATACACAAGAACGTAACTTTGATTTTAATCAAGATGGTGCCTTGTTAGTTTTCTACCAAAAAGTGAGGTCACTTGGAACAGTAAAATATTTGGAGTTGACCAAAGACGAACTTGAAATTGGCTATTGGTATATTTTGAACAATTATAAGGAAGCAATATATATATATATATGGAGTATGTACATTACTTCTCATTGATTATTTCATATTTAAATTTTTTAGTTTAAATCTATATTTCCTAACATTTATTTACTTTTTAAAATAAAGAGCACAAAGATGAGATTCAAAGCAAAGGAATTGTTAATGTTAAAGGAAGACTTAAGATTAAGTTCCCATCATATTTTAGGCTCGAGTAAGTTATTGATGGAATATTATAAACTTATGAAAATTTGTATGTCAAATTAACTTCTAATTACATTTTATCCTACAGATGATAAAGTTACATAATCATAAATTGCAAGAGGTGATGACAGCATTATATGCTTTGGCATATGGGCCTCATATGTAGGGCAAAAAATATATAAGTTGTATTGTTGACGGAATTAGATTTTGTATAAAAGATTGAGACAGTAGACTTAGAAGCCAAAATTGTGGGGTTATTGTTGAGAGACAACATGACGATGATTTTATTAACTTCTAAGGTGCCATCTCATAAACAACAGAGTTACATTACATCAAGGATAAAAAGGTTGATCTATTTAAATGCAAATAGTTTAATCTTAGTGACATAAAAATGAATGACAATATTATTAGCATCAATGTTAGTGACACATAGCATGATACTGACCCTTTTATCCTTGCAAGTCAAGTTAAATAAGTATTCTACCTCAACGACACTATATTGGGCAGCAATTAGAAAGTTGTTCGAAAGTTTTAACACCATAATATACTCTGATTTTTGTGAAAGGAAAATTGGTCTAATGAGTGAAGATGGTGATAAAATATATCAAGAGATTGAATCGGAGCTAAATAAGGGAGCCTTATAAATAGAAGATGCATATATATCATCATTCCATATGAGAGATGTTGATCCTAATATACTATAAAAAAGTGAAGTACAAGTCAATCTTCTTGTAGAAAAAGATGAAGACTATATTAAGGATGAATTATATGATAATAATGATACTTAGCCTAATAAATAGTGATGAAGATTCAAATCATAATACAATTAATAATGATGATTTTCAAGATCTTGATCATGATAATTGAACATAATATTCTTTATATTAATGCAGATTGTTGATGTTTGAGTTATGTTAAAGCAAATTTTTGATGTTTGAATTATAGATATCCAATATAATGGCACCTGGTGAAACAAAGGGAAGAAGGTGAAAAGTATTGAAATTTTTCCTACCCAACAATAACCAGATCAATCAGATCCTAGCCAACAATAACAATCGACCTCATCCACCAATGAAGCAAGTCAACAACAACCTCCATCTGCCTTAACTAATACAAGGGGATTTGCAAGTCTGTTAATCTTTAACACCTGTAAATAGACTGATGTTCAAATATATATTTACATGTTTGATGCATATTTTCTTATCATTATTCATTTGTTCTCAGGTTCCAATATTAACATCAGAAAAAAGAGGTAGAGGTATAACTAGAGGTTGTGAATTGTAACGAATGAATTTTGCAATGAACAACAAGTTGTCAGTACATATTGATAATTCACAAGGTCGTCCTCTATATAAGATTCAATCAGCAAAATTGTTTAGTGAGTTGGCGGTAATTACCAGAACTAAATTACCTTGCCTAAAGCATGCTAAGCAGTTGAAGGAAGACAACTTGCTAGAGAATGCTTTAGATAAATTTTTGGTAAATTTTCTATTTATTTAACTATATGCAATATTGTTTCACTTATTTTAAGATTAATTACACTTTTACTTATTATTCATAGGTGAAATTGAATATCGTTGATATTGACAACCCTGATATTTCAAACTATGTCACTTCACTATTGAAACAAAGGACTAAAGATCATTGTTATCAACTGCATCAGTATTATAATCTTTTCCTTTAGATGTGGAGGCAAGGAGACATGTTCCGGAATAGACATCTCTAAAAATTGGAGCAATTTGTGTGATTATTGGGCCTCTCCCAATGTTCAGGTTTTTTTTTTCTTTCCCTTCACATTTACTTCTATTAATCTTGTTAAACAATTTAATGACTAACTTTTTTCTTTATTTAGGAAAAGTGTGAGAAGGCCAAGGTGAACAGAGGAAAAATGAAAACTCCCCACAGCCAAGGCTCCAAACCATTTGTTGTCGTGTGAAAAAATATGTAAGTTCTTTGATTACAAGTTATAATTATATCAATAAACACTATATTATTTATTATGAATTGTATTGTTTTTCATAAAATACAGTGAGAAGAACTACATGGAGAAGATTATGATAGGACCACACTCTACAAACTAACTAATTATAAGGAAAGTCAAGGGTGGATGTTTAAAGAAGCACACAATAATATATAAGTATAAAAATTTGTTTAAAATTTAAGTTTATTTATTTATGCAGTGCTAACTAATAATATTTTCATTCAATATTGATTTTGTTTTTAAAATTTTATAATAAGATGCAAGAGTTGCTGTAGACATCAATGTTTGACAAAAAATGAGCCAAATATATAAAACATTTGTAACAAGGTGCTTGGTACACGATCTGGGTATGTCAAAGATCTTGGGTTTAACCCTAAGCCAACTGCTTCATTCTCATCAAGACCAGCATATGTTTAACATCTTAAAGAGGAAAACAAGTTGCTTAAAAAAAAGTTGCCCAAGTATGAAAAGTCCTTAAGAAATTACTTGGCCCAGATTATGTAAACAGTGAAGTTAAAAAAAAGTTTGAGTGATTAAACTAATTTTTGTATTTTTTTATTTTGTATATAAGTGTTTTAAAGTTGTAATTAAAATCTTGTACACGATCAAATTTAATGGTATTTTATTTTTTTTATATACAATGCTTCAAATTTTCAATTATTTTTGTATTATAATTTAACAATAGAAAATTCTAAATAATTATATACAATAATATGGGTTAAAAATGTCACAAATAATTATAATTAACATGGTATAACGTTTAGTTAAAATGGATATTAAACTTTTAACTACATTTTACAAAACGTAGCAAAAAACCTGTGGTTACATTTTCAAAAATGTAGTTAAAAGCTTTTGGCTATGTTTTTGGAAATGTAGCTAAAAACTTTTAGCTACCATTCCGAAAATGTAGCTAATAATCTTTAGCTACGAAAAATAATCGTAGCTAAAATATATTGGGGACGATTTCTCAAAACATCACCTATAATTTTTTGCTACGAAAATAAAGCATAGGAAAAACTATTAGCAATGATTAGCAGGGGTCGTTCCTAACGTTTTATAGACCCTAGATAAAGTAAAAAAAAAATGCCTCAATAAATCGACAATGTACAAACATATAAATTTTTAATGTATATTTTTATTTATTAAAATTCAATATCCATACATAAGTGACTCAATTTATAAGTTCATACACTCAATAAAATATTAAATAATCATAACGTCAGTTAATAATATCTTACAAATGTCAGTAACAATAAAATTACTAAAAATAGTAACAGTAACAACAAAATAGCAATAGCAACAATCGAATAACAAT
>JAOQMP010000210.1:30137346-30171786 GCA_027563575.1 Erythroxylum pedicellare | reverse complement strand
TATTATTGTCATCTATTAATTTGCATTGTTTATTATTCTGATAAATTCATTAATATTAATAATAATAATATTTATTATTCTGATAAATTCATTAATATTAATAATTATTATTAGTCGTAGATGTAGACTTACATTTTTGTTTCTCAAGTATCATTTTGTATTTGTTATTATTATTATTGTTATTATCATTGTATATTTTGTTTTTATTATAATTCATATTTATTATTATGAAACATTTTGTGTCTATTTTGTTATTATCGGGTAATTTTTTGGTTGTTGTTATTATTATTATTATTCTTATTCTTATTATTATTATTAACACTATTATTATTATTATTCGATATTTCATAATAATTTGTAGTTATTATTATTTGTTAACTTTTCAACCAACACGAATTGTTCGTAATAAATTTATCAATTAATGGAAATATTTCTAATCATATTAAGGACTAAGGGCATTTTGGTCATTGTCACAATTTTTTCGTTCTGTCCACTGCAACTAAACACATTCTATCCTCGAGACGGAGACAGAAATTTCTGTTCTATCCACCACAATCAAACATCTCACTGTTTCCAATTTTTGTTCCGTTCCGTCTCCAAATTTCTGTTCCGTTCTGTCTCCAGCTGTCAGAGACGGCAACCAAATGCACCGTTAATGTTATCGTTAGGACTGACCATGGATAATTTATGACACATTTTTCCAAAACTGCATTTTGTACTTCTCGTCCAAAAAAGGGTTAATTTCTATCTTTGTAAAAAAAGTTTCGGTCGTTGCTTTCCTGCTCTTTCCAGAATATTATAATGAATATTGATGCTCAAATGATATTCAATGCAATCAATAATCAAGAAAGTAATGTATACTTTGGATATATCTTCCTAAAGTGTTGTAGGTATATGTTTGCTTTAAACACTAATATTAATGGGTGTTTTAGTATTAGATGCAAACTGATGAGATTGTTCCCTATTTGACTCGCAATTCTCATATATATGTTAGTTTTACTTTTAAAATCAAGTTCTTAAAGAGTTTTTTTTTTCCCAATGTTTCTTATATTTCTTAAATGAAAATTATTTTTAAAATTTTATAAAATGAAATTTATTTTTAAAATTTTATAAAATAAAATTTAAAGTAATATTTCGTTGTCACTTTTCAATCCATTAAAAAATTAAAAAAACACTCAAATTTTTAAAATTCTGAAAAAAAATCTTTCTAGTTTTCAATTCTTTTTTAAAAACACGTTATTTCTTGAACTCTGGTTTGAAAAATAACCATAAAACATATGTAATATGAACATCATGAATTAATTAAATATCATTAATATGATAATTCAACTCAAACCTAACTTCAATCAATTAATTTGACTTAATATAATAAATTATCAATTGTAGCTGAATTAAATCATTATATAAATGACATTTGATTAGTTCACGCTTGATATTTATACTGTATATATTTGTTATTATTTTTTAAGTAAAATTTAAAAGAATAAAAAGTTAAAAACTAAAATAATAAAAAATTAAAAGATAAAAAATTAAAAATGTTTTAAAACTAGAAATTAATTTGGCCTTGTGTTTTTTAGTAGATTGAGAAGCATTTGACTGTTTTACTATATAAACCGTTGATAATTATGTTTAGTAGTCAACTGATTGGATTAACGAATTGAGTTGCAAATGCTCCTATAAAGAGTGTCTTGCTTCAGCAATTAAGAAATTAAAGGACAAAAAAAAACGATTGTGTCTAAAAGTTATAACAAATTACTCAAGTTATCATCTTTTATTATTACTTTTCCTTAAAAAAATATGATAAAAGAAATAAACTTCAACATTTAATAATACGGAGAAAGAAAATAACAGTAGGAATAATAATATTTATTATTAGAATTATAAATTTAATTTTTGAGAAAATAAACATTTAAATTTTAAATTTTTATAAAAATATTTAAAAAAATACTTAGACATAATATTTATATCTTTGTAATTTTTTAAAATTATATTCTCATAAATTATTTTATACGTAAATAACTAATATTAATTTTATCAAATATTTTTAAATTAGATTTAACTCTGAGTTAACCGCCGTTGCCAGCTCTGTGTCTTTAACTCGATATTATTATTTATTAATCTGGAGAGAAGTGTTTCCCGCTTGTCCTAGAAACCACTGGTTCTTAATCTCTTCATCCCCACACCAAAATAACTCACCAGGTTCCCTGACCACAACATTCTCTCGGACACAGTTCCTCTGTTTCTCTAGCTTAAGATGATGCTCAATCTCAACCCATTAATCTCTCCATTTCACCTTCGCTTTTTCCCTACTCATCATTTCCACTTCCCTCCCTCTCCTCTCCTCAACTCCCCTTTCCCAACTTTCTCCATTCGATCCAACAGACTTGGAGCTTCTTTGAGTGACACCCCGAACGTCGAGTTAGTGAACGAAGCATTGCTTGCCCGTGTTTCTGCTGCCAAAGATGCTGCCGAAGCACTCAACATAATCGCCCAAATGTCCCAGAGAAACAGCGGTGTCGTCCCTGTTCCTGATTGTTGTTTGATCATCAGCTCTGCCATTCATCGCAACAACTCCGATCTGGCTCTTTCCGTCTTCTATGCCATGCGCTCCAGCTTCGACCAAGGTTTTACTTGCTATCATTTTCGTATTTGTTTCTCTTGAACGGTTATTTGAGTGTGTTTGATGAAATGAGCATTGTTTATTTGTGTGATACGTAGTAGTTGGTGAGAATGGCACTTTGGTTGAGAGATGGAAGTGGTCCAGACCCGATGTTCGCGTGTATACGTTATTAGTTCAGGCCCTTTCTGCTTCACTAAAGGTTTCTGATGCTCTTAGGATCATTGATTATATATGTCGTGTTGGAGTTTCTCCTGGCGAAGAGGTAAAGAACCAATCTTTCGTTCTTACACTTCTCATGTAACTTATTTGCTCTAGTTATTGGAGATGGTAAAAATGGACTGGAAAGAAGAGAGAGGCTTTTGCTCTTTTAGCTATTTAACTATAATGGATGATCTGCAGGTTTCCTTTGGGAAGGTTGTCAGATGTCCAACTTGCATGGTAGGTGTTGCTGTTGCACAACCGCAAAATGGTATTCAGGTATTAACTGAAGATGCTGTTGGTGATTTTGTCTAACGTTTTTGTTGCATCGATCTTTTTGTCTTTTGAACAAAATTGTATTCAAACCACGAAATTTTCATGGTAAGTATAAGCAGGAGTTGACCATTTTTTATCATTTTATCCTTTTATGATACTCAGCCTTCCAATACTTATTTATTATTGATTAGGATAGTGTGATAAACTGATGTAGACTTGAAACTCCTTCTATAGGTTGCAGCTTGTGCCAAGTGCCGTTACCAATATGAGTTAGTTTCCGGGGACATTACCAGTATCAGCTCTGAAGAGATCAGGTTAGTGAGCTTTCATCTGTATCTTGAATTAATCAACTTCTGTCAAATTTTCTGTTGATTATGAATCAGATGACCATGGTAATCCTTTCATGAAGTCTATAAATTTTAAGTGGGTGTACATTGGCTATTGCAATGCTAATACTATTTTTGTTGCCTATTTAAATTTGTGTACGGTGTTGATCCTGGGATAGTGACTTTTTCTAAGGAACTCCTAATACCGAACGCAGCATGGATCTTCCAGCATGGGAAAAGGGGCTGAGGTTCTTGCAAATAATGAAGCAAAGAATTCCTGCAGCTGTTCACTCCATTGTGGTAAATATTTCCTGATTTAACTATTAAAAGAAGGCATCATGTTCGTTGTACCATTTTCAGGTAGTTAAAGGAGATGAAATCAAACAGATGGTCAGCACAGTGCTTGTAGTTAGTTTATCAGCAATGATGTTGTTTTGGACTTGAGAAGTTTCGAGGTTTTACTGAGATGTTATAATCTGTTGTTTTATCTTTTAAGAATTAAGCCTGTTTGTTTAATGTAACATGAAACTCTAGAATGATCTCATAACATGCAGGGGAATAGCTTGTGATCTGATTAGTCCACGATGTCCATAACCAACTGATAGGCTGTTGTGCGTTCTGTCTAGACCTCTTATTACACATCTTTATTTTTCAGGTTCAGACTCCTTCTGGAATGGCTCGTACACACAGATTTGCCACTGAAACGGTTGACCTCCCAGCGCAGGAAGGAGAGAGGGTAACTATTGCATCAGCAGCTCCAACAAATGTCTATAGAAATGTGGGCCCCTTCCGATTTACACCAAGAGCCCCAAACACGTATCCTGGAGAACCTATGTGCCTCACAAACCATAAAAATGGACGAGTTGTAGTCTTGTTAAGAGCCCCTATTAAAGATGGAAAGTTATCCTTTCTTAACCCTTCCATACTTATCCCATTTCTTGCTCTTCTGGCTACTGGAGATGCTGCATCTGGCTTTGTTGATCCCAGCTTGCCTCAGTTCCTATCAATTGTTGCCGTTGCTTCTCTTGGTGTTGGAGCTACACTAAATACTCTTGTACTTCCTCAGTTGAATCAGGTGAAATATTCTCTTGTTACCTTGAACTGTTTTTTTTCTCTATCCAATAGTTCATTCTCGACAAAATCTCTCCCTTGAAATTTGTTCTTATTTTTATCAAAAAAGGGTATCATTGTAGACTAGAATCTTCAATACTTCATGGGATTCTTGATATTTTAAACCGGATTGTATCTTTCTAGATGGAGATGGCAATGGGCCGGTCCATGGGCCAGCTCTACCAATTTTTTTAAAATTAAAAGTATAAAATATATTTTTTTAATTGGATCTGGTCTGGGCTATCCAAGCCCAAGCTTACCCGAGGCCTAACTTCTAAGCAAAACGATAGTCTGGGCTATCCAGGACCAAGCTTACCCGATGCCTAACTTCTAAGCAAAACGATATCGTTTTGTTTAAAATAGTTGAGATTTGGGTCAGTTTGGGCCAGCTCATTGAAAGCACCTGAATCTGGGCCCATGGGTCAGCCCATTGTTATCCCTGTTTCTAGATTAGAATACTTTTACCATTTCATTGGGTGCAAAGTCACGTCAAGCAATTGAATGGGCAGTTAAAGATATACGCAGGATGCCCCTTCACTCAATACTTGGACATGCATCGATTCATGTGTTCACTTCAAGTTCAAGCATCCTTATCTTAGGGTTCTGAAACTGAGAATTCTCGCATTAGCCAATTGTTCCGTTTGTGAAGAGGTCAAGTATTAGAAGAGATTAGTTTTTTGTTTTCTGTTTGCAGATGTACATTTACAGACGTAATATGTTTATTATCAATATAGAGTATATAATTCTTTTATTGTATAGATTGCAAAATGAATACACTATCTTTGGTGGTGTTAGCTTCCTCAAAAGTTGGTGGCTGTGATCAGTATCAAGCAGCAGCTTTTATCTCAATATGATGTTCTTCAATCCCGCATAAAGGACTTAAAAGAAGCAGCAGAAAAAGAGGTGTGCTTCCATAGTTGGAATATTTTTCCTTAAAGCTGTGGCTTTGATTTGTCAATTCTGGCTCCCGATAGCTGTGTAATCAAAGTAGAGTATCTCATTTATAGGTTTGGCTGTTGGCTCGGATGTGCCAGTTGGAGAACAAGATTTTTGCTGTTGGAGAACCATCTTATCGGTAAAGCACCTTGATGCTACTGTTAGTCTTACTTAGGCATACTGCATCTGCTGAATGGTATTATTAGTTGTCAAAGTTCATTTCCTTATCATTTGACTAATTTTATGAATTGTTCAGTGCTCGGAGAACTAAGGTCAAAAAGGTCCGAGAAGGCCTGGAAAAATCTCTAAAGGGTCGGGTTGAGCTCTTGGACAGCTATGCCAGAGTATGTGCCCTAGATGACATAAAACAGCACCACATCTACATCCCTATAAGACTAAAACCTGTTTCCCACAGCACCACATCCCTATAAGGCCAAAGCCTGTTTCCGACTCCCACCCACAAAGGATATCAATGTACTAGCTATGGTTCCTAATCACTCTGAATTAATTATACATTTACATTTTGTTTGCCAGATTTCTTCAATGATTGAGATTGAGGTAGAAATGGACTCCGATGTTCTTGCCGCGGAAGCAGTCAGCAATGCTGTGAGTTATACTTGTGATTATCTTCTTGTCATATTTAACAAAGAATTTTACTAAACTACTTGACTGAATGGTTTTTTATTACAGGAAAACATTGCTGAACAAATAGAGCAGATAATGGAGCTGGAAAATCTTGAAGAGGCAAGTTTTTGAACTTTTCTTTCATGAATTGTTATTTGGAATTGAAAATTACCAGTCTTATGATAATAATGTCCAAGTAAAGGAAGGTGCTTTGCATCTCTAAAGTAGGTAGAGAACTTGGCGTAGTTGTCAACTTTGAGGAATTTAATAGTATTTAAATGTTTAGTTTTAGTTATAATTATATTTTTGTATTCAAATTATACTAATAAACTCAAGTTTGAGGTATCAGTTTCTCAAGCGCACCATATTGCTGTATTTGCTAATCTGCACTTGGAAAGCCCATCATTTCAACTTTACCGAATACTGGAGTTGCACTTGGCAAACGCACCTCCAATTGGCCATATTGGGTCCATCATTTCATTACTTCTTGGGCCATTACTAACAATCATGCATGGAGGTTAATTGGAATTTAGAACACTAAGTTGGTCTGGCTATTCCTGCCATCCAATAGAAGTTATGTGAAGCTGCTTTTAACTGATTTCTCTACAGCAATACCTGTGCTTTCATTATTGATTCTCCTTTCATTTGCAGCGATGGAAACTACAAGCTGAAGCAAACGATGAGGCTGAAAGACTTCTGACTTCCCAACCTGTGCCATCTGAACAAGTTTGAGAAATGCAGGTATTTGAACAAACCAACTCTTTTTTACTTGGAAGTGTTCAAGGAGAGTTCTTCGGTTGCATAGCCTGAAAAGCAGCAGAGACGTGGCAGACATTGATGAACGATCACAACCTCATTGGTTACTGGTTTACCTGAGAGAATCAGCATTTAGTCGCTTGTGTAATCGTGATTACAATCGATTAACTCTTTATGGATGATATTGCCATTTTTCTCCCTTGTAAATGTTGGAATCTTGTATAATGTGTACAAAATAGAGAAGCGTTTACTCCGGATCCTTGGCCCACACCCTTTATTTATGTCTATATTATTAAAATAGACACCCTTTATTTATGACTGCTTACATGGTTGATACAAGTTGAACGATTTAACGTCAAGACAAAGAAGTACTGTCGTTTTCTTTGGAATTTTTCTTTGGAATAGTACACTTGGAATAATGTTTCCCGACGCGTGTCCGCCGTCTTTTTGTATGAACCCCTAAAGGGTGCGTACTTTTGAGGTTTCGTGTCCTGAACTTGCACGTAACGCTTTTTAAGTTGTAGATACTAAAGCCACCGACCTTTGTAGAAACTAAAGACACCGACCTCTTCCTTTACGCAAAAAGTATGGAATAGTATAAAGCTCAAAACTGGGAATGCCTATTTGATGCGATATGCTTCACTTACGTGCCTCAATTGCGAATATTCCATACACCATTTTATGTCTACCTGTAAAGAAGGTGTTTAATGCTGAATGCTTTTTCTTTTCTTTAAAATATAAAAAATCTTTTGAACTATGTTAGATTACTTAACGTTATCGGTAAATTCGAAGTACCAAAAGTTAAGAACATGTACGTTTGTGCCCTTGAAGTTAAAAGGACTGGTTACGAATATGATAGATTGAAATGTACACCACCTTTTCTTTACCACTAAATGACTTTATTTAAACAATGCATAAAAGCCTAGAAAGTATAAAATATTTATTTAAAGCAATGCATTGTTAAATACTGATTCTAAAAAATAAAATAAATAAGAATCATATAAATACATTTATCTGCTTTTTGTTGAGGGTCCAACCTCATTTGAAGGCAAATGTGAGTTTTAGTAATCTTAGCTACCGTCATGAATCGTAGGAATGATAAACGAACGAAGTCAAGACGGAAAAACATTTCTTTGAAGTCATGTTTTAAGGAAACGGTCGTATTGAGTAGAACATGCACGTGTCCTTAATTTACACGGTCGTATAAGTAACTGTAAACGTGTACGAGATTGATGATTACTTAGATGGTCGCATAAGATCAGACACGTTCGTGTCCCTATCATATACGATCGTGTGTATAGATCGTGTGATTAGCTAGAACCATGTACATACGTGACTGTTAAAAGAATGATAGACACAGTTATTATACATGACAATATAAGTGATAGTGTCTGGTCAAACGACCTATTTTTAGATTATAGAAGGGAAAAACATATGAGTCATCTTTATGAGTGAAAAAAAATGTTGAAAAAGGAAAAAAGTTGAGGAGTGTGAAAGCAAAGCAGACTTTCTCATTCCATAATTAGTATTTTCTTTAGATACAAGTTATCTTTGTGTTTGTTGTTTCGGGATTGGTTTTAGAGTGGTGTTGATTTAGGATATTAACTTGAATTCAATCTTGAAACTTGGTTGGGATTACTTCTTGTTGTATTGTCGTATAGTTTCAAGTTTGGGTCAACAGTTTGGAACTTGAACTTATGTAAGTTGCTATTTGGTTTAATAGATTTACTTATTGGTTTAGCCAGTAGTTTTTTCCTTTACTCTCAAGAGTTTTCCATGTATATTTGGTGGTTTTTTTTTACTTTTCTGTTACCTATAGTGCTTGATTTGATTGATTATTATGATTAGATTGCTGAGATTAGTTTATTGTTATTAATTAACTATAGGGGAGGGGGTGGGAGGTGGTATGATTGGAGCCTAATAAACTAGTATCAAAGCCATTAGTTATGGAGCCTGGAAACAACTATATGGTTAAATTGATGGTGACAAATTACTCTATTTAAAGACTTATGATGGAGGATCTTTTGTCTTGTAAGCACCTTTTCGATCCTATTGATGTGGATAAAAGTGTAAAAGATGTTGTTCTAACTAAACCAAAAGTGATGACAGATGGAGAATAGGAAAAGATGAAGCAAGAAACTCTATGCGTCTAACAGTAGATTGACCTTATTATATCAAACCACGTGCTCTAAGAAAACAATCTATTTGAGTTATGAAAGAAGCTGGAAGGTCTTTAGAAAACGAAGATAACCTATAACAAGACCTCTCTAATTAAGAGAGTTATGAATTTAAAATTTAAACCTGAAAAATTAGTGTCAAAGCACCATAGTGATTTCTAGGACATTATCAATAAGTTGACTACCATGAAGATCATTTTTTCTGATGAGCTATAAGCCTTATTTTTTGTTGTTTTTGTTATCAAATGGTAGGGAGACATTAGTAGTGATCATCAACAACTTAAGCACACCTTAGATGTAATCAAAGTGCACATGTTTAATGAAGAGATTAGAATAAAAGAGAAAGGTGTTAATAATGTGTAGGTTATTAAGGTAGATAGTAGGGGAAGAAGCAAAAGCAAAGGTCCAAAAGGCGTGACAAGTCTAAAAATCAATCAAAGTCTAAAGATGAAAAAGAGATCAAAACATGCCACTATTGCACTAAGAATGGTCATAGTAAAAGGTCCTATTATAAGTGAAAAAGGGATAAGAAAAAACAAGATTATTAGAAAATTGTGGATAATAAAAATATAACTACAACAACATCAAACATATATGATAAGGTGTCATTGATCTGCGTAATTAGTGAATGCTTCCATGTCATTGATTTGGGTTTCGAGTGGCTTGTCGATATAAAGGCCTCATATCATTGTGTTCTAAAGAGAGAGCACTTCAACTTGTTGATATAGAGGCCTTATATCATTATGTTCTAAAGAGGGAGTACTTCTCAAATTATGAGATTAGGAATGTGCAGATGGGTAATCAAATTTCTGCTAATATTGTCTTATATGTGATATCCTACTTCAGACCAATGTCAGATGCCAATTGACTTTGAGAGATGTATGATATATTTCCAATTTACACTTAAATTTGCTACCAACTGATGTGCTTGATCATAAACAGTATCACCACAAATTTGGGGATGGAAAGTGGAAATTATTAAAAAGAGTAATAATAGTTACATGTGAAGGGTTATGTTACACATTGTACATGACACACCTGAAGGTGTATGGTAGTGAACTGTATGTAATTGTAGAAAATACTTCTCCGAATCTATGGCATTAGTGAATGATGCATGTGGGGGAAAAAGAAATCAAACTAATGGCTGATAAATCTCTTACTATGATAAATACCACCATTCCTCTTGATCCATATGACCATTGTTTAGTAAGAAAGTAGCATAGAGTCTTTTCAATAGGAGATTTACAAGGAAAATGACCAATTAGAGCTGGTGCATTCAAATGTTTACAGTCTTATTAAAGAGGAGTCGTTAGGAGGTAACAAATACTTTGTTATATTTATTGATGATGTTAAAAAAACTTGGCCCTATATGTTGAGAGCAAAGAGCCCAGTATTTGAAACATTTCAAAAGTTTTATGACATGGTAGAAAAGGAAATAAAGAAAATTAAATTGTCTTCAAATCAATAATAAAAGAGAGTACACCTCTAAAGAGTTTAAGGATTATTGTATAAGGCATGGTATGAGACACGAGAAGACAGAACCTGGTACTCCACAACACAATGTCGTTACTAAAAGGATGAATATAACAATTTTAAAAAGGTTTGATATATGCTTAGAATGTCTAAGCTACTGAAGATGTTTTTGGGAAAGTGGTTAGAACTTTTGTTTAGTTGATTAACTGAGCACGATTAATCCCCTTAGGTCTTGATGTTCTAGAGAGAATATGGATAGGAAAATGCCCCTCTTATTCATATCTGAGGGTATTCAGATGCAAGGTGTTCAAACATATACCCAAGGAGTAGAGACTATAGTTGATTTGAGTACTAGTCTTTGTATATTTGTCAGGTATGGTGACGAACAATTTAGCTTCAGACTCTAGGACTCAAAAAAACATAAAGTTGTCAAAAGAAAAGGCAACATATTATATGACCATGGCATAGGCGCAAACCTCAATAAAAAAAGGAAAGATTTCTCTTAGTATTTCTTCTTATGATGTTATTGATGCTTCCCCTATTTCAACTTTTGTTAATCAACTTATAAGTGAAGAGGGAGAAGAATATGAGCAGACTCATAATGTTAGTAATCAGGTACAACTCATAGTGATGAGCTACGTGAGCCACATCTAGGTGATGGTGTAGATGAGGCTGATGAGAATCATGAGTAGGGGAAGCAACCTGGTTCGATGTTAGAGGATAATCATCTTTGAAGGTCATCTAGAGAGAAAAGGCCTTCTACGAGGTATTTGAGTAAATAGTACCTTCTAGTTATTATTTATGGGGACCTTGAAAACATTCAAAAGGTTTAGTATCATGAAGATTATGATCTTTGGTTCACAACTATGCAGGATGGGATGAATTTTTTGAAGAAAAATAAAACTTATGAGCTAGTGACACTTCCAAAGGATAAGAAGGCATTAAATAATAGATGAGTATTCAGGGTAATGAAAGATGGTGACAAGTTGGTGAAGCATAAGGCAAAACTAATGGTGAAGGGATTCAACCCAAAGAATGATATCAAATTTGATGAAAATTTTTCCAATGGTCAAGATGACTTCAATTCGAACTATATTGGGTCTAACTGCTTGCTTAGATCTTAAACTTGAACAACTGGATATGAAGATAACCTTCCTGTATGGAGATTTGGAAGAGGAGATATATAGGAGTAACCAAAAGGATTCAAGGTTTAGGCCAAGAAGAATATGATTTTAAGTTAAAGAAGAGCTTGTATGGGCAAAAACAGATGCCAAAATAGTGGTACAGGAAGTTTTATTTATTTATGATAGGTAATGGTTATAAGTTAACTTTTACTGATCCTTATGTATATTTCAAGAAGTTTACAAGTGGAAACTTCATTATTCTCCTTCTGTATGTTAATAATATGCTGATTATGGGACAAGATATTGGGATAATTCTTAAACTAAAGGAGGACTTGTCTAAATATTTTGACATGAAAGATTTGTGCCTTACAAAGTAGATTTTAGGAGTGAAAATAACTGGGACAGGAAAAACAAGAATTGTGATAATTACATGAAAGGTACATTGAATGGGTGTTAGAAAAGTTCAATAAAGCATCTCAATCTAGTTAGCATGCCACTAACACCTTACTTTAAGTTGAGTAACTGTGCTTGTCCTTTAATTGAAAAGAAGAAAGATCTGTTGTGAGCTCTTTGATGTATGTAATAGATTGTATAAGACTAGATATTGCACATGTTGTTAGGTTGGTGAGTAGGTACTTGTCCAGTCAGGGAAGGTTCACTAGAAAGTAGTGATATAGATATTAAGATATTTACGAGACATTTCTAAATGGAGCTAGTGTTTTGGCAATAGGAAGTCAATTTTAGAGGGCTATATCGATGCAGACATAGGTGAAGATCTCGTTAACCTGAAGTTCACTTTAGGCTACTTATTCAAATTTATAGGGGGAGCCATTTCTTGTTAATCTAAGCTATAAAAGTATGCAAATTTATCCATAATTGAAGTTGAGTATATAGCTATCATGGAAGCAGGTAAAGAGATGCTTTGGTTGAAACAGTTTCTTCAAGAATCATCTCCGAGATAAGTATATGGTATTTTGTGATAGTCAAAGTGCTATAAATTTGCCAAGAATATTGTGTATTATTCCCACATCAAGAATATTGATGTTAGGTATCATTATTTAAGATCCATAATTAAGAAACAATGATTGTAATTGAAGAAGATTCACAACGATAAGAATGGTGCTAATATGTTTTGGATCTCAGGAGCAAGCATGAGCTTTATAGTAAGCTCATCAGGATGACTCTCAAATATGCATTGGGTTGATTCGTGTCGTCCTGAAAAAGGCTAAAAGAGGAGATTGTTGAGGATCCAGCAAGGAAAATGTGAGTTTCGGTGATCTTAGATACCTTCATAAAACGTAGGAAAGATGAACGAGTAAAATCAATATAGAGACATATTGATTTGAAGCCATTTTTTAGAGACACGACTGTGTTGAGTAGGACATGCCTTTGTCACACAACCACGTAAGTAACATAAACATTTAGATTAAGAACCAACTGTCTTCTCTCTTTAAGATTTCTCTTTGCCTTTTTTTCTTACGGCTTTAACCATTTTACCCCTAACAATTTCCTTTTTTGGAAACAAAACTCATGCTTCTGGTACACTTAGCTTGTAGTGCAAATCTTAATCTTCTACAATTGAGGTTCAATCTCGAAGGAGGGCCTTTTAAAGGCTTGAAACATGGAGAAAGAAGGCCATCCCTCTCCCTTAAATCTGAATCTTAAAGAGTTCCTTGAACTCGCTAGCATTGCAAAATAGAAACAAGTTGGAGAACATTCAGCTACAATGATTGTCAGGGAAAATGTCAAAGATGACTCTACATAGCCTAAAGGAGCTTGGAAAAAGAATCTTAACATTCAACATAACATGGGTGTGCTTAAGCATTTTCCAAATGTTATGAAGGATGGAGTGTTAACTCCTCCTATAGAGCTCCTTCAAGCAGGAGAAAATGCATGGTCCTTGACATTAGTGGATTATTTATGGAATAAAAGGCCAACATTCCCTATTATCCATACTTGGGCAGTAGCTAGGGGGTAGGAAGGGCTTGGAGAAAACCATGTTGATGAATGATGGTACATTCCTATTCAAATTGTTGATAGAAAGTAACTTGAATGAAATCATTGAACTTCTAGCTTGGCACATAGGTGGGCAACCTATGTTCATTAAAAAATGAAAGCCTGGTTCAGAATGTGACAAAGCTAACATTAACGCATTTCCTCTATAGGTTAACTTTCATAATGTGCCATTTGAGTTTTGGACAATTAAAGGCTTAAGTTACCTTGCTAGTTGACTTAAGAAGCCAATTTGCATGGATTCTCAAAATACTAATATGGACAGAATTTGCTTTGTAAAAATCTACACTGAAATAAAAGAAACTCTGATTTACCTGATATATTGCTTATCTTAAAGCTTGGAGATGATGGGGAACTTAAGAAAATTAAAGTTCCTATCACCTATATATGGAAACCAAACATATTGAGTAAAAGATGGAAACCAATAGGGAAGTTCTTTAAAACAGGTTGGCATGATGAGTTGATGGGATTAGCTTTCCAAGAAAGCATAAATAAGGCTAATCAGGTTAACTTGGCAAACATTGGGGTAAATACAAATAGTGAAAATGAAGTATTGTAGATAATTTGTACACTAACTTGACAGAAGTTGAGAATCTCCAAGAAAACCCTGAAATGCAAAATGATATTATGGACAACACTCAAAAAGATATTGAGAAAAATGTTGGGAAATAACTCCAAGTTGAAGCTAAAGATTCAGGGGCCAATTCCAAAAGATCAACTAGAAGAAAGGGCAAAAGCAAATCTAAAGGGGATTTCCCCCCTGACGATACTAGTTGGGAATGTTAGAGGGTTTAATGACCCTCTTAAAAAAGCAATGGTAAAGAAGATTATTTTAGAGAAGAGGCCTTATATAGTAGGGATTTTTAAAATAAAAATAAAATCACCACAAATTCTAGGTGATTCTAAACTTTTGGGTGCAGAATGAAAAGCTATTTCTAATCCCTCTTCACATTACAATGAAAGAATCCTATGTTTTTATAATTCAAACAAGCTCTTAATGTAAGAAGAAGGAGAAAGTGATTAGTTTATTCACTTTAAATGTCAAGTGGATGGTAAAAACTTGATCTTTGCACTTATATTAGTTTATGCTTCAAATTTCTAGTTTTAGAGGGAGATGATATGGGACAATGTTCAAACTATTGAAGAAACAATCTCAACTCCTTGGCTGTTAATTCATGATTTCAATTGTATACATTCTGACCATGAATTAGAAGGAGGAATAGGATTTCATATAGCAACAGGGAGGGAGTCAGCAAAATTGTTCTAGCAAGAGAAAGTTATAAATCTCAGGTTCAATGGAAGACTTTTCACTTGGTTCAGTAAGCAATAAGGATATAATCTGATAAGGAAAAAAAATTGATAAAGCATTGGTTAATCAATATTGATTAGATATGTATTCCCAATCTTTTGCTCATTTTGGTTCCTTTTCATATCACTATTCTATGCTTATATTGAACCTTAATGCACTAAGGATTTCTAGAGCAACTTTCATATTTTTTCATTGGACTAAAACAACAAGATGGTTTCTTAGAACTAGTGGGTACCTACTGGAACCAAAATGTAGATGGGTATAAAACTTTTCAGCTAATCCGAAGATTGAAGAAGCTCTTTATAAACATTGAAACTAGGCAGGTTGTGGAGACTAAGAAGAAGCATAAAGAGGCTCTGAATGATTGTTACAACTAGCCCTACAATATTCAATTGAAGAATACAGAGGCACAGAGACTTAGAGAGCATCGAGAGGCCCTTAGCTTGCACAATTCTATCTTGAAACAAAAAGCTGGAGTTGAATGGTTAAAAGATGGAGATTCAATCATAAAAATTTTCCACGCTTCTCTATTAGCAAGAAGGAACACAAATAAGATTGTGGAAATCATAGAAAACAATGGAAATCCTTTTTTAGACCAACCTACCTTATTGAAGCTCACCAGGTAATTTTTTCATACAGCTGATGGGCACAGTAAAGGATTCTCTATATGGTTACAACATTAAAAGATAATTTGACTGTTCTTTGAGACCAAATATCAAGAACTCAGTAATTGCACCCTTCACAAATCAAGAAATCAAAGAGGTCTCATTTAGTATGAACCCTTAAAAGGCACCTGGGCCAGACAAGTTTACTGCCTGGTTATTTAAAAAATCCTGGGATATCATTGGTAGATTATTTACAGAAACAATCCATAAATGCTTTTCCTCTTTTAAAATGTTGAAGGAACTAAACTATACCTATATTTGCCTAATTCCAAAGAAATAGAACCATTCTTCTCTTATGGTTATAGGCTAATTTTCTACTACAACACAACTTACAAAGTGGTTGCCAAACTCCTTGCTAATAGACTGAAAATAGCTTTAAAGGGTGTGATTAATGCAACACAATGAGTTTTCATAACTGGAAGAACCATAAGGGATAATATTCTCCTAATGAATAGGTTACTGAAAGAATACAATTCAGGGAAAAAAAATCAAAAGTTGCTTTTGGAAAATTGATTTTTAAACATCAAAATTGATTTTGGAAAATTGATAAGCATTCTTATGAATGGAGCGCCTACAAAGCCTTTAAATTGTGCTAAGGGAATTAGATAAAGGGGTCCCGTTTCCTCTTATCTTTTCACCCTAGTAATGGAGGGGTTACCTAGAATCCTTAACAAGCTCACTGGTTGCAATGGTAGGTATTAGCTTCATTATAATGCAAAGATTACAAGCTAACACACATGATGTTTACAAATGATCTTATTCTTCTATTTGGTGCTGAAATTCATTCTGTGAACATTCTAAAGGATATTCTCAAGAGGTTCTCAACATGGTCAAGGTTGAGTGTAAATATAGAGAAAAGTAGCATGTTTGGTTCTAAAGATGTGAGCAATTCTGTTGAATTATTCAGGATCTCAAGTCTGCAGTTACAATCTTTACCCTTTAATTATCTTGAAGTCCTAGTTTCTCAAGCAAAACCCCAGTATTCAAATTGCATTTCTCTAATTGAGAACTATATATCTATAATTAATATTTGGCAAAATAGGTACTTATCAATAGTTGCTAGAGTTACCTTGATCATTTCAGTCCTTAGTAACATGTATGTTCATTAGATTACTTACATGATCTTGCCAAGGAGAGTAATCAAGGAGATAGATCGAATCATTAAATAGTCCAGGAAAATTGTAAACTCTAAAAAAGCTAAAGTAAAGTGGAGTGAAGTGACAATTCCAAAGAGATATGGAGGATTGAGGATTATCTCAATACCTCTAATGCAAAAAGTGCTACTGTTTAAAAGAATCTAGAGGGTACATGTTGATAAAAATGCCATATGGATTAAGTGGATTCATGAAACATACCTCAGAAATCGAATCGAGGAATTGCCACTTGACAAGGAGTATTCTTAGATCTTCACTCATATGCTGACTTTAAGAAACCTTGTTTACCCTTGGATAAAAGCGTACATTGGGGAATGGAGACAACATTTAGGTATAGTATGAAAATTGATTAGAATTAAAAAAAAATGAGATAGCGCTGCTAAGGAATAGAGTCCCTCCTAATACAAGAGTCTCTCACTTATACATAAAGGTAGATGGTTAGGCAATTTCATAGGACTTAGTTCCCTATTAGAGTATTTTTCCCCAAATGATACACTGGAATACTCAGGATAGAGTTGTCTAGAAACCAGGTTCCAATGGAATATTCACCAATAAGTCAAGCTATAAAAGTTTACAAGCTGAAAGAGAGAATGCACCATGGTTTAAACTCTTGTGGAAGAACTCCCTGAGCCCTAAAGCATTAATGATCACTTGGCTAGTCATCAAGAATTAACTCAAAACCAAGAACAGGTGGTTTGGATCTTATGATCTCATATGCGTTCTATGTAAAGAAGCAAAAGAAGATAGGAATCACTTGTTCTTTCAATGTAGATATTCCAAATCTATGTGGAGTAAAATCTTGCACAAGCTGGTTGACTATTATACTTTATACGACTGGACAATAATTCTAATTTGGATTACCTAAATTGCTAAGTATCAAATGAAAAATGGAGCAGTTTATAAGACAACTTTCACAACTACAATCTCCTCTTTGTGGAAAGAAAGAAACAAAAGAATCTACAAGGGAGATGAAGTAAACAAGCATCTGTTAGCTGAGGAAACTATCAGTTGGATAAAAGCCTTAGCAATTACAAAATCTGCACATGATAACCTATTTATAAGAATGAAGTATAGACAAAATTTGTAATTTCAAGAATATGTTCTTTCTACTTACTTAACTTGCTAAAAGCAACACTTTTTGGTAAGCTCATTGTAATTGTAATGTTGAAATAGCTTCGCTATGATTAATGAAAATTTCATTCATTTTAAATAAAAAAAACATAAACATGTATGAGATAGATGATGACTTATACGAATGTATAAGATCAGACACACCTGGGTCCCTATCATATATAACTATGTGTGAAGACCGTGCAATTAACTATAAATGTGTACAAGAGAATAGCTAGAATCGAAGAGGAGACAGACATGCTCATATCCTTAGGATGCACAATCATGTGAGTGGACCGTATGACTGACTAGAACTGTGTACATCTTCGAATGTCGAAAGAATGCTAAACACGGTCACTATACATGACCGTGTGTAATATTGAAAAATTAAAAAATAAGAATCATACAAATAAATTTATCTACTTTTATCAAAGAAAAGGCAAATTAATAAAAATTAATAAAAAGACATTTCAGTGAATTGTTTGAAATAGTATGCTTAATATTTGGAATGCTTCTTAACAAAAATAACTTATTTTAAAAACTAAAATAAAAGCAATAAATTGATAAAAAAGTAGAAAAACTAATATTACATGAGTTTAATTCGGTTAGACTAAAATTTAGAAGTAGAGCAAATATTTGGTTTTTAAAATTCATTTAAATAATGATTTCAGATTATTTAATTTGAATGGATTAGATTGTTTTGGATCTGGTGCCCATAGGTCAAAGTTGGGGTTTCACGTCATGAGACTGACAAAATATTGAAATGATTTTAACGAGAAGTTACAATTCTTTATGAGCCCAAATGCCAACGTCAAGTCAACTATCAATTTTAGGAGTAAATGTTGAATCCACATAACGTCAACAAATTGAGGTCACGGTCGGTTAGAAACACAACAAATTACTAGCTTTGAATAATCCAATCCAACTACCCAAATGTTTTCACTGAAACTACTGGACCATATGGCATAGCAATAGCATCGTTAGTTATACTTCTATTTAAGTTTTTGAAACCAAAGTCCACCAGAGAATCTCAAACTTTAGAAATTTCGTACACAAACTTCCGCCACGTGGCGATTTCCCTTTATTCCCTGCTTCACTGGACACCGCCCTTTTTTTTGCTTTTAATTTTTATTTTTTACCAGCGCCGCACAGCACAACACAACTCGGGAACAAACTCCTTTTCCCTCGGTTGTTATATTTCTATATCTTCTCCTCCTTTTCACATATTCTCCGCTTCTTCCCTCCCAGTCCAATAAACTACAGTGACAGCCACGACTCTTCACTCTTATAAATATCTCCTCACGTTTCTCGTTTTCTCTTCAACATTCCTCCAGAATACGAAATTCCCATATACATTACATTCCTGAAAATCTGTGAGTTTTCACGATGCCTAACAGTACGATTTTGGTCACCGGAGGTGCCGGTTATATTGGGAGTCATACGGTGCTTCAGCTTCTATTAGGCCGCTACTCCGTCGTCGTCGTTGATAATCTCCATAACTCCTCTGACGTCGCGCTTAAAAGAGTCAAGGAGCTCGCCGGAGACCATGGCAAAAACCTCTCTTTTCACAAGGTTAGCTACCTTTGTTACGATGCTTAACAATACCATATTCGGGCCTGTTTTAACGTTTTCTAACTATTTTCAATTAGTTCCTTGTTTCCATTTAGATCCATGAAGTAGTCTGGTAGATTTGTTGGTTTTCGTACGTTCTATTCGTGCCTGCGTTGGAACCAATAATGGGTATTAAAATACATAATTCCTGACATGGAACTTGTGTTTATTAAATATTTTCTTACTCTTAACGTGGGAGTGGGACATTACAGGACACCTACAGCACCATGTCATGTGTCATGTACTATTGATTGCCTGGCTTATTCTTTTGCTTGGAATTATGCTGTGAACTTCAGGTTGACCTCCGGGACAAGCCGGCACTTGAGAAGATATTTTTGGGTACAAAGTACGAGGAGTTTTCAGTTGAATAATTGTAGCCCAAGCGTTTGACCGCATTCTCTGTACTTTTATTTTTGACAAACAAATTTGCTGCAGATTTGATGCTGTCATCCACTTTGCCGGGTTGAAAGCAGTCGGTGAGAGTGTGGAGAAACCATTGCTCTATCATGATAACAACCTAATTGGGGCTATATCTCTGCTGGAAGTAATGAGTGTTCATGGGTGCAAGAAGGTATAGAGACTCTTTTGCGTGTCACATTCTGTGGCTGGGGATCTGTATTTGCCTGATATTCGTAACTTTTAAATGGTTTTCAGCTTGTGTTTTCATCGTCAGCAACAGTTTATGGCTGGCCTGAAAAGGTTCCATGTACGGAGGAGTTCCCCATTTCTGCTATGAATCCATATGGACGAACCAAGGTATGTTCCTGATGCTCAATTGGTGCTTGCTAATATTCACTCTAGGCAACTAGTTAGTTTTTTGGAGTTTGAAGAGTGTGTTCGTTTGGATAGTTTAGTTTGGCTGATGTTACATTCAATTTTACAAAATGAAAAAAAAAAACACTTTTCTCCTTCAATACCATTCTTAGTCTAACAAGGCTTATTTTCAGCTTTTCATTGAAGAGATATGCCGTGATGTTCAACGTTCAGATCCTGATTGGAAGATTATTTTGCTAAGATACTTCAATCCTGTTGGTGCCCATCCCAGTGGCCATATTGGTGAGGATCCCCGTGGAATTCCAAACAATCTAATGCCATACGTACAACAAGTGGCTGTTGGCAGGCGACAGCATCTGACAGTCTTTGGAAATGACTACTCAACTAAGGATGGAACAGGGGTATGATTGGTGCTTCGCTGGTCCTTTCAAATTTTGGAGATTCTCTTATGTGTGAAACTTGTAAATGTAACAACCGTCTTCATGCTTAAAGTTCTTAGTCCATTTGTTACTTTTAAGTTGGTCCGCGATTTGATCTCTGAATTTTCCCAGGTTTGGATTTTGTTTCTGTGGTGTTGTGCTAATTGATTTAGGGTTGCTTTATATGTGTGATCTGTCTGACAATACTCTTCCATGGTGTGAGGATGTTTCAGCTCAAAGTCCTCGTATCTGTTGATTTTGATATTGATGACACTTGTACTTTCAGGTACGCGATTATATTCATGTTGTTGATTTAGCTGATGGCCACACTGCTGCATTGCAAAAGCTTACTGATCCTAAGATAGGTAAATTCTTGAATCCTGATCTTTGTTTCCCAGTCTCACCCATGTAATTTGTTTTGTTCTATGATAGTTGGCTCTCTTTTTTAATGAAATCAATTCATGAATTCAAATGTTATCTATGATCCTATAATTGTGGATTCCTGGAGAATCTATTTGCATTACTTTTAACATGATCTAAAATGAGTGAAGTGCCCTGACCTCTACGCACTGTAAGTCTGAGTGCTAGTTTTTTCTGGTTTAACTTATCTTCTTTGATCATGATGCATATATATATTTATCAAAGTTGCCTTAATCGCATCAAAATGTATATAGTGGAGATTTGGTATATTTCCTGTTGTTATATGTTGATTGGTTGGATGTATGTTACACAGGTTGTGAGGTTTACAACTTGGGAACAGGAAAAGGAACGTCAGTTTTGGAGATGGTTGCAGCATTTGAAAAGGCATCTGGAAAGGTATAATTTTGTATTTATACGTCTCAAAATGCTCGTGAGAATTGTATTTATATTACTGTGAAAAATGGTTGCAACAAATTGGTAATGTTTGTTCTTGCCCCCTTAAGGTTAAGAAGGCGGGGGCATCCGTATCTTTGATCATATATTTGATTTATGCACATATAATTATGATCATCTGTTTGAGGGTTGAACAAAAAGCTGTTAGCCACTTCTGATAACGGAAATCCATTAGGGAATTGATATTGATACAAAAAAAGAAATAATTGGATTGCAGAAAATTCCTCTTCAAATTGCTGGAAGAAGAGCCGGTGATGCTGAAATAGTTTATGCATCAACAGAAAAAGCAGAGCGGGAATTGAAATGGAAGTAAGCACGTCTCAATTATGGTGTTGTTCCCAATGATTTAGCGTATTATTAAATGTTACATGTGCTTTTCACTGGCTACAGGGCCAAGTATGGCATCGAAGAAATGTGTAGAGATCAGTGGAATTGGGCAAGCAAGAATCCTTATGGCTATGGATCTCCTTGATCAATACTAAGGCAGGCAGGCAGGCATGTAGCAGTGTAGGCCACCCAAGTTATGAATGTAGAAAATGTTTTGTATACAACAATCAGCTAGTAGATGCTCCATTAGGAATGCTTACAGCTTAATAATGCAAATCCATTGCTTTCACACCCGACTACGATTCTTTGCATGTCTATGTAATTCCTTTCTCCTACCAAATACTGATTCACAGCAGCTTCATTTTGCTGTTCTTCTTAATAACAACAATTACCTTATATAAGGATTCAATTTCAAATTACTTAATTAATAGTAGTCTTAGCTTAATTCAGCAGTAATTAATTATTAATCCAATAATCATAAAATTAATTTTAAGTACCGTATATTTAAAATTATCCTTAGAGATGACAAAAGACTTGACCATTGATTGACTGAATCTTGAGTCTGATTTTTAGGTCCGACAAATTCATACCTAAGTCCTATCAAATTGTGATCGAGCCACTTTAAGTCCTATCAAATTTGGGCATGAGCGTGCTACCTAAGGCTCAGTTGGGCCTTTAAAAGGGCCCTGATCCGAGACAAACCTGGTCGGACTTATTGTCAACTTCGGTGGACGGATGAAATTTAAATATTAATTAATAAAACCTTTCTAAAATTCTCCTCTTCCTTTTCATTTCAAAACCCCATCAGGTTTACATTTCAACCAACACTCTCGTCTCTTCTTTTCAAAACTTCCCCCCCCCTCTCTCTCTCTCTCTTACTGGATCTAGCTTTCTTCTTCTTCTTCTTCACGCCTTACCTATCAGATCCAGCTCATCGGAATCTGAATCTGCGATTGTTGCCGCTGGTAGCGTTTATTTCTTTCCCTTTTTCATTAGATGGAGAATCTGATTTCGTTGGTTAACAAAATACAAAGAGCATGTACGGCTCTTGGCGATTATGGTGAAGCTAGCGCATTACCTACTTTATGGGATTCCTTGCCGGCGATCGCCGTCGTCGGTGGCCAGGTTACCTCCATATCCTCCTTTCTCTGCCTAGATTCCCCTTCGTGTTTTCCATTTAAAGTACAGGCTCCATTTTGGTGATCTGAGCTGGGGTGTTGCTAAGTACAGTAATTAGCAGCTTTTGCTTCGATTTGCTGCTTTATTTAATTTATAATGGATTCAGTGACATTTATTTAGCAATTACTTCTTGCGTTTCTAGAGGCTTTTACTTAGCCTTTTGTATTCTTTTGTATGTTTACTTATAGAGCTCTGGTAAGTCTTCCGTGTTGGAGAGCATTGTTGGGAAGGACTTTTTGCCCCGTGGATCTGGTAATTAGATTGTATTCATATTGTTTAGTTATACTTTTCTGTTTCTTGTTTTAGTTTATTAATTAAGAGCGTGGAGTTCGATATTGTGCAGGGATTGTTACTCGGAGACCACTTGTACTGCAGCTTCATAAGCTTGATGAAGGCGCAAGGGAATATGCTGAATTCCTTCATCTTCCTAGGAAAAGATTCACTGATTTTGGTATGTTTTCTTTTGCTACTGACTGGGTTTTGGTATATGAGGAACATGCCTCTTGGATGCATAGGAAGATGTATCTTTGTATTAGTTTATTTAATGTTGTTTCACCGTATAAAATTCTGGTTCTCAAAGTTTGCTTTACAATGTTGATGGTTTTATCATGTAGCTGCTGTGAGGAAGGAGATTCAAGATGAGACTGATCGAGAGACTGGCCGCACCAAACAAATTTCTAGTGTTCCAATTCATCTCAGTATATACTCGCCTAATGGTAAGAATTAGCTATTTAAATTTGTTAATTTGGGTCTAAATTCACATATGGTGCTTGTACTTGTTAGCTCTTCATGCGTATCTTCTTTGAATCTTGGCAGTTGTCAACTTGACATTGATTGATCTTCCTGGACTGACAAAGGTAGCAGTGGGTAAGTTGCATAGATTCTGATAAAAATGATTTGCATCTTGTTGTTGATAGGCCTAGGAAGAGTAAAAAAAAAGGACTATTTGTAAATGTTAAAGCTTAAATTCTTTCCTTGTATGTACTCAACAGATTTTTGTGAGATACTTGGGCCAACTTATGTATTATGTTGTTTGACTTCAAAAGTTTTGAAGTTTCCTCTGCAGTTATTATGATATTAATATCCGATAACATCATGCACCGTTGCTAAATGTACAATATGACTTATCGAATACAGAGGGTCAGCCAGACAGTATTGTGCAAGATATAGAGAATATGGTCCGCTCCTACATTGAAAAGGTAATATACATCATTCTTGCCAATATGCGTAGGTACTAGTTTAAATTGGAGGTCTTTTTCTTTGTTGTGTGGAAAGCTTTGCCCAATTGGTAGGAAAATGCATCTTTGGACCATTGACTTTCTATTATTAGTATATTTCCTATGTTCTACACATTGATGGTATACACAATATAACACTTCTTTTACACTGTTTCTGTAATTCCAATGTTTATTGCAAGGCTAAAATGAAAGATATATAACACTGTTTTGTTTGCTAAATCTTTTAATGTAGCCCAACTGTATAATTCTGGCAATTTCACCTGCCAATCAAGATCTTGCTACATCAGATGCAATAAAAATCTCTCGTGAAGTAGACCCTACAGGTAACCTATATGCATTTTTTTTGCTTATACAAGCAGTTATTATCATCAAATTCAGGTAGAAAATGTCTATGGTCAGTGCAAGCTTCTAAATCTCTTAGATTATATGGTTTTGCAATGTTACAATCGCTTTTAATACATGTTGTCATGTTACAATTTCAGGAGAGAGAACCTTTGGAGTCTTGACAAAGATAGATCTAATGGATAAGGGCACTGATGCAGCTGATGTAAGTTGTGTTCTTTGTGGCTTAAATCTACAAAGAACACTAATTTCTGTTGTTGTATCTCAATTCAAGACTTAATATTGCAAATGGTCTTAATTCTAATTGAATTAAGTCTCAATTACAAAATCGTTCCTAAATTGTTTCCAAGTCAACCTACAAACTTCGATACATAGTAGTTGCCAAATTTTGAACTCTGAAAACTTTTATGCTCTTCCCTCATTTCTTTTCTACCCCCCTACTTATTGAGGAGCCTTGCACATGCTTGGTTCACTTGTTTATTGGAAGTAGTTCACGCCTTCTTTGTCATTAGCTTGTCTCATTCTCATTCGCATCTTGGGTTTGCCTAGATATTGGAAGGAAAAGCTTATCGCCTTAAGTTTCCCTGGATTGGGGTTGTTAACCGCTCACAAGCAGATATAAATAAGAATGTCGACATGATTGCTGCTCGTCGCAGAGAGCGCGAGTATTTTGCCAACACCCCAGAATACAAGCACCTTGCACACAGAATGGGCTCTGAACACTTAGCAAAGATGATGTCTAAGGTAGGCATCATTATCTCCCATGTGTATTCCCTGAACATCAAATTTAAAAGTTTTACTCTGCTATAGGTGTAACTTGAGTTGATAAACTAATAGCAAGGGTAACTTTCTCAGCACTTGGAAACTGTTATCAAGTCCAGAATTCCAGGAATCCAGTCCTTAATCAACAAAACAATTTCCGAACTTGAATCTGAATTGAGTCGTCTTGGAAAGCCTATAGCTGCTGATGCTGGGGTAAGCATGCTTTATTTAAATAGTGCGTATTAACTGGAGCATGTCTTCAGGCTAGAAGACTTCTGTGTAATGACTATTAATTTTTTGGCTTGATGTTTAGGGGAAGTTGTACACAATCATGGAGATTTGTCGTCTTTTCGATCAGATCTATAAGGAACATCTTGATGGCGTGTATGTATCACGTTTGGATTTTTCCTTAATTGTTTAAGCTGCTTTTATTCACCTGTTTGTCATCCATCATAATAAGTTCTAGTTGACATGTCTGATATCATCTACAGGCGACCTGGTGGTGACAGAATTTACAGTGTTTTTGATAACCAACTTCCAGCTGCTCTGAAAAGGTTGCAATTTGACAAGCAACTTTCAATGGATAATATTCGAAAATTGATTACTGAGGCAGATGGATATCAGCCTCATTTGATAGCTCCTGAGCAGGGATATCGCCGTCTCATTGAATCTTCTTTGGTTACAATTAGAGGTCCTGCTGAGGCTTCTGTTGATGCGGTATGGATGAAAACTGTTAATGACCCAACATTTTATTTGACACGCTATTTTTTATTACATTTCAAAATCAATTGTTATTATCTTTTCTTGCATTGTCCTGCTGCTTGAAAGTTTGATTCTTAATTGCTAAGCAATTAAAAGCACATTTGTAGTTAAGAGTCAGACTAGGTGGAAACTTGGAATGCTTTTCATGTTTAGTCTTTCTTGATGTTACTGTTCCATATAGGTGAGGCAAAGAATCCTTGCACTTTCGTTGCTGGCTGTTAAACTGGAAGTTCTTGGATTTTCACAAAAACTTTTTCTGGAATAGCAGTCTCTATGATTTCAATGGCTGAAAGATACAGACAGAAAGAAGATTAGAAAAAGAGCTGATCTTGACAATTAGGTTACATGCATCAATAACTGCACAAGTACCTAGATGCTTTTTTTTTCCTGCAGTCATGGATGTATGATGTAGTCTAATGCTTCTGTGAATTGGTTTGTTGAAGTGTCCTATATATGAAGATGTATGTGATAAACTCTCAGTCTTGACCTTTTCCAATTTTATGGTATGGTGGATTTTTTAATTTTGTAATGTCGATTTTCTAAAATGAAATGTTTGATTTTATTTCTGAATTGTAGTGGACTATGTGATGCAAAAACCTTATTATAGTTGATTTTTTCTCGTTCACATACTCAGGTTCACGGCATATTGAAGGATCTAGTTCACAAGTCCATAAGTGAGACACCGGTATGTTGTTATCTTTGCAAAATCTTTTTGCTTCTGTCGCATGCTTTTGTGCCTTGCTTGTAAATTTTAGTGGAGCTCTCTTAACACAAATCTATTGAGGTTTTGGAATTATGTGTCTACTTGAAACATAAGTTCCATGAAAAGTTCATTTGTAATTCCACTTGTTAGATATTTCTAATACAAAAAGTGTCGAACTGAATTTTAGCATTTCAATTTCATGAAATTATATCACTTAATCCAGTTTGTTTAAAGTGGGTACAATATGCAAATGGTTTTCACATTGCTTATAGTTAGTAATATACCCTATATAAAGTCTAAAACATTGTTCTCTATGAGAAATGTTAAGCATATATAAGGAAATTTTGGCTTTTAATTTGACTATTTTAATGTTCTAAACAAAAAGGTATATAGAAATAAAATTGAATACAGTATATTAAGTGGTTGATTCTGAATATGATTATTTGTTTTAAAATGAGCTTTACAATGAAAATTATCGTTTGCACATGAAATCCAAATGTATTTGGTTCAAAACATTTTTTAAGTTGAAGTTTTTAAGGTAGTGAGTAAAATATTTAACTGAGACTTCTGAGAGCAAGTAGGTAGGACATGCCTGATTTTGGCAAGCACTTGTTCTGATATATTCTTGGCATTATTCCTAGCCCTACCTGCCTTGTATTCTGGGTCATGAAAGCTATGTTCAAAAACGAGAATATATGTTACCCAAATTTGACTTTGAACATAAAAGCTTGGAAATTGTAATAATTTGAAATAGCATATCTGGAAAAGGCACTGTCTGCTTCTAGTATGATAAGTACTCTGTTTGCTGTGATGGAATCAGAAAACAGCTTTACACTGGTTATCGTGATTGAGGGATTAATCATAACCTACTTTATTTTCATGCCTTGTGGCAGTGAGACGTAACCTGTCCCTCTGTATAGAATCAAGCATATTTCTCTTTCTCGTTAATCATTTTTCTTCATACATTTAATCCTTTGTCATATTAGTATTTCCGAAGTATTTGGTGCTAGGTGGACCTTTTTCCTACTATTATTATAACTGGTGGATAAGTTTTATTTGTCTTCTTTCTCAGGAGTTGAAGCAGTATCCTGCTCTCAGAGTAGAGGTTGGAAATGCGGCAATTGAATCACTTGATAGAATGAAGGAAGAAAGCAAGAAAGCAACACTTAAGCTTGTTGATATGGAGTGTAGCTACTTGACAGTGGATTTCTTCAGGAAGCTGCCTCAAGATGTTGACAAGGGTGGCAACCCAACACATTCACTTTTTGATAGATACAATGATTCATACCTTAGGCGAATTGGTAAGATTGATGGGTGTTATAGACAAATTTGCCTCCACTGGGCATTTATTTGTGTCTATGTATTTAGACAACTACACAATTTCCTACTGATGTTTCATGTATGCACAGGAACGACGGTTTTGTCTTACGTCAATATGGTCTGTGCAAGCCTTCGAAACTCCATACCCAAGTCTGTTGTTTATTGTCAAGTGCGTGAAGCCAAGCGAAGTCTTCTTGATCATTTTTTCACAGAGTTGGGAAAAATGGAGGTGAGTGATGCCTTTTCTTTAGAGGTTAATAATGGTTGAATCTGTGATGCTGTCCCAATCTTGATTCCTGAGCCCTAATAGATATAATTGTTATCTGAATGAACTTTGCAGCAAAAGTACTTATCATCTTTATTAAGTGAGGATCCAGCTGTCATGGAGCGACGCTCTGCCCTTGCAAAGAGGCTGGAGTTATACAGGAGTGCACAAGCAGATATTGATGCAGTTGCATGGTCCAAATAGAGTTGGAACTACAAAATGCAGTTGCATGGTCCCAATACAAAATGCCGTTGCATGGTCCAAGCAGATATATTATGACCCCTTCTGTACAATTAATTTAGTTTGATGGCTGTGCTATTCTTTCATTTTGTATTGGGAAACAAGGGGTTTTGTTGTACGACTATGTTGGGCGATTGACCACGGGGGCATATAATATTTTTGTATTCCAAATATATATATATTTGCCTCCGATATTTGACATGCCAATACCGTCAAAATGGGGTTTGAGTGGCTGCATAAGCTATGTTGATATTGATGCTGGGACGGTCCGAGCCATTATATTTACTCAAAAGTCATCTGCAGATCCATGCTAGGCAGCATGATATGCCAAGTTGGATTGTTTGATTAGTAAGATAGATTTATCAACAGCCTAACCGGTAATATATTATGAGTCATCCGGTGATTTTTTAACAAAGAACTTTTGTCTATGGATTGACATAAGGTACAATTAGGTACTCAAATTGGGAGGAGCAGTGAACTTTTGCTTAATAGACCACACTAACTGCCAATGACTTGCTACTAATCATCATCACCTTTTTACCTTATTTTGTTAGGAGCAATGAAAGGGATTTCGTATACTTCATTTATTATACCAGGTTCAGGTAACGGAATGAAAAATTAGTTAGTTATCGGGTGCCTCATGGGCCTCACCCAAATTACAAAACTCTCCTCGACTCCATCACCGTTGCTGCTTCATCATTGTACATTGTCATCTTCTCCTATCGTAAGTTTATCAATGACCTGCTGCAAGTATGGTCATTTTTGTGTTTTTACTGTTATTTGGATAGGTGACAACAGAGCTAGTGTAGTTGAAGCCATCATATTAATTCTATTAAAGACGTTGGTTTTACAATGGGTTGTAGATAAATACCTGTTTCCCTCCCTCCATTCATCCAGGAAACGGCTCCTTGTAAGTGCTCTAAATAGCACTGGGTTGGATTTTGACCACTGATGTATCTCCTTCTCTCATCTTATCGATCATCATCTCCCCCATAGCTTTTGTGAACACGTAAGTGTCTTACCATCCATATTTTCTGCCCTTGTTTTTTAGCAGATCACGTAAGTCGAATCATATTCTGATCAAGGAAAAAGAAAAACAAAGAAAGAAGGATACAACAATCACCTCTCTAAGCCCAATGTTTTCATGTTTTGGGCCATTTCATTTTCCTGTAGAACTTCCCTGGAACTCAAAAGGCATCCTAATCTCATTTCAAGGTCAATCATAGGTGGAAAACGTGGTGTACCTTCACAGATGTTGTCTATGCAATTTGCAATGGAGAATGGCCTTTCCATTATTCTATCCTGCCTTTGTCCATTGACATAAGCTGTAACAGAAAAAACAAAAGAATCAAGCTATTTGAGACAATGAAAACATGATAAATTTCATTTATCAAAAAACAAAAGAATAACTGTTAGAGATCACCTGCTCTAACTGTGAACCCACTCAAATAACAGAGACCTGCACTTCTGGCAAACACACAACAGCAATAGAACAGAAACAATGACAGAATAGAGATGAAGGGGGTACTCAAAATTATTATTCCCTAGCTAGACTTAGAGAGCTAGCTGGATCTCCATACAATCATTAATCAAGCTTTCATAACCGAATGCCTATCATTCCCCCTCTAACAACCTTTTATTCCCTTCTTCTAACTAACTCCCACATGACTCATCTCCCCCTCTAATTCCCCACTTTACCCTCACAACCCCTCACATATTGCCTACATTGCCCAATTCCGTATTCCGCCCAACTCAACCATTTAGGCCACTCCTTAGGATGATCACTCACAAAGCATCTTAAATAAGTCTCCAAACATCTGTTTACTACTTCTGTTTGACCATCCGTCTGTGGATGATATGCAGAACTCATATGTAGAGTGATACCTGATTGCTTGAACATTTCTTGCCAGAAAGTACTCATAAAAAGTCTGTCCCTATCTGACACAATTACTCTGGGGAATCCATGGAGTCTCACAACTTCTTTAATAAAAATGGCAGCCATCTGTTTTGCAATATAGGGATGTTTGAGGGCTATGAAGTGACTGAATTTTGTCAACCTATCCACAATGACAAAAATAGTGTCTACACCTAATGCCTTAGGCAATCCACTTATAAAATCCATAGAAATTTCTTCCCACACCTGAGTAGGGATTGGTAAAGGCTGAAGGAGGCCAGCAGGTTTTAGGGATGAATACTTGTTTTTCTGACACACCTCACAGCTCATGATAAATTGCTTCACATCAGACTTCATACCTTTCCAATAAACAACATTGGCTAACCTCTTATAAGTTCCGAAATATCATGAATGCCCTCCTACTGGCGTTGAATGGAACTCACTGATTAACTTCTGTATATGTGGTCCCTCTGCAGGTAATACTAATCTATTTTCATAGAGGAGCCTCGACCCTATCAACTTATATGGAGGATGACTATCCGGTTGCAACAACAAATCTTGTATTAGGCCTTTTAGCTTAGGATCCTGCTGAACCATATCTTCTAACTGATTCAGCTCATCATGATATCCCATACTCAAGGCTCTGCACTCAGTTTTGGCCCTTCTTGATAATGCATCTGCTGCTCGGTTTTCTGCTCCGGGTTTGTAGATTATATCAAACTTGAATCCTAACAACTTAGTAACCCATTTCTGTTGCTCTTCCACCAATAACCTCTGATCAGTCAAGAAATGCAGACTCTTTTGGTCTGTCCGTATGGTGAAGTGTCTTCTCATTAAGTAGTGCCTCCATTTCTGCACTGCCCACACAATAGCCATCAGTTCTCTTTCATAGATAGGTTTCAACTGATTTCTAGTTGATAATCCTTGGCTTAAGTAAGCCATTGGTCTGCCTTCCTGCATCAGCACTGCTCCCATGCCCACTTCCGATGCATCTGTCTCAACTACAAAGGGTTTGGAGAAATCCGGTAATGACAGAACAGGTGCAGTAGTTAACTTTTGCTTGAGTGCTTCAAATGCCTTCTGTGCTAATTCATCCCACTCTGCTATTGGCGACCAATTTTGTCTCCACTGATACCAACTTAGGGCATCTCCTTCCATACAAACCACTGCTGCGTGTAACCACCTATTGTGTGACATTTTGTTCAGCTCAAAGTATCGCTCCACTCGAAAAACCCAGCCAATAGGATCTCTCCGTAGAACAGAGGAATTTTAAGCTTCCGATGGCTCTTATCCACTCGTATCGGTTTAGTTTGAGTCGATGTCTCTCCCTCAAATTTTTGTGCAGAAATTTCTTCTACTTCCCCGGCGACTTCCTTAGCATTCCCTTTATTTTATGTTCTTCTTAAAATTTCGAAGATGGATGAGATGTCTCCTGCCACCTTATCAAACTTGGCCTCAATCTCGGCAATATCCTCAATTGTCCTCAACATTTCTTTTTCTACATTATCAATTCTAGCTTCCATCCTCGTAAATACCATTCCCAATCACAACCAGCTCTGATACCAATTTCCTAGAGACCACCTGCTTTAACTGTGAACCCACTCAAATAACAGATACCTGCACTTCTAGCAACACACAACAGCAATAGAACAAAACAATGACAGAATAGAGATGGATGGGGTACTCAAAATTATTATTCCCTAGCTAGACTTAGAGAGCTAGCTGGATCTCTATACAATCATTAATCAAGCTATCATAACCGAATGCCTATCATTCTCCCTCTAACAACCTTTTATTCCCTTCTTCTAACTAAATCCCACATAACTCATCTCCCCCTCTAATTCCCTACTTTACCCTCACAACCCCTCACATATTGCCTACATTGCCCAATTCCGTATTCCCCCTCCTCTTGCTATATTTATGTTGGAACCTAGTCTCAACAATAACCTATAGAACCTTATAAGAAGAGCTTAAGTTTGGTAAAGCTCATGAGATGACAAGGTCCAAGCGCGATGATGTCAATAGCAACATCATATCTGCACTTACAAACTGCACAAGGTTATAACTTTGGTGTTTTAAGGTAATAACTTTGGTGTTTTATCTTGTAGATAGGTAAAATAACGCAACCACCTTTCATCAAAAGCTGTATTGGCCATTTTTGTGTTGTGTGATGATAGAACAATTGATATTGGAATTTTTTTCTAATGTTTATAATGCAAATATCATGCATTGATAGGAGCACAGTCCAGATTACCCCTTTCTTTGTTCTGTTTCTTTGTACTGGAATCATATTTTGATGTTTGTTTCCATGCTTTTCCTATTTTCTCAAATACTCTTTATCATCATCAGCTGATAATAACTGTGTCCACCTTTGGCAATTCAATAGGTAGTTACATAGTTTTGAGATTTCTCTTAGTGTAAGAACTACAAGCAAAATTAGACCATCCACTGGAAGTCTTTTCATTTTCATTTGGGCACGTGCTTTTTTTCCCAAACCAATTTAAGCGCACAGTCACATTTTTCGCATAACCAGTAAGTTTTTTTAAACATGTGATGCAATCGATTACTTACTTATAAACTTTACTTTTGCATCTCTGCATCGGCACAAGCCGATATTGTGCTCATAACAATAAGATGATTAGGCACTATAATAATATTAACAAAATATGTAATATTTAAAGTTTCTTCGACAAGAAAATCACATAATTAATAATTAAAATAATTTTTTTAATAGAACTCTTAATATTTTCTTATCCATGTATATTGGCATAGTTACTATTGATAACATCTTGATTATTGTATTGCTTATAATAAATAAAACCAACCAAAAAAAAAAAGGGACGAAACAAGGGAGAGGTAATCCGAAACGCTTCCGTGAGAAGGCAGATATCTTTATTTTATTTTATGTTGTTTAACCCAATAAAAAGGTGGGAAGTTAGACAAGCTAAATGCAACGTGTCTTACCGACAGGACTTCAACGCCGTCGTCTGGCGTTATAGAGATCCAAGATTCTGAAGACGTGAAGAGGGCAAGCCTACAATACGTTTTGGTTTTGGCCTAAATTTGTTTGATCACCAAAATAGAAACAAACTCCCTCCCTGGTAAATTAGGGGGGAAAAAAAAATATAGACCAGAAGAACAGAGGGGGAGAGACGGAGGAGACAGAACAGGACCTCTTCCGGTATCATCGTGGTCAGGTCTGTTGTTTTAGTTTAGTTTATCAACGTACATTTTTCGTTTGCTTTTCAACTGTACATATCATTCCTATTATATACGTGGTTAGACCCATTTCGTATCGTGACTCATTTATTAGATGAATTTGTTTTCTGTCGCCACATTGTAGTCTTTGGATCATTTGCCAATTTCCTTTTCTTTTTCTACCAACCACGATTGCTTATTTGTCTTTCGTAGGATGTGGGCAGGCTTGTTTATGATGTGTTCCATGCTTGAGAAAAAAAAATAAAAATACAACTTTTAGTAAATGGTGTTGTTTCAGAGTCTGGTTCTTGTTTGATGGAATGCTTTTCTTAACATGAAATATGAAAATGAATGCATTGCCAGATTAATATCTGTATATGTTGGGGTAATCGTCGAAATGGTAAACTTTCATCTCTTCTATTTTTTTAATGCGATGGTGTTCTTGTGCTCTTGAATCATCAGTGTTGCTACTAGCCTCCTCACGCATCTTCTTCCACCAGTTTCACAGATCCTAGATCCCGTTTTCCCGCTTCATTACTTACCATTTATAGTTGCACTTTTGCAACTTATTCTCTTCCTTTTTCTTTGTTCTCTGCAAGTTGTATTTACTCCTCTTTTAGACCAAACTTTCCTTCTCTGCAATTTGTATTTGTGGTTGATTC
>JAOQMP010000210.1:30119023-30137246 GCA_027563575.1 Erythroxylum pedicellare | reverse complement strand
TATTAGTAAACAAAAAATTAAAAATTCACAATAATTATAAAAGTTGAAGTAAAAATAACTATTTAAAAAAACTTTGAAAAAAAGGGGGCGAAGGAGAGGTAGGATGAAGGGAGGGAGATTTTAAAAATTTTGCAAAAAAGTCCCCCTATTTTTTAAAATTTCCTAGTACAATCCGAAACAAGTCAGTACCGATTGGTATTTAAATTCGATACGATCGATCTCTTGTTTCGTACTGGTTTTGGTCCAGTACCGGCCGGTACGAAACGATACTCATATCTTTGTTCTAAACTCTCAATATTGAAATATTTATTAGTAACCAAGACTCCTACATGTATTCAATTGAAGCATAATGTTATTTTGATATTTTCTTAGGCAATGTATGCTAGCATAGTTAGTATTGATAGCGTCTTGATAATTGTATTGCTTACAATACTTTGTAATAATGTCTTGCAATAATAATCTTTAATTAAAAATTAAGTAATTTTATTATTCTTAGTTTTATTTCTATACGAAAATTAGACAACTTTTCTATATTAATTATAATTGAAAAATAAGTGAAAATAAGATTAAAGAGATATTGTTACATTAAACTTATATGATTTTTGAGACAAAGTTAACATATAAGTAAAAACTATATAACATCATAATAACCATTTAATAATTCTATAATTTTAAAAAACTATGTTATAATTTCTTTTAATTTGTTCTTATTCTATCCATTTAATAAATAAAACCAACAAAAAACAAAAAGGACGAAACAAGGGGAGAGGTAATCCGAAACCCTTCCGTCAGAAGCAGATACCTTTATTTTATTTTATGTTGTTTAACCCAATAAAAAGGTGCAGAGTTAGACAAGCTAAAACCGACCGATAGGACTTCAACGCCGTCGTGTGGCATTATAGAGATCCAAGATTCTGAAGATGTGAAGAGGGCAAGACTACAACACAGTTTGGTTTTGGCTAACTAGTATTTCAAGTATTTGATCCATATTCTTTTTATAATTTTAAATTCAACTTCCTATAATTACAGGACCGTGCACTTTTGCAATGTTCGTTAAAATGCCATAATCTATCAAAAATTTTCATTTTCCTCCTCTCACTCTTAAAATTATCGTCTCCCTCTATTCCCTAAACCAACTTTTTGAGTTTTCAACCATTTTTTATGCCACCAAAGTAAGTTTCCATGTTACTTCAAATTTTTTATTGGGAGTTATTTGTTAACTGCGAAATTTTTTAACCAAAAATGTGAATTGCATGATTTTGGGATTTTTGGAGAGTTTGTGTGTTTAAATGCTTTCTTTGTGTCTAATAGTTGGATTTAATCTTTACTCGATTAAATTTATCTTTTGATTTGAGTCACTGCATGAGAATTTAGTTTAAATTCAACTCTAATTGCGAAACTTTATGTTAAGAAAGTTTTACAATTTATAAAACCCTCAATAATCTGCTAGTGCATCGATTGTACTATGCAGTATTGAAGGGTCGATCTCACGAGGAGGGTACTAGCCTAATCCTAAGGATAAAAAAAAGGAAATAAAAACTGCAAACACGGAAAGTAAATACTGGAAATTGATTCAAGAATTGTAAAGTGGAGTATTCAACAAGATAGAATTAAACTGAGCAATCACACAGGTCACAATGGAAGTCCGTCAAAAGAGTTAATCAAGTTATTAGAGAGGGGATTTTACTTATTATTGATGCTAATCTAAACATTTATATGTTTACAGGATGTCGGTTCTAGACGGTTGTAGGGTTGATTACTCTCTCGAGTTATAACCATTTAACCCTAAATTGTAAACCCTAATTGAATTATGGAACTTGCAATCTCTCAATTCACAAATTACCCATAATTCTAATAAGTTCTAAAGCTCTCTAATAAACAATCAGGTCTCACACGGAGTCTCTCTCCATGAAATTACCGACTAGATTGATTAAGTGGTCAATTAGATCACCTAACTCTCATTAATCTACTCTAACAATTTTTATCCAGCTTACCCTCTCAGTTTGTTACCGAAATATGCAAATATATTAATCAATCACAACACCTAAACCAATAAACTCAAAAATGACTAAATCAACATTAACTTAAAGTGAAATCCCAAAGGAGAGTTTATAACATTATTTACAACCCGAAATTGATTTCCATGCAATCCATCTCAACCTTATACATTTAAATGAAAAAGGAAATGAAGAGAAAATGAAACTTAGGTTGGACAAATCAGGAAGGTAATGACAACGGGATACCACCTGATCTGGGGAGCAACGACATTAGGATTCACTACTTTTTCCTCCTCCTCCTCCTTCTACTTAGAGACCATAAAAGGATATTTATATCCAAGAGTGACTGAATGTAAAAGCTCCCTCGACCTCTTTTCTTATTTTTTAAATATCCTTTTATGTTCTGAGTAGCTCTAGGATTTTTTCGAGGTCTAAAAGGTCAAAAAAATCCATCAAATCTTGACATTCTTGAGTATCTGCATATCTGCTCGACGCAGGCCACGATCATAGCCTACATCTAAGCCTTCTGTTACGATCATGGGTCTTTGTTTTGACCTTAATATTTTCCAAAACTTCTTCGTTCTTCAATATTGACCCCGAAATACTAGCAAACACATCAAGGTACCTAAAAAATATAATATTTAAGCTCAAAGGCTTATACTAATCCATAAAACACTTAAAACACAAATAATTAGAAAACTAACACAATTCTAATCTAAACACATACTAAATGATCAAATTAATAGATAAAAACTTATCAAACTATACCCTAAAACACGATGTAATTTACACTTATCACATCCCCACACTTATATGTTTGCTTGCCTTGTAAATGCGTATTTTGTGTTGTCTTAATTTGTTTGATTGTTTTTGTTTGCTTGCCTTATTGGTCCCTAAAATTTCCAGAGCCCCACATTCGGAGTCATAAAAAAATGAGCATATTATCCCATAGGGTTATTTCAAAAAACTCTCATTAGCCATCATCCCATAAGGGTGGCGTGCCCACATTAGTCAAACATAAAAAATGACCTTATTTCTCCTATTTTAGGACCGATTTTGGGAAACCTCAAACTGGAATTACAATTTGAATTCTTTAGAACATTTTTCCCCATTGTCTTAAGTTTCTAATGACACAAAAATCATTCAATTTGGTTCAAAAATCTAAAAGTTATACCCCAAACATTTTCAGGTTGTTATTAAACTGAAACAGTACACTATACTCAAATTCCATCTAGAAATTGAAAGCCTTAGAGAATGAATAAAAATTCAATTTTTTGGTAGAAGTTGTAGCTCTATGTCTTTAATTTATTTATAAATAATAATAATCTCATTTGGAACTCTATAGATCAAGATATCATCAAAATACCGAAGTATATTTAGTGCAATATCCAATTCTTACTCTTCAGACCTGTTTTGGTACAAGAGGCATAACTTTCACTAGAGATGTCGGATTGTGGTCATTTTAAGGCAATTTCGAAGAGGACTTCGAGATTTACAACTTTGGTGAAGGCCTTAAAGAGAGATTTTTACCAAATAAAGGTTCAAAATCTCAAATTTCCAAAAGTATAGATGGGTCAGACGAAATGATTCAGTCTAAGATGAATCAGACGAAGGGGTTTAGTTTAAGCTAAATCAAATGATTCAATCTAAGATGAATGAGATGAAGGGGTCCAGTCTAAGTTGAATCAGACAATTCAGTCTAAGATGAATCAGACAAAAGGGTTTCTACAGGGTCTTCCTCACATCATCAAAATTTCTAAACCACTAACTACACTCTCCAAAGCATCTCCACTTATAAAGATCATATCTCTTAACTCCGATGTCCAAAAATTTTATACTATATACCGTTAGAAAGCTAAGAGGACAATCTAGAAGAAGGAAACTTTGCCTCATTCAGACCAGATTAATACAGTTCTTCCCTTAAAGTCAGAACACATATATTGACACCTATGAAAGGATAAAAATGCAATGTAAAGACTTGGATAGTCATAAGTAAAACATAATCATTTTTCATTAACATCATAACATAAGAGTTTTACAAAGCTTTAATGGGCATTTCAAGCCACAATAAAACATAATCTGAAAACCTAAAATAAAAAAGGCACTTGCCCTAACAAGTTTGAAATGCAACTAAAGCCTTGTGTTTACAAAATCTAACTTAAAATACAAAAATATTGCAAAAGAGGAGCAATGCCTTGACTCTTGATTACGTGATCTCTTGCTTATCACCTGAAGATAGGATGGAAAAATGGGGGGGGGGGGGGTTGCGCTTAAAGCTCGTGGGTAATAGTTTTATAATCAGTAACAAGCAAAACCATTGTAAAAATTCACATTGATTCATAAAGCACATATTTCCATTTCTTGAAAGAAACATTAATGACTTACTACTTAATTATAAAATGTAACCCACCGTGAATTTCCTTGCTTTAAACTTGCTCAAAGTACCTCTCATCTTGCTCCTCTTATCTTTCTTGATTCTCTTTTCAAAGGCAAAAATCCCAAATTCAATAGGGTTGCAAAAATGAAAACCCACAAAGCACATTTACCAAAATCGATCCTAGAATACCTAAACTCATGTATTTCTTATGCCTCATGAACCAAACCATTCCAAAAAATCCAAAGTATTAAAAATGCTCTTACTTTAAATCTTCACCAAATGAAGAGATGTTTGGCCCAATTTTAAGCTCTTATCTTCCTCTTTCTTTCCCTCTTCTTGAACAACCTCAAACTCTCTCTACAAAACTTAGAAAAGATGAAACCCTAGGTTTTTCCTCCTTCTTTTCTCTCAAAACCAAAACCTCTCCTTCTTCTCTCTTATTTTCGTTTTTCACTCTTCTCTTCATTCAATTCACGTTTTTCTCTTCCTAACAAGCAAGATAACATATTCTTTTTCCTATAATAACCTTAATGACTGTGCAAAGTCCCTTTTACCCTTCCTTTATGCCATATGGCTCTTTATCCTTAAGTGATCTTCCAAAAATGCCCTTGTACACTTTTACTACCTTAATTCAATTAACCCATACCATAAAATCCTACTAACGTAGACATGATAATTAACTTCCAAAAATTCACCTATCAAAATCTCAAAATTATTTAAATCATGCTTAATTCACACAAGAATATTAAAGGGATAACATGCCTCAAGCAAACAAAAAATCAATCAAACAAATCAAGACAACACAAAACACCCATATGCAATAAGCAAACAAAAACAATCAAACAAATCAAGACAACACAAAGCACACATGTGCAATAATGAGACAATGACTTCAACTTAGTGAAACAAATTTAACTATAAACACAATCATTCAAGTTGTTCTAACCTATTAACAATCGAAATCCACGTCTAAGCATCTTAGACTAAATGTACAATCTAGTCCAAATTTTAATGTTGAGTTTATTCACCTCTATCACTTGCACACACACATTGATAATCATTCAGTCAAAACAAAATTGTAGCTATTCCTTAGGAGGTTTTCTTGAAAAATCAAGCTAGTAAAAAGTTTGGTAGGTTTTTATTTGAAAACATTCTTTTTGTTGATTTTTCATTAAGGAAATGAACTTAGTCTTTTTACGCGGAGGCAAACATTTATGATGAATGTCGATTTGGTTACTCAACTAAGTCATGTTGTTATTAAGCTGCTTGGTTGGAATGTCATTATAGTCTTTTTATGTGAAGACTGACAGTTGTGATACATGTTGATCCGATTACTCAGTTACATCACATTCTCAACCGGCTATTAGCTCTATTCATAACCCGAAGGCCAGTGTAATAGTTATTCTAGTTAAAATTTATGTAACTTTTTTTTACAAAATTTTTTTCCTACCTTATTGCTTTAACTAATCATTCTTATGAAAATGTACTAATAATGTCACTTATTTGATTGACCTAAAATTATAAATGAGTATGGAAAATTCCTAGGATGAATGGACTATCGTCGTATCCTAATTAACCAACATATTTAGCCCTAAGTAACTTAGGTCACAAATTTCATAAGCTAATAAATCTTTGGAACCTAAATGGCTATGCTTAAGGCTAAATCTATCTCATTAAGTCCTAGCCATTGAGGCATTCACAGAATTCACATCATGCAGCCTAAACAAACTATCATATAATATACAAAATTCACACTTAAGGTAAAAACACACAACCCTCCTCACACTTGAACAACACATTGTCCTCAATGTGAGGAGGGTACAAAAACATACTAGGGGAAATAAGACACAATATACAAAAAGGATAAGAAGAAAATACTAACAAAAATTAAAAGAAAATTGTTAGAACATGAAATCGTTTATGGTAGTGGAGGTGGTGAAGGAGATAGTGTTGAGAGCAAATCCACTGGACATTAAGAGTGTTTCCCTATCTTATAAGTGATTTAAGAGAGTAAAATAATTAGCTTGACCTTGCATCCTTGGAAGCTTAGCCTAGATCAATTATGAGTGGCTTGCTTCCAACCTTCTCGTTCAACATAAATTTTATGGCTTGTGAGTAAGCAACAAATTGCAAAATGATCAGGAGGACAATGCTAATAAAGTTGAGAAAACCAATTAATTTTAGCAATGTCCTTTTCACTAACAAACTGTTAATAAATTAGGTAATAACAAAACTGCCTGAATCTTCCATAGAATCAAGTTGTTATGTTTTTGGTTCTTCCTTATTCGCTCTCATCTCCTCTTCTTCTTTAGCTTCTTGAATAGAGACTTCCATAGCTTCTTCAAACTTGTTGTCCGTTGATAATTGTTCTTTATCCTCTTGTTCTTTAAAAGATTCGAACACATCATTTTTTTGAATGCGTCACCCTCATTCGAATTCTTTAATACTTCATTCACGTTGAATGTCATTTGGTCATCACTAGTCTGAATTATGAGGTTCTCTTCATGGACACCTACCCAGGTTTTTTCAATGTTAAAGAATGGTATACCAAGATCTAAAGAATAATAGGGAGAGTTGTCATTCTTTTCTTCATCCTCTTTCCTTGTCTCTTGGTCTTCTACAAGATAGGGTTCAGTATGGTCTTCCACTGGTTCTTCTTGTTCTTCCCCATTTCTAAGTGTGATAACCTCAAATTGCTCTTGTTGATATAATTCCATATTACTCAGAGAGTCGTCTACACTTCTCTTACAAAATTCATAGGAAAATGTCTTACTTGAATCTCCAGGTTGTGAATAAAATAGGCAAGATTTTTTGTTACTCAATCAAATTGCTCTTCTTGTCTTTTCTAGGTCTCGTCCATGTCTGTTAAGATTATCCATGATTTTGTCCAATTTGGAATCTCATGAACTGGACTCATCTTGCTGAAATTCAAATAGGTCTTGATTTCTTATGTGAGTACTTGTATTATTAGACCAATACAAATCTTGTTGGTTCTGCCACCCCGAAGTGTACAGGTTCATATAAGGATGATGATTTCCCCAACTAAATTGGGGCTCATTGAAATATGCGAAAGTCCTTTTCTCCCTATAATATACATCCTCCATGACCGTTATTTTTATCTCTTCATCGTATTCAACTCTTGAGATTCCCTATTGTTGTCTAGTGATATCCAAGTTGATGTGTCGTCTACTTAATGCCTAGTTTTTTTAAACACAAAAGAAGGTGAAAAAAACCTTAGACTACAAGAATTAAATTGATCTACCTCCTTGGTAACGACGTTAAAAACTTGTTGAGCAAGTTTTATGATCGGGTGTTTGATGTGTGTAAGTTTTAATAAATACCTTGATAATCTATAAGCGCAAGGTTTGTTAGTGTAGTATCTAAGATGTCGATCCTACGAGGAGGGATAATCTAATCCTAAAATCTAAGGAAAAAATAAATCTAAAAAATTCAAATATAAAGAAACTAAAATGAGAATTCAATTCAATCAATCAATACAAATTGAGAATCAATTACGAAAATATTAACAATTCAGCAATTGTAACCCACACCTAAGAATTAACCTAATGGAATTTCCAATTGAGAGAAAGGGAATTTTACCTATCCTTAATGCTAACCTAACTAATTATGAATTACTAGATTATTGGTTATAGACGATACTAGGGTTGATTACTCTCTTTCAAGTTATTACCATTAACCCTAAATTATAAACCCTAATTATATTATGGAAGTTGCAATCTCTCAATTAACAATCTATCCAAAACCCTAATTAGTACTAAATTTGTCTAATAAACTATCAAAAACCTATGTAAGATCTCTCTTTGCACAATTTACCAATTTGATTTAATTCTTGTTTTATTAAATCACCTAACTCTTATTAGCCCAATTTAATTATTTTTTATTTGATTCACCTTCTCAGTTTATTATCGAATTATGCACTTACATAATTAAACTACAACAAATCTAGTAAAAACATAAACATTCAGATTTTATTAATTCAAAGATAAAACTCCAAAGGTGAGTTTAGAACATCTCAACATTCAAAAATCCTATTGTCAAACTATTATTCTGAATTCTATACAATAATAAATTGAAAATAAATAGTAAAAACAATTTGAACGGATGATGGGAGGTAGCGACTTTGGGAAACTCCTGATTCGGAAAGTAAGTTGAGTCAGCTTCTTCTCCACTTCTCTCTTCCTTTTTCTCTTTCTCAATCTCTCAATGAATTCTCTCTAGGGTTTCTTAAAAGTGGCTGATGCAAAAGCTTTCTCTCTGCCTCTTTGTCTTGTTCTTTAAATATCCTTTATGTTCTAAGCAGCCCTAGGGTTTTTTAAGGTCCGAAAGGTCTTAGCAATCCCTCAAAACTTGACATTTTTTAGGGTCTACTCGTCTGCCTAATGTAGGCCACATCGAAGCATACCACGATCATAGGCCATGTCTTGGGCTTCTGTCACGATCGTGGCATATGGGCCATGATCTTGGGCTAACTCTGGTGCTTTGTCACAATTATGGCCCTTTGTGCCACGATCGTGGACTATTGTTTTATCCCGAATGTCTCCAAAACTTCTCCATTCTTCAGTGTTGACCCTAAAATAGTAACAAACACATCAAGGTACCTTAAAAGCATAATATTTAAGCTCAAATACTTGTAGTAACCCATAAAAATATTAAAAACAAATAATTAACAAACTAACACAATTCTAACCTAAACATGTACTAAACAAATGAATTAACAATTAAATACAAGCCCTAAAATATTATGCAATTTACATTTATCATTTTACAATTTATAAAACCCTTAATAATCTGCAAGCGCACGGGTCCTACTTTTTAGTATTGAAGGGTGGATCCCACGAGGAGTGTACTAGCCTAATCCTAAGTTGTCTAAGGCTCAGAGAAAAGAATATAAAGAAATAAAAACTGCACAAGTGAACACGGAAAGTAAATACTAGAAATTAATTCAAGAATTGTAAAGCAAAAAATTCAACAAGACAGAATTAAATTGAGCAGTCACACAGGTCACAATGGAAATCTATCAAGGGATCTAATCAAGTTATGAGAGAGGAGATTTTGCCTATTATTAATGCTAATATAACCATATATTTGTTTACAAGATGTCGGTTCTAGACGGTCGTAGGGTTGATTACTCTCTCTCGAGTTATAACCATTAAATCCTAAATTGTAAACCCTGACTCAATTATAGAACTTGCAATCTCTCAATTCACAAACTACCCACAAGTCTTGCATGGAATCTCTTTCTATGAAATTACCGACTAGATTGATTAAGGGTTAATTAGATTGCCTAACTTTTATTAATTAGATCTATTCATTTTTATTCAACTCACCCTCTCAGTTTCTTACCGAAACATGGAAATACATTAATCAATCACAATACCCAAACCAATAAACTCAAAAATAATTAAATCAATATTAACTTAAAGTGAAATCCTGAAGAAGAGTTTAGAACATTATCAACAACCCGAAATTCATTTCCATACAATCCATCTCAACTTTATATATTTAAATGAAAAAGGAAATAAAGAGAATGGAACTTAGGTTGAACAAATTGGGAAGGTAGCGACGTTGGGATACCACCTGATTTGGAGACGTCGGGATCCACTTCTTCTTCCTCTTCTTTTTCTCTCTCTCTTCTTTTTCTCCCTCTTTAGGGTTTCCAAAAGTGGCTAAATGTAAGAGCTCCCTTTGCCTCTTTTCTTGTTCTTTAAATATCCTTTTGTGTTCTGAGTAGCTCTAAGGTTTTTTTGGGGACCCTCAAAACTTGACGTTCTTGAGTGTATGCACGTCTACTCGACGTAGGTCACGATTATGGCCCTGCAGGCCAAGATTGTGGCCTACATCTAAGCCTTCTGTCACGATTGTGGGACTGTGTTATAGCCCGGGTTCCCTCTAAAACTCCTCCATTCTTTGTTATTGACCTTAAAACACTAGCAAACACATCAAGATACCTCAAAAATATAATATTTAAGCTTAAAAGCTTGTACTAACCCATAAAACACTTAAAACACAAATAATTAACAATCTAACACAATTCTAACCTAAACACTTGTTTATGATTGGATTAATGGATAAACACATATCAAATTATGCCTGAAAACATGATGCAATTTACGCTTATTACTTTACGATTTTGGTTTTTTAGTATTATAATTGTGATCTTTTTATGTCAAATTAGGTTAATTAGTTAGTCCCAACATTGGTTAAGTATGGCCTTATGTTTAATTTCATGGGTTCTATGTTTAGTTGCATCAATTTTGTAAATTTAGCTTTTGAGTTTTTAATTTCAATTTTAGGGTTATAATTGTCTTTTCACAATCAAGTCTTTTAAAAATGTCTAATTTTAATTTTGGGATTAATTAGTTGTCAAGTGATTTTTAATCAATTTCGTTGAAGTGTTTATGTTTTTATTTGTTTTAATTTCGTAATCATTTCACTGTCTAATTTTTTGTGATTTGTTTGTTTTTGTAATTAATATGTATTGAGCATGATCAAAAATTAAGTTTCAGGAAAAAGTGTGTCTTAGAGATTGATAAGTTAGTTTCATCATACTTGAAATGTCACGCACACGATGGGAGAAAGAGATTCCAAGAAAGAGCCATTAAGGCAAGTCTTTTACGCTAGCCAAACCCCTAGAGAGACCAAGAATGCTTACATTCAATGTTAGGGCTCAAAAAGAGTAGTGCCAAAGGCTAAAAGATAAGAAATTTCGAGTCAATTGATATATTGACTAGGAGGCCTTGGAGCAAGTTAGGTTAGCCCAACCAGTAAGGGAGCTATAGTGGATGTAGGAGCATGGTCCTGATTTTTAGAAATCGTAGAACCAATCTTATAAAGAGATATCTTTAGAGGTCCTCTCCACATTTTCTGTGGAGAAGGGATGTTATGACTGGGATATCCCTAATACGATTCAGTGCCGGATGGTGGGGGAGAGACATTAGAAGGGTATCACTCAGTTCTCTATCACTATAAGATTATACGACCGACAGTATGTGGAGACACCATAATATTTCGAGTTACGGATAAATTTATGGTGCGAATTGCCTCCATAACATTTCTAAAGCAGGCTCAGCACAAAGGATGACTATAATCTGTGCATGGTAAAGACTGTGACATTGTGCAGTCTAGCACTCAGATATATACATTTTATTCTGAGTCATACTTTGAGTGGTCAAGGTGACAGATGAGGATTCATCAACAATATAGATGTCTTCTACCTCTGGAGTATGAGTGTGTAGATGCCTATACATCTGGGATATACTGTTGCCCAATTTATCCGACCTTGAGGATAAAGAGTTCGACACAATATATGTTGGACCATACATGACTAGGCTAGCATTTTGAATAGGAGTTTTTGATCAACTACCACCAATGTTGGAGATGACAACCATTGAAACAATCAAATTGACAATAATACATCTTATGTATATAATTTGTTAACATCAGGGATCTACAAAAGTAGTGTACAGACTTGTTGGGGACCTCGATGCACCATTAACATTGGAAGGACTTCGGGAGGAACACCCATAACCATATTTCTCGCCATCCCAGATGGGAGGATGAGCACTAGAGGAGTTTCATCTAGACCAATAGATAATAGCTCAGCTGGAGAGATGGTAAGAAGAACTTTTAGACCAGATGAGAAGGCTTAAGACTTCAACAGAACAGATGAGAGAGTTAATGGAATCAATAGCAAGCCATCTGGTTGTTGCTTTTCAGATTCCACCATCTTGAGAGGGCACCTCATCTGTAGCTTCTCCATTTAGCTAAGATCATCATCAGGAGCACCCATCTTCATCAGATCAGCCAGGATCATGCAATGCATAAGATGTTTAAATTTGTATCTTCTTTCTTTCTACTTATTGTTTGTTTATGTTTTTAACTTTCTTTATGTTAATTATCTTGTCATGTCTAACATTATAATTAATGATACTTTTATGGTTTGTTTTCAATTATGTTCTTTTTATTTTTTATTTTTATTTCTTTTTATCCTTTCTTTTTCTTATATTTTGCAAGGATAAGTTTAACACTGGATGGATCTAACATTAGGAAATTGTCACAATTAAGAAAGTACTAAACAACCCTCTCACCTGCATATCTACTTGTATTATGTATATTGAGGACAATGTCTAATTTTAAGTGTGGGGATGGGCTTAATAAAATTTTAAGTAATTTGTTCAAAGCTTATTATAATCCTAATTTTAAATTATATTATCTGATATCTTGAATTGGTTGAATTTGTCCATTAATACTCTTCGTTACTGTTGAATATTGATTTGAATAGGTGTGCAAAACGAAGATGGTTAGAAAAAAATTAGTTTTCTAAGTCATTTTTTTTGTAATCATTGAAATATTGAAATTAAATAAAACTGCATATTATTTACACACAAATTTACTTATTTTTTGTGAGCTTTTGAGTCTAAGAGCAATTTTTCAAAATTTTTAAAGTTGTTATTCTTTCATGGATGTGATATCATGTATAGTAGGATAATTCTAGAACTTGCTTTTGTTATGCATATTGAGATCATATTTGCTAAAATAGAAGCGTTGATTTGATAGAGGCACTAAGATTTACCACCTTGCTTTAGTCTATTTCTTTGAAAATTACCATACCCAAAAATTTACCTTTAGGAATAACTAAGTTGAGCCTTAGCCTTTTCATTGATTAAACCAACATATAAACCTTTATCCTAATTTTCTTTGAAGAACCGTTTATTATTTGGAACCTTAAAGGTTATTTACATTATTTACTGAGAACTGAAATTTGTGAAAGGTCCAATATCTATTGAATTGTGGTGTTGAATGCTCGAATTAGTTTCTTGTGAAAGAGTGTTGTTAGAAACAAAGAGCATATAAAAGAAAAGAAGTAAAGTAAGTGGTATCGATAGATTTATGATGAAAGTACTTATATATTTTGTAAACAAGTCTTATAACATTTCTTTTAGTAAATTGCTTTCACTTAAACCTCTTTTATTACCTCAATCATATTGTACTTAAGCCCCATTACAACCTATACAAAGATCTTTTGATTTTTGTTTCTAATTTCTACATAAGTGGTAGAGATGTGATTTTATTGCAAGCCTATAGTAAGAATTCTACTATGCATTGATTGAGAGTTTTGATACTTTTCACCTAAACACTTGAGTGCATTGATTGAAATCTTAATGTAGGTGTAAAGATATATGCTTTTGATTTCAATGCAACTGTTGATGTTATTATTATTAATATTACTTAGGAAGTTAATTTTAGGACAACTTGACTCTAATTGTATGTTAATTTGATTCAATAAGATATAATATTGTATAATATAAATGGACAGGTTGAAATTGGCGATGGATTGATGTTGTAAGATTGATAATTTTGATTATAGTGTGCTTGAGGAAAGGTAAAGCTCAAATATGGGGATATTTGATAGATGGATAATTGAGCATATTTTTACCACATATTTGATGTGTTTTCACTTGATATTTATTACTTTTTGTATATATTTGGTATTTAATCTGTTTTAAGTGTGTATTTAAATATTAATATCACAAAGTTTAAAATTACACAATATTCACTTATACATTAAATAATATAACATGTTTAGAAATACTCCTACAAGTAAATTAAGCATAAATACTCCTAAAATTAAATTAACTGGGCATTATATTATTGCACATTTGTGCAGTGTCTATCTGCTAGTTGTTTAGATAATGAGAGAGTTGGTGTTGACTGTTAAGCTAAGTATAGTGAGATATTCTTGGTTTTTAGTAAAATTTTCTTATCATTGGATATATATAGTCTCCATGTATGCAGAATTCATGTAAAAAAAAAATAGCCTTTTAAGATCTTTCTGCTTATGTCTGCTTACTTATATTATTGTATACTCACTTCATTTTATTGTTTTGCATTTCTCTCTTTGTTTGGATTTGGATTTTTCGCTTTTTTAATAGGCTGTTGCTTTTAAACGTTTCGCTTTTTAGTGGAACTGTTTGTTTTATTACGGTTAAGTGGAAGGATATAGGGATTTAGAGTTTTCAAAACCTCACTCACTTTTGAGATTGATGTATTTTCTTCTATCCTCAATAATAAAAAATTGTTGATAGTTACCGAGTAAGTTTTACAAGTGTATAATTGATCTTGTGGTTTTACTTGCTTTATAACTCATATATAATATTTGTTGAGAAGACCTCCAAAGTCAGTCTTTTCACTTCACATTGTACATTTTCTTTGGCTTTGCTTGTCTAATTTATTTTTTCTCCGAATGGGTCGCAATTTATATGCTTATATTTTGGATTCATCTTCATTTTTGGCTTTGCTTGTCAACTTTCTCTCTGTTTCTATTCTTTGCTTAACACATTTGATTTATTTTAATGATAGTCCATATCTAGTGACTTGGCAATTTACTTCTTTCGATAAAACTTAGATAATCCCACCTAATATTTAGAAAATGTAAACTTACTCTATAGGAATATTGCTTGATTGGCATCATAATGAGAACAAGTTGCTTACCTAGGGATTTGCCTTAATAATCTAATATTTTGCAATTTTAAACCACTTTTGTATTATTTGGTTAATCGAGTAATATTAAAGTTGTTTATGAACTTATTGTGTTTGTCTTCTATAGCTGGTGTTGGGTATTAGGATAAAAAAGGTGACATTGACTTCTGATGATAGAATAAGGACTAGTCCTTCGATGAGTCTTGGGTCTAGGAGAATAGAAGATGTTGACAAACTGTAAATTAGTTCTTGGAACATCAAGACATTTACAAAGAATCCATTGGAATTAGTGGAGATTTTATACAAATATAAGATTCAGATAGCGTGCTTCCAAGAGACACAGTAGACAGGTGCTAAAGCTAAAAAGATCAATGGAGTCAAATTTTAGTATTTAAGAGGTTCGAGGCATCAAAATGGAGTACGTATCTTGGTTGTTAAGGAACTCATGATGTTATGGGGGTAAAGAGGACAAGTGATAAGATTTTGTTCGTAAAAGATTATGGTGAAAGGTGTTGTTTGCAATATGGTTTGTGCTTATGAAATCCAAGTAGGGTTGGACAAACAACTTAAGTGCCAATTTTAGGAAGAGTTATATGAGGTGATTTAGCAGATTCCCCTTGATGAGAAAACAATTTTAAGAGTAGACTTTAATGGTCATATGGGGGTAACCTTAGATGGATATTTATGTGTTCATAGAGATTTTAATTATGGATACATGAATGATAGTGGGACTACTTTGTTGGACTTCATGGTAGAACTAACTTATTTTTTAAGAAAAATGAGGAGCAGTTAGTGACTTTTAAGAGCAGAACTGCAAAGACTCAAATTGACTACTTTTTTATAAAGCGGAGCGATCGACCCAACTGTAAGGATTGTAAGGTGATACCTAACTCTTGCTTGTTAATTTAGCATAAATTATTGGTTATGGTTCTTATCATTAAGAGTTGTAAAAAAAAGAGAAGTCCTCGGAGGTGTACCAGAGTCAGATAGTAGAACTTGAAAGGAAGAACAGTGAAACAACTTAGGAATAGAGTGATATATGGAGAATAATGGAAATTAAAAGAAGATGTTGTCTCATTTAAGGAATGTAGCTAAACAGATTTTGAGTGTTTCTAAAGGACTTAGGAGTAATAAGATGGAGTCTTGGTGGTGGAATAAAAATTTACAAGCTTAATCAAGAAGGTTGCTGATAAGTACTAGTGGATATCACTATAGAGGTAGAAAGGGTAGTTAATAAACAAAAATTACAAATTGGCAAAGAAAGAGGTGAGGAAGATAGTTTTAGAAGTTAGAAGTAGAATTTACAAGAAATTATATCAACAAGTGGAAACTAAAAATGGAGAAAATGATATATTTAAGATGATAAGAGATAGGCAACGGAAAGCTAAAAACATAGATCAAGTTTTTTATATAAAAGATGAAACAGGGTGGGTTCTTGTGGATAAAAATGACATTAAGGGAAAATTATAGAGATATTTTTATAACCTTTTTAATGAAGGTATAGAGGAAAATTGTTAGGTAATCTTAACATGCCTGAGAGATATCATAATTTTACAATTACTGATAGATCACAAGAGAAAAAAATTAAAAGAGCTTTGGGGCAGATGGAGAGTGGAAGGGTAGTAAGGTCTATTGAGATATTCATAAAGGTGTGAAAAAGCTTAGGTAAATAGGGTCTTGCTTAGCTAACAAGCTTTTTATTGTGATCCTCAAGTTGGCCAAAATGTTAGATAAGTGGAGATTTAGTATGTTAATTCCTCTATACAAAAACAAAGGAGACATTCAAAGCTGTAACAATTATAGAAATATCAAACTACTTAGTCTCATAATGAAATTATGGAAGAAGGTGATTGAGAAAAGGGTGAGAAAAAGTTCATCGATCTCAGAGAACCAGTTTTTTTCATGTTATGAAAGTCCACGAAAGAAGCTATACATTTTCTTAAGAGATTAATGGAATATTACAGGGACAGACAATGTAACTTTCATATGGTTTTTATTGACTTAAAGAAGGATTATGACAGGATATCTAGAGAAATCATGTGAAGATGTTTAGAACTTAAACGAGTTTTTATGACCTATATACGAGTTATGAGTGTTTTATATGAAAGTGTAAAAACTAGAGTAAGGATGATAAAAGGAGATATATAACATTTTTCTATTAATATTGGACTATACCAAGGCTCCTCATTAAGTCCCCTTATGTTTGTAGTAGTGATAGATGAGTTTACTAAGAACAACTAAGGGGAGGTGCTTTGGTGTATGTTGTTTATTAATAATATTGTTTTAGTGGATGAGATAAAAGAAGGTGTTAATAACAAGTTAGAACTTTGGAGACAGACACTAGGTCAAAGGGCTTTAAATTGAGCAAGACTTAGATTGAGTACTTAGAGTGTAATTCTTTGGACCATAGGCTGACTTCTGATATGAAGATAAAGATTGGTTCAAAAGTTAGACCATAGAAAGAGCATTTTAAGTATTGAGAATTTATCATCCAAAGCAATGGAGAGATCGATGAAGATATAGTTCATCATGTTGGATCAGGGTAGCTTAAATGGAGAAGTACTTTAGGAGTTTTATGCGACAAAAAAAATAATACTAAAGCTCAAAGGTAAATTATATTGTTTAGCGATTTTGCCGGCTATGTTCTATGAGACAAAGTGTTGACCCATTAAATAAGTACATTGTCATAATTTAATAATGACAGAGTTGATGATGCTTTATTTGATGTGCAACCTTACGAAAAGAGATAAGGTCAGAAATATAATGGTAAGACAATTAAAATTGACTAAATTCGATGAAATATTAAAAGAGAACAAGTTTAAATAGTTTAAACATGTTAAGAGGAGACATCTTGATGTTCCAATGAGAAAATGAGAGAAGATTGTACTTATAAACTGTAAGAGGAAACGAAGAAGGCCTAAAAAGAGCTAGAGGAAGGTAATTAAAAATGATATGGTTATGCTAGAACTTATAGAAAACTTTAACATATTAAGATATAGGCGAAAGATCTCATATAGAAAGGTGGTTCTCTTTTTCATAATTATTTAACTTAAACTCTCATTTTGTAGTACTTCTCTTATAGTTATTTAGCTTAACCATTTCTTTACCTAGCCTAATCGTTCTCTCTCATTGACGTATTTGATTGATTGATTTATCTTCTTTCTTATTTGTTTATTTATTTACTTATTTTATCTTTATTTTATTCTTTATTTTTTTCTATATTTATTGTAGTATTTATTTTATTACTTATTTTTATACTTACAACTGTTCGTATTTATTTATTTTATTATTATTATTCTTTATTTCTATTTTTATCTTATATTTTTAGTTTTTAGCTTGTTCTATTTGT
>JAOQMP010000210.1:30107183-30118923 GCA_027563575.1 Erythroxylum pedicellare | reverse complement strand
CACATAAGCATATCAGAATGGTTTGGGTGGATCCAAAACATGACACACTACACATTCCCATATAATGGTCCTGTGTAGTCGTAAACTTGAAGGAGTCCTTGAAGGAGCTCCGTGCCACTAGCAGGCAGGTAGAAGAAGTCTTAAACTTGTGTCAACGTGCACATGACGATTCTTGAGGGATCACCACAAACCTACATAACACATATATTTCAAAACTTGTAATCTTGTGCTGCCCAAAATGGCACTTCTTGAAAATTTGAGTTTCATGAGCATTTAATATTTCATATGCGCTTTCAAACTGGATTTCATAAATTTCTATTCTTTTTATAAATCACTTGAAAAATCTCTTTATAAATCATTACACATTTCATGTAGCAAACATATAGCAGATTTCACAAATTATGCAAAAGCAAAGGATGCAACACTTAAGATGCAATTTAAATTAGTAAACTTTTTTACTTTAAGGAAAAACAGTAGTAGCTTATTTACTCTATTATAAATATTTACCCACTTTGATTTCCTTGCTTAAAGACTTGATTTACTCAAAATGCCTCTTCTCTTTACAATAACCTGAGGTATCAAAGGTTCTTTCCTGAAGTATCCTTAATATGTACTCCGTGAGACGATCTAACTAAAATAGGCCTCTATGACCCCCCTTGGTTCTTCACCAAATGAAGAAATCTTTAGCTCAATTGAAAGCTCTTCTCTTCCTCTACCTTTCCCTCTTCTTGAACAACCTAAAAATCTCTCTTGAAGGCTAAGGAAATTAAAACCCTAGCTTGTTTTCTCTTCGTTCTCTCTTTCCTTCTTTTTCATATTTTCTCTCTCTTATCTCTTTTCTCATCCACGCATTTTCCTTCCCCAGAATCCTCTCATTCACTTTTTCTCCTTCTCTTAACTATAAGTCCACATTTTGTTCTTGCCCTTTTATGCCCTTAATGAGTCCAAAAAGTCCATTTTATCCTTCCTTATAGGCTTATGTCCTTTTAAACTTAAGTGTCTTGCCAAAAATACCATTGAACATTATGACATAACACTTTCTTCTATAAAAAATTTTCCTTGTTGTCTTAAGTTTCTAATGACACCAAAATCATTCAATTTGGTTCAGTGATTCAAAAGATATACTTCAAACATTTTTGGACTTCTTTTGTCCATAATAGTATACTATACACAACTTCCATCTTAAATTTAAACATCTTAGATACTGAATTATATTCCAATTTCTTCATACCATTTGTAGATAAATATCTCTAGTTTACCAAAAATTAGAAATTATCTCATTTGGAATCCTATAGATCCAGATATACTCAAAATACTGAAGTATGTGCAGTAGAATATCATCAGTTCATATTACTTAAGAGCACACTCACTGTACCCGTCCCACTCTTTTCATTCAATATTTCTCCTTGCATTTCATATGACCATGATTTTTTTTGGAGATGTATATCAGTGTCGTACGAGCCCAATGGTTTAAAAATCAAGTTATTTGGGTGTTTATAGAAAAAGTTATGGCCAAAAGAATCTAACATGTTCATGTCTTTACTCATATTGTACATGCCTTGGTACAATTAACATAACTCTCACTACAGGTGTTGGATTGACTTCGTTTTTAGACAGATTGAAAGAAGACTTCTCGATATACAACTTATATGAAGACCTCAAAGACAAATTATATGTTCTTCATCTTCTTCCTTCTGACTTTTGTATCTTCTTACCTTTGCATCTTCTTACTTTGGTTTTGTCTTACTTTCGCTTCGTCTTACCTTCAGTTTGTCTTACTTTCGCTTTGTCTTACTTTCACTTTGTCTTACTTTTACTTCACCTTACTTTCAAATTTTGTATAAATTAGGTCAAAACATTGTTTTTAATGATGTAGCTAGTAGATGGACATCCATCAGGTATTTAGTGGATACGCCATATAAAAAAAGCTTTTAACCTGATTTATATAAGTTTTAAAAGGTTAACCCCTAAATTGAAAACTTTAAAATTTGACACAAAATTGAAAAAAATCTCAAAAGGTTACATACTTTTGAATATGTTATCCCTTATTATTCATAACTCTTATCAAAAGAAAACCCTTTTCATATTAAAAAGAAGAAATTATGTGAATGAAAAGGATATTTTAGAGAGATATTGATGAATTTCAACAAGAAAAAATATTCCAAGAGTTTCGAATTCAATTAAAAATCTAATATATAGTTATTTGTATTTTACATTTTCTTACTGTAAATATATGGAAGTTGATTTAAGTGAAATACAGTCATGATAAGTTGTCTCTTTATCAAATTTAGGCAACCTTGGTATCAAATTTTGATTTAAGGACTTTAAGTTTTAAAAAACAAAATGATTTCTCTCCAAAAATAATTACTATCCTATTCTTTTATTTTGGTATAATGTCTTATAAATATACTTCTATTGATATTTGACAAGAGTGTAAAATGATATATTATTTTCCCTTAATATTTAATGTTTTATATGTAACTTTTGTCGATATGAATTCATTATCTTTATATTTTGGTTAAGGATGCAATTAGATATGTTAAGGGTAAAATGAAGATATGCAGGCATAACTCCTATTGTATTTGAGAATATGTGATCTTAGAGCTAAACTCTGCCATGAATTGGAGGAGTTTATGAGGAAAAGTAAGAAGGAAACATCATTGCTTGCTAAACGTAGCCCGATACATAGTCATGTGTAAGTTAATGTTGTTCTTAAACAACCTAGATATAAATACAAGGTCTAATATATAAGAAAAAAGAAAGTCATATGATAGAGAAATTTTTTGAAGAGATACAAGGCCTAAGATATTAACATATCTAAATCAGGCCTATATCCACAAAAGATATAAAAAGATTAAGGTGTTTAAGCTCATTTCCGTTTTCATTAAAGTTATAGAAAGATATATAACTTGAGACACAAGCGTGTTAGAGCTTATATCTCTATCCTGATAGAAGTAGTAAGATACACATTTAGAGATATGATCGTATCCTAGTTAGTGTTAATTTTAAAAATAAAGACACATATCATATTTAAATAGAAAAAACCCTAATTTTATAATTAGTTTTTTATTAAATTTTTTAGGGCTTAGACTAAAGCTAGTTGTAATTCTTTCTCTCTTCTTAGTAGTCTTTTCTATTTTTCATGTTCTTGCATGACTAAACTTCTACATTTAATTGTTTTCTTCACTATTAGATTTGAATTGTTCTTTTTATTATATTTTTACAAATTTTCATTTGTCAAAACCCCCTTTTATGTTCTTGTTCAGACAAGGCTAGTTACTCTCTATTAGATTGACCGTTACTTTTGTTAATCTATACTTTTTTGGAGTAAGGTTTTATTTTTGGGTACATGTAAAAACACATCAAATTTTAGCATTGTTCCTAGAGCAATATTTAGCTATTTCATGTTATTCTAGATATTTTTTCTTAAGGATTTTTTTACTCGTTAATCTTTACTTTCTTTATTCTTATATTTATTACTCAAGCTTTTAATCAATTTTATTTGTAGTTCAATCTAAAAATAGGAATAACTTTGTGTAAGCTAAGACAAGAAACTACACATAGATCCTAAGAGGCCAATTTAACTTATAAATTCTTAGTCAATAATGATTTAGAATTCAAAAAGAAAGAAGCCATAACTGGGCGTAGAACTTTGAATGAGTTTGTTGTGCTTAACATTATATTCCCTATCTTAAAGACCAATACCACTTTTGAGTTAAAATTTATTTTAATACATCACTTACCATCATAATCAGTTAATGAAATTTCATGGGGTATATTCAAATGTGAAACCTACATAGGTGATGGAAGAACAAATCAAGTTTAGAACATTTTTGTTTACATTGAAAAATGTTGTGAAGAAATGAATTTATTAGTTACCTTCTTGGAAGTATTGTCATATGGAATGAGATAATAAGATTGTTTTTAGGGAGATATTTTCAACTATAAAGGTGGCCACCTTTTGAAAAGGAATTGTGGTGTAAGGCAATGCAATGGAGAATCCTTGTACGAGTAGTAAGAGCACTTTAAGAAGTTGTATACCATTTGCACTCATCATCAAATTAGTGAATATAAACTTATTTGATACTTATATAAGGTTCTTCTACCCATTGATACGAGTATGATTGATACTTCTAATACAGGATGATTGATAGATAAAACTCCAAAAGCCACTAAGAGTTTATTTGCAAACATTAAAACCATCTTTTAATAACTTGGCACAAAAATTGACCTATTACTTAAGCACATTAATGAGGTAATTTTTTCCTTACAATAGATTTCAAATCTAACCTCTCTTATTTGTTTAATAGTTGTATGTAATATGCATATTGTGAAGGCTTATGAGATTTGTTTAATTATAGGCATGTAATAAATATGTGTGTAATGCTTCAAAAAGATTCTATTAAGTAAGCAAATATATAGTTGGATTTTTTAAGATAACAACGAAAAAAATTATTATCCTTATTTAAACAAATGCAATCCAAGATGGAGAGATCATTCTAATTTCAACTATGAGAATCTATAAATGAATAAGCCCATGACTTAACTAGTAAAAATTTCATCTATATAAGCAAACATATCCATTTAGATAATAACTAAATCAAACTTCTAATTTTGGTGCCCTTCTAGAAAGATATTATTAAATACTTTAATACTAATATTCATGGTATGGAACATCATATGGGTTAAATGATAATTGGAATTAGTTGGTTAGAGGTTTAAGTGGGAGGGAAGTTGCCTTCCCAGATTGTTTTCAACCTAAAGGAAAATATGAATGTAATAAAGTTAAGAAGGGATAAGGTAGTTGAAGAAAAAAAAAGGGCAACTCCTAAGGTACATAAAGAATTTGTAGAAAAAGAAGAGGATGTTACTAAACCCAAACATAAGTTTTGTCCTCTTTTTAATATAAACTACTTCCTCCTTTTTCTAGTGGGTTATCAAAGCTAAAGAAAGAGAAAGATAAGGAGACTTTAGAGATGTTTAGGAGAATACAAATTAACATAACTCTATTAGATGCCATCAACTAGATATCAAGGTATACAAGGTTTTTAAGGATTTATGTCATCATAAAAGAAACATAAATGTCGGTGAGAACTAATGATGGGTGAGAATGTCTAGGTAGTTTTAAAAAATCCCTTCTAAGTGCAAGACTCAAGGTATGTTCACTATTCTTTGTAAGATAGGCAACACCATTATTAAGAGAGCTATCATAGATTTAGGAGTTTTTATTAATGTTAATTCTATTATTTATGTATGCTTCATTAAATTTAGGACTTTTGAAAGGAATAGTTGTTATTAAATAGACGGTGGATTATATTAAAGTATACTCTAGGCGGGTAGTTTAGGATGTTCTTATCCTAATAGATGAGCTCTTATTTCTATTTAAATTTTATATTCTTGATATGGATGATGATTCCTCCCCCTATCTTATGCCTATTCTTTTAGGAAGGCCATTCCTAAATATAGATTATACTAAAATAGATATGCATGATAATACTCTTATAATGGAGTTGGATGGTGAAGTAATTTATTTTAATAAATTTAAAGTTATAAAACATCCCAATGATGTTTATTCCAGTTTCTCCATCAATGTTGTTGGTTATACTGATTTAATAATACAGGAGGTCTTTGAAATGGATGGTAAGGATAAGCTAGAGGTTAATATCACCAAACATGTTGATTTGGAGACAAAAGAAGGAAAGGAATTAAGTGAAGAATTAAAGGAGACTTTGGCAATTTTACACTCCTAGAAGTCAACTTTAGGAAAATATGAAGTTTCTTTTATAAATCTAACTGAATCTCTCACAACATTTTCAATTTTGTAAGCCCACAACCTAGAGATGAAGCCATCATCAACTCATTTAAAGTACATCATTTTATAGAGAATGGGACACTACTATAGTGTTTGCTAACAATTTAATATCTTGCCAAGAAGAGAAGTCGGCTTAAAGGCTAAGAAAGGAGGTCATTTGTTAGATTATAACCAATGTTAATGGAATAAGTCCTTTCATATCAATGTATATAATTATTTTAGAAGAAGGTACCAAACTAATAAGGGAAGTCCAACAAAGGTTAAAATCCTAATAATGGATGTGGTGAAGAAGGAAATTTTAAAGCTTTTAGATGTTGAGATAACTTATCTTATTTTAGACAGGAAGTGGTAATTCTAGTCTAAGTAGTCTCCAAGAATCCTATTGTTACAATGATGAAGAATCAAGATAACAAATTGGTTCCTATATGTTTCTAAATTGGCCACTGTGTTTGTTCTAATTATAGGAAGTTAAATTTAAAATTGTAAAAAGAATATGGATTTAAAATTGTAAAAAGAATATGGATCAAATACTTGAAATACTAGTTGGAAATACTTATTATTATTTTTGATGGTTTTTTAGGTTATAATCAAATTATGATAGTAGTGGAAGATCAAGAAAAGACTATCTTTATATGTCCCTGTAGTTCTTTTTTATACCAAAGGATGCCCTTTATACTTTAAAATGTTACAACCTTATTCTAATGGTGTACGATTAGTATTCTTTAATATATTAAGTAAAAAATAGAGGTCTTTATAAACAATTTAAATGTTTATGGTGTTCACTGGATGAATATTTAGATATCCTTATAGTAGTTTTAGATAGGTCTATGAAAAAACGTTATCTTAAATTAGGGAAAACATCATTTCAGGCTATAATAAGTTACAATTTTAGGACATATTATTTCTTTTAATGGAATGGAGGATGATAAGTTAAAAAAAGATCATATGTGGTTTTACCTTACCCTATAAGTGTGTAAGAAATTGACATTTTTCTCAGTGATGTAAGTTTTAGTTAGAGGAAAGCCATTAACATAGATAAAGAGAATAAACCTTTCATATGATGAAGATCCCTCCTCTAATTATCCCTACTTTTTCCCCGTTCTCCTTTTCCTCCCATTCAATAGTCTTCCTTCCTTTCTCCTTTAAAGCTCATTAGATCTTCACCATTTTCTTATGTGGTGCTAGGTTTTAGTTATTTGTATTTATTATAGGCTGTTGAAGGTCATCATAGTCTTTTTAATCCCTTATTATTTCTTGATTCTCTTTTCTTATTGTTAATATAATAGTTTTCTTTAACTTTTCTCCAATGTCAACTTTTGCTTTTTATGGATAGTCAACATGTTGCTTGCTCTATATTTTAGGGAAGGCCATGGAATCCACTAATGGGGACTCGATTTAACCTTGTAGTGTAATGCTTACATCTACAAATAGTTTTTTGCACTTGCAATTCTTAGAGCAGGCAAATACTTTTATATATCTTGTACATGAAAATTGGAAACAATTTTCCATAAAGAGATTCATAATTTGTACTATGTGGCATATTGGATTTGGTAAACTTGGTTTAAGTCTTTCTGATTTGTCGTGGCATAACTATTTATGTTAGTAAGTGAATGGCATAGTGGTGACATATCAAATATACCATTCAAACGAACTTGAAAGATGGAGCAAACAGTTCTTACTTAATGCTTGAGGATGCGGGCATCTTTTATACACTTTTTTGATGGCTATGAAAACTACAACAATATGAAATTGTTGAACTGGTTAAGTGAAAAACGATCAGTTGAAAATATTTTTATACTTATATTTAGTGTGATTTGCTTGTCATTTGAGAGTTTTATGGTATTTTTGGTATTTATTTTGCTTTAAGTGTATTTTTAGATAATAATTGTGATGTGAATAGGAGCAAGGATCACCGTGGAGATGGCATGTGTGATGGGAGTGAGCTTGTCATTCCAGTTGGACCTATATCCATAGGTAGGACTGAGAGACTCAAGGAGGCTCCCTATGCGAATGTGGGCCAATTTGTGGAGAGGATGGAGCGCACCAAGCCTATTGAAGTAGAGCTATCTGAATCACATCCCAAATTGATTCATTTATCTCAAACCCAAGAGGAGAGACACGCCTATGATCAGACTTAGGAACGCATTGGACAAGACTAAGGCGTGTTTTTATTATTCTATTTTGGCCTTGTTTTAAGTTATATTTATTTTGGGCTTCCGTGTATTATGTAGCCCAAGTCTTTTATTATTTGACTTAAGTATAAATACCGTCTTTAGGGTTAGGAAAAGACAACTTTTGATCATATTATTTCTTGTGTGCCGCCGACCATATTGAGAGGAGAAACCCCTCTTGTTCTTTTCAACTTAGGAATTAAACATCACTTATCAATTGAATCAGATTGTGGTGTGATTTTGATCCTAAACAACTTTCTTGGTTTGTTCTTTACCCGTTATCTAGGTTGCTCGAGACAAGTTTTTCGAGAGGTCTAGTAGGTAAATTTGAAACCCTGCGTATCATATTTAATTTTGGTTAATTCGAATCTATTCTCTTTTTGTTTCCTTGAATCTGAAATTTTCAATCCTTCAATTCCATGTGTGCACATTATTTGGTATCAAAGCATTGGTATGGATGAGAATTCTTATTCAACTTCATCGGAATTCAAGAAACTGCCACCTATCGCCATCCAATTATCGTCAGTTCATCAATTCAGGTGTGAATTAACTTTTAGCCTAGGGTTTCAATCTTTCTTCTCGTTCTTATTTTGGTTAGGGTTTTCAATTATTCTTGTTGTTTCTTTTGTTGAAACTTTCGGCTTATATTAAAAAAAGCCCAAAAAATCTGAAAAAAATTATGGAAAAAAGTCAGAAAAATCCAAAAGAAGGAAAAAAAGTCTGGAAAAAAGTTTGAACAAAATTTTGGGAAAAAGTAAAAAAAATCCAAAAAATATGAAAAAGTCTAAAAATCTAAAAAATTCAAAAAATCTGAAAAAGATATAGAAACACTAAATTTTTTTTCATCATACTCGTACATGCTAGTTGGTTCGAAATTTTCGTACCCTTTGATTCTTTTGATCAGTTGAGAATATGTTTTGAGTGGTGATCTAAATTTCAGAGGGGATTGAGTGGTAAAAGGCAAGAGTGTGTGAGCTTATTTGAGGGAGTTAATTGTCGTAACTTAAACATGAGGGGAGTGACATCATTTGAGAGAAACACGTGAGGAGTGTGTGAGGTTGTTTATTACTAACCTTGTTTTGTAGGTATATCATTTTATCTACAATGTCACAGGGAGGTAGTAATGATGACAGCCAAATGGGAGATGTAAATATCGCTTCCACTTTGAGAGCCATGCAGTAACAATTTGAGAGGTTCAATCTAGCCTTAACTGAGGTTAGGGGATAGATGGATAAGCTTAGACAAGGGAGACGTGAGGAACCTCAGCGGAGGCGTGCAGGTATACGCCAGTAGCAACCACCACCTTGTTGACAACTACCTCGATATAAGCCAGAGGAAGATGACATTGAGGAGGAGGAGTTTGAGGTATGTAGACCTAGGAGAGCTTAGAGAGTTGAGCCATTTAACAAGAGAGATGGAGACCTCAAATCCGTAAAGATGCAGATCCTAACCTTCAAAGGAAGGAATGATGTAGAGGCTTACCTGGAGTGGGAAAGGAAGGTGGACTTGGTTTTTTAGTGCCACAATTTTTTGAAAATAAAAAGGTAAAGCTAGCTGTTGTTGAATTTACAAATTATGCATTAATATGGTGGGATCGGTTGGTGACAATCTGGAGGAGAAATGGAGAGATGTGAAATACTACTTGGGACGATATGAAGGCTTACATGAGGAAGTGGTTTATGCCTTCTTACTATTACAGGGAGATGCACCAAAAACTTTAGAGACTCATTTACGGGTCTAAATTAGTGGAGGATTACCACAAGAAGATGGAGGTGGCTACGATTTAAGCCAACATAGAGGAGGACCCAGAGGCTACAATGGATAGATTTTTGAGTGGACTCAATAAGGAGATAGCCAATGTTGTGGAGTTGCAGCACTACGTAGAGATTGAGGACATGGTGAACATGGCTATAAAGGTGGAGAGATAGCTCAAAGCTAGAATGACAGCGTGGAGTGGAGCAAGCTCTAGCTACTTATGGAACTTCAAATGGCCTAGAAAGTAGGAGAAGTCCGAGGACAAAGGAGTGGACTTCAAGGAAGCACCTAAGAAGCCGATTGGAGGATTTGAATGTAAAGGTACTTCTAACACCCAAGCTACTGTTAGTAAACATTCATCTATAAAATGTTTTAAATGTTTAGGTACTGGCCATATTGCATCTCAATGTCTAAATAAGAAAGTCATGATTATGAGGGATAATATGATGATTGATTTGGATGAATCTAAGCTTGTTATTGATCATGATTTTAAGGATGATAATTGCTTTGACAAAACTATTATAGGGGAAGCAATAATAGTTAGGAGGGTACTGAATGCTAGGACCACAGATGAGGTTGTAGATCAGAGAGAGAATCTTTTCCATATGAGGTGTTTAGTTCGTGTGAAAGTAAGCAACTTGATCATTGATGGGGATAGTTAAACTAATGTCACTAATTGGACTATGGTATAGAAATTGGGTTTGACATGCAGGAAAACATTTGGAGCCATATAATTTATAGTGGTTCAATTATAGTGATGGTGTGAAAGTGAATAGGTAGGTTGTGGTGCCATTTTCAGTAGGGAGATATGAGGATGAGGTATTATGTGATGTGGTACCAATGGAGGCCGATCATATGTTACTTGGGAGACCTTAGCAGTTTGACAGGAGGGTAGCATATGATGGGTATACCAATAGGTGCTCCTTTAAGTTTAAGGATAGGAATTTCATTTTGACTGCCTTTATCACCTCATGAATTGTACCTGGACCAAATAAAAGCAAGTAAAAGTAAGGAGGGTTCAGGTAGTGAGAACAAAAAAAGGGAAGAGAGAAAAGAGGCCTAAAAGAAAACTGAGTTTGTCCTAATGGTGAGTAACAACATAAGTGAGGAAAAGAAAGTGGGATGTGCAGAAGTGAAGAGCTCAGAAAGAGAAAAGAAGAGAGAAAAGAAAGAGAGAAAAGTGAGCTTGTTTTTTTAAGGGAAAAGACTTAAGGAGAGTAATTGGAGAGAAAAGATCACTAGTAGTGGTGAGATACAGAGAGTGTTTAGTTTCTGACACTAACCCTTTTGATGCTTTGCCTAGTGTTTTTGCTTCTCTTTTGTAGTATTATTTAGATTTCTTTCCTGAGGAGATGCCTAAGGGACTACCACCCTTGAGAGGCATTGAGCACTAGATTGATTTTGTGCCCGGAGCTCAAATTCCAAACCACCCAGCTTATAAGAGTAATCCTGAAGAGACAAAGGAGCTTCAAAAGTAGGTGGATGAGTTACTAGAAACGGGACATATAAGGGAGAGCTTGAGCCCATGTGCAGTGCTTATATTGCTGCTGCCTAAGAAAGATGGAACCCAGAGGATGTGTGTAGATTGTAGATCTATTAACAAAATCACTGTAAAGTATCGCCACCCTATTCCTAGGTTAGATGATATTCTTGATGAATTGCATGATGCATGTATCTTTATAAAAATTAACTTGAAAAGTGGATACCACCAGATTAGAATAAAACTAGGAGATGAATGGAAAATTGCTTTCAAAACTAAATATAGGTTGTATGAGTGGTTAGTCATGCCATTTGGTTTAACTAATGCACCTAACACTTTTATAAAGTTGACAGATCATGTCTTGCATGCATTTCTTGGACAATTTGTAGTTGTTTAGTTTGATGACATCTTGATATATAACACTAATCATGATGAGCATGTCATGCATGTGAAGTGTGTCTTGGATGTGTTGAGACAGGAGAAATTGTATGCGAACCTTAAGAAGTGTACATTTTGCATTGA
>JAOQMP010000210.1:30060303-30075406 GCA_027563575.1 Erythroxylum pedicellare | reverse complement strand
CCTTATCTTAGGATATGTATCGGAATGACCTACGGGCGTCCCGGTGCGTACCCTAGGGTAATGGGGTGTTACAATTTTTAATCCTCAGGATTGTAAAATTTTGACTGTGAAAGTGTGGATTATTGTTTTTCATTGGATCTCAAAAGGCATAAAGAGCATGCTTATAGTGTCTAAACTGATAAAACCTTGCTATGGGCATAAACGGTTTAGGCACTATAGTTTGAAATCATTGAAATTTACGAAAGATAATGATATGGTAAAAGATATGTCTGAAATTCATGTAAATGATGATTTATGTAAATGCTGTCAAAAGGGCTAAATACATGAGAGAGCTTTTCCTGTAAACAAGCCTTGGAAGGCGACCAACAAATTAGAATTGGTCCATACTATTGTATGAGGTCTAATGAAGCTTCATCTTTAAATGAAAGTAAATATTTTATCTTGTTTATTGAAGATTTCACGAGGATGGTGTGGGTGTATTTTATAGGCAAAAAATATAAGGTTTTCTCTATATTTAAGAAATTTAAAACTTTTGTTGAGAATTAAAGTGAATGTAGCATTAATCTTTTGAGGTCAAATAATGGTATGGAGTACAAGTTAAGTGAATTTCAGAAGTTTTATGAAGATGTAGGCATCAATCATCAATTTAAGGTGGCTTACTCTCTGCAACAAAACGGGGTTTCAGAAAGGAAAAATAGAACCGAGATGGAGATGGCTAGGTGTATGGTTATTGAGAAGAGTTTTCCTAAGCATTTATGGGCTGAAGCTATAGACACTACAGTCAATCTTTTGAATAGATTTACAATAACATTTATGGAGATCTTATAAAGCACGGTATGATGTATAGACATTAGTCAAGCACTTGAAAGTCTTTAGTTCAGCATGCTATATTCATGTTAGATGAAATGGTAAAATTGGGTATCTTTTTAGGTTTTGTAGCTTATTCGAAGGGGTACAAACTTTATAGTTTATTGCCAAAGAATGTAATGGTTTGTAGAGATGTTGAAGTGGATGACTCAACTTTTTAGAATTAGGTAACCTAATGGTAAAAATGCTTAGTGTTAAATGGGTTTATAGAACAAAACTAAACCTAGATAGCTCCATTTCAAGCATAAAGCTAGGCTAGTAATGAAGGGTTATGCACAAATGGCTGGTGATGACTTCGAAGAAACATTTGCACCTATAGTGAGACATGACACCATTAGGATGCTACTTGCTCTTGTTGCAAAAAATGGATGGGAAGTGTATCATTTAGATGTTAAGTCGACCTTCTTAAATGTAAACTTTGTCTTCATAGCCTATAACTTCTTAAATGTAAACTTTGTCTTTATGGCTCCTAGTGCCTAGTATGCTAGAATCGATTCTAACTTAATTCAACAAGGTTTTATGAGGAGCAACAATGAAGCTACATTTTATGTTAAAGGCACTAATAAAGAACAATTAATTGTGTCCTTATATGTAGATGATATGTTAGTGACAGGAAGTAATTTTCAGCTTTTGAAATGTTTCAAGAAACAAATGCAGTAAGAGTTTGAACATAAGCATCTCTAAAACTTACACAAATGCTTTAGCCTACTCTACCATGAGACCTCCCAATCCTTGTGTCCCTTAGTATAAATTAGTCTGGCAAAAAAGAACTAGCCTAAGATACTCCTTCATCCTATGGCTATCTTTTCTTAATAAGTTACAAACGAGGGACAAACTTCTCGTTTCATATGTCCCAAATCACTGCTCCATATGTTTCGTGGAGAATGGGTCCATTGACCATTTATTCTTTGAATGTCCCTACTAAACGATAGTATGGACACATTGTTTAAACTATTTTCAGATCCATTTATCAAATCTGTATCCCTTCAAACCTTTCCAAGCTGGATTAACCACCCTTTAAATTACTCAAATATTGACTTTAACTTTCTTATCATTCTCCTTTCTATGACTGTTTATAACAGCTGGACTGAAAGAAACCACCGAACATTCAAAGATAAAGCCTTAGAAGTTGGGAACGTAAGTATTAGAGTGGTCTTCCAAGTTATGAAACTTCTCTATGCAAATACTGAAGGAAGGTAATTTTGTGTAAGGATTATTTTCACTAATGTTTGTTTTGCAAGGTTATCCTAGTTCTTGACAGTAAGAAACTATCCCTCCTTTACTGGTTTCTTAAAGAATTAGAAGTATCCTTCGAGTTTCACTGAGGAGGGATGGGTGAGAACTATGCTAGCTTATGATGGACAACCCAAACTTAGGATCATGCTATTGCAGACAAGATGGAGGCAAGAAGTTGGGAGAAGGGGCTCTGCTTTATTCTCGGTAGTTTCAGCAAAGAAGACTGGCTCTCTTCAGCAAATTGTAGACTATAGTTCAGAAGCTTCAACTAATAAAGTGGGGTCTCGAAATTCTGGTTTAGTTGAGAAAATGCTTGTCTGTTTACTTTTGCTTTACTATGTTAGTCTATAGGTATACGTGTGCTAGTTAAGGTGTACCTTTCTGCAAGATCATCTTGGTGGGTAGATATGTACAGGTAGTTTGTTGTGGTATGTTCGGTTCGTTAGATGTAGAGTTCTTCATGCCAATAAGTGTGACTTTTTCTTTTATGATTGGATAGAGAATTGCTTCTTGGGCAATCTCTTGATTTGTACATAATTCTTTTTTGATTTATTTAAATTACTGATTTAAAAAAAAAAGTATAGCTAGTAATAAATGATGTCACATTTCTATCTATTTAAGGTTTGAATTGAAAAATTTATAAATATTGTAATTCATTTTAAACATTTTGAAATATTAAGATTTATCCTTTATTTTAGTAAAACAATTAAATTAAAATTCCACTTTTTTGTCACATATATATATATGTTAAATAAATTCATGCATTAGTCGATTTCTGAAACTATAGTCAGCAACCAATCAGACGTAAAAATTAGTTGATTTCTAAAACAAAAATCCGCCACGAATAAGAAGAAAGAGAATGACTTCGTGCTTGGTAAAGAAAAATACATGACAATGATAAGTTGATGGCTATTGTATTCTCTGTACACATAAATTATAATTATATTAAATTTGGTTTAATTCACTTAATTTTATATACGAGTCTAAGTTTTTCACTGGTTAGTTTTATTTTTATTTTTCTGCTGTAAATTTTAATTTTTAGTATTTTATTTTTAAATAAAAATAAAATATATATTTATTTATTAACGTTAATACAAATAAATTATTTTATAAATAAATAAATTAATTTGAAAATTTCATTATATTTATTAATAATTATTACAATTAATTTATAATTTTCATAAATTATAAATTCAAAAAATATTTTTTATTAAAGTTAATAACAAACTTTCAAAAATTAAAAATAAAAATGAAAACCCCAAACCGAGCTTGTGCGTTTTGTTCCCGGCATTTAGCCACCGAAACCCGTCTCTACTCAAGATCAAGAGAAAATTCTGTCCTTTCGGACCAGCAAATTACAGCTTTGCCCTTCGCCTACTTCTCTATTTGCATCACTTCCTTCCACGCAAAAGCATCAGTCGCACATCGATCACAAATGCCGGATTTTCTCCGCTGCCAACGTCTGGTCTTCACCTAACGCCGGACCGTTCTCTTTTTTCTCCTAAAATGACATAATTAGCCCTTATTACTTACTAAATTTAACTTTTCGCCCTGTGAATCAAATCAATCAGTCTCAAATTGATGAAAATCATGTTGTCTTGGATTTCATAGTTCATTTTTTATTTAATTTTTGGTGGGTGTTCTCGAATGGAGGTCGATTTCGTTACCAGTGGTATATTAGAAGAAGAGAATCTTGAAATCGACGATGATATTAATGCTGTAAGTTCCAATTAAGTTTTAAGAGCTTTTGTTTTAAGATTTCCTTGGTTTAAAATGTTAATACTCGGATGCGGAGGTTTATAGATGAGTAATACTTTATGTTTTACTCGATTAAGTTCAAAATAAGCTCAAATGACCTATATAATTGCTTTGCAACTACTATTTTGTGGGCTAATTTTGATAAATTGATCGTGATTGGGCTTATGCTTCCGGTTCTTTGTTCAGTTGAATCTATTTGTTGATAGATGGACGACATTTGCTTTATGTATGTGACATCTTATTGGAGCTCTGAATTGTATGAAGATTGTCAATAATCAGGTCACTTCTAGTTTTGATGGTGGAAGATGTGGAATATGTATGGACATAGTTATTGACCGAGGGCTTCTTGATTGTTGCCCGCACTGGTATGTGCCTTCAACCTTTGTGCAGGCTGTAATTCCAGTTTCCTGGACTCTTACTGGACGCAATTGGGCGTAAAACTGTTTAATTTTTACTCAATTTCAGGTTTTGCTTTGGTTGCATCGACAACTGGGCTACAATCACAAACCTTTGTCCACTGTGTCAGAATGAGTTTCAGTTGATTACTTGTGTTCCGGTGAGCATGGATGGTTCTTGAAGTATTGCCTTTTCTTTTCATTTCCGTGGAACTTTGTTAATGAGCTTCTTTTCTGTCCCTATGTTTCCTGGAGTCATAATCCTATTTGGGTTATGTACTTCTTCTAGATACGTGTTTAACTTTGTACAGAAACTGGAATACTTTGATGGATGAAAGTTGTCCTTTTGTATATGAAGGTATATGATACCGTTGGAAATAACAAAGTTGATGAGGACTTGCTTTCCAGGTTCTTCTTTTCTTATCTTTACCATTCATGTTATCACTGTCTATTTGTAATATTTGAGATGCACAGACGGTCAAAAAACTTCACAGTTTTTCAGAATTATACGTCTAAATCTTTGACATTTTGTTCTTAATATACCTGTAATTGATATCTGTTCTTCATATATAAGAATTTTGGATTGGATTCCTGAACCTACGTATATAATTGATCCCCAATCAATTACTTATTTTAGTCTTTTCCTATGCTGCAGAGATGATGATTGGTCTGTTGAAGGGAAGAACAACACTCTTTCTTTTCCATCTTATTATATTGACGAAAATGTAAAGTTTTTTGCTTCTTTTTCCATTTATTGTAATAAATAATTTGATTTTCAGGACATCTTCAACTGGTATCTGGAATAATGGTTAACTTTAGCTTATATAAATGCACTGATCTCTGAACCCGAAGTCATTGAGCACATTCATTAATCATTAGAATTTTCTGGATATACGATGAGTGGTCTTATCAGAAGTCAAACTTGCTGTGATGATATTTATTGCTTCAATTGTTTGTTGAATTGTGTGACTTGTCAGAAAATATTGTAATCGCTAGTGCTCATCAGAAAAATATCTGGTCCCAAGAGTTCTGCTTAAACATTTTTATGTAGGTTTATCACCTTAAAATAATTGTTAGGGTTACAAATAATACCATTAATTTACCAAATACACTATGGCAAGATGACAATACAACAGAGTTTAGCTTCTGTATGAACAGAACCTCAACAAGAACTGCATTTGAACCAAAAATCAATCATGGAGTCAATAATTACTGTTTGATTAAGGCAAGCTGCTTATAATTCAAGGATTTAATTCTGTCAATTTCTTATGATCAGTGATAGAAATTGTGAACCTTGTAATTTTGTAGGCAGTTATCTGCTTGGATGGAGATGGCTGCAGAATTCGTAATGGATCAGCAACAATTGATGAAGAATCCAATCTTGATACTTCAATTGCTTGCGATTCATGTGATGTATGGTATGTTCTAAATTCCTTAATCACTTAGATTATGAATTTATGACTTTGTAAACTAGTTAGGTTTCTGTTTTTTATTTAGCCATGCAAATTTAATTTCCATATGCTTTCAAACTCCAAAATTCTTCCCAATTCTACTATGATATGATTTTTGGTGTTCGCTCTCTACTTCATGTTTATTTTGTCTCATCTTTTACAACTACTGTTAACCTCGTATGCTCTATGTTTTTCATCAGATAATATATTCTACAAGACAATCATTCAGACTATTTCCTTTTGATTTCTCTTAGATTTGGCCACTTGTTCTCAATTGCATTTTTTAAATGGAAATACCATTCTCTTATCATCTTGACATATATGGATACAGGTATCATGCCTTTTGCGTGGGGTTTGACCCAGAAAGCACGTCTGAGGATACATGGCTATGTCCAAGGTAAAATTTGGGGAGTGGTTATCTTGCTGGGGATTATTCTGTATGTTCTTTACCTCAATATTCCCATAATTTAGATGTATATGGCTGAGTAATTTAGTCTTGGTTGAAAGGCTTCATATAATTAACAAAAAAATGAAATATGTTTCAAAGTTGGCAACCTTATAGCATCCTTGGGGTGTGATCTCTATTCTTATTTTTTCATGCGTGTCTAGTGTTGAAATCAGGTGAGGAGTATTCTGTAATTAGTTCTTGGATCAAAATCCACATATGCTCCTGGCCTAGAAAGATTCTAGGATTGGACATAATTTCATTCCTCCAATTGCAACCCTCATGCCTCGAAGGCCTTATACAATAAATTCTAGATTTCTTATGTCTTGTTCTACTACTTTATTTGGACTTCCGGGTGTCTTCTCATAGTTGTTTTAAAAATCTCTTTGTTGACTTTGTCATAGATGTTCCGTTGACAAGGTAGTACAGAACTCTAATGAGAGTTCAACACAGCAGACAAAGCAGCACTGCAATAAAGAACTCTCTCATATTAGTTGTTTGTCTGAATCTGCTTTTCCTGGAAATGTATCTGTGTCTGTTGCTGATACTGGAGAAACAGCTGTTGTTGTCTCAATGGTTGGTGAAAATAAATTAAACCAAGAAAAATGTGATACCATTAAGCCTAGCCTGGAAATCAGCAAGGACCAGAAGGGAGAAGCACCAAAATGCCACAGCATTAATTCTCAGTCAATAACAAATGGAGGGGGACTTGAACTGTCCTTGTCATTTAATACATCTTTTAATCAACCTTCTGTATCTTTGGTGCCTAGTGGCTCAAAGATCATTCCTGCTAGTGAAGTAAAGACACCCACTTATGCCGATGGTATTAAATGTTCTCTACAGAAGTTGGTGGACAACTCCTCTTCTGAAAATCGGCAACCTGATGGTGAATCGACTCTAGATCTTCACCTTGGTTTATCTACGGGCTGTTTTCTGTCTGGTAATTATGCAAATGCAATGTTTTAGTTTCTCTTCTTTTTCACTGATCATACTGATGATAACCTTTTAATTTTCACTTTGTGTGCTGATGCTTACACAGTTGATCAGATGAATGTTAATGGGACTGGAGAGAAAGTGTCTAACATTGTAAATGAGGAAACTTTTTCTAAAGAGTTTTTTTCAAGAGGTGCCAAGGCTATTATTCTTCCTTTCTTCTTTTTATTTAAACTTAGTATTGGCCATCTTGGCTTTGGTAAAAATATGTTTTACATGGAATTAAGTTGTGTTATCTTTGCTAAAGTGAGTTTTGCATGGACATTTCAAGTTGCTATTGTATTGCTAAATGTTTGCAGATGATAAGATTCCATCCAGTGTTAACGTGGATGCTAAAAATACCATTGGAGTAAAGAGAACGCATTTAGAAAGGTAATTATAGTTTGAGATTTCCAAAATTTAGTCTTATGAGTTTCTGAATCTGTTTCCATGAGAGTGGAGCTAAAGTACTATTTGAAGATTGTAAATATTCTTCACTTGGCTTTCAGTTTTTTGCCTGCTGTGTTCTTCCTCTTCTGGTTTATTCAAGTGTCTAATGACTTACTAGATCCTTGTGGCCATATGATTATATCATGGAAGTTATGTTACTGTCAAGGATGCTGTGAGGAAATGAATATCCAGCTACTGGTTGATAACACAGCTAAAAAATTGTTCCAGGAGGAAGCAAGTCAGTGCATTGGCTTCTCTAAAATTCCAACTTATGATGTAATTGCTATCATGGGTCATATGCCTGCTTTAGCTGCAATTCTGTTGATCAATCAGGGATGTAAAAGTTCCTTCTCTATCAAAAGGACAAATTGAAACTAAGAAAAACAGGAAATGCCAGGGGCAAGGATTTCCATGCAGCCAAATCTTATACATACATGACTATGACTATAATTTTTGGATTCTATATACATAGTCGTGTCAGTAATCTTTTGATTGCTCTAATTCTGAAGTCCTTGAACTTCATTAAACTTTTCATGTCGTGTGTTACTTTTCAGTGATGATGTTCTCAAGGCTGTCGATGAAGAAGCCAACTCTAGAAATAAAGATGTAACTTTTACCAAGAAAACTAGATCTGATTACATGTGTCATCAGACTTCTCCAGGGGCACAATTGAACATGGTTCCTTCAGATGATTCACAAACTGAGATTATACTTCAAAACGAGCTCAAATCAAAACAATCTCCAGAAAATGATATGTCAGATATAATGAGTGTGGTTCGAGGGACAAGCTGCAGATATTCCAAGGGCCTTGCATGCCTGAGTCCTGCAAAGAAATATTCAGAAGAAAAGGAGAATGTAGCTGGCTTGCGAGTGAAAAAGATCATGAGGAGAGTTACCAATGACAAGGAGTCATCCATTGAAGTTCAGAAACTTAGAGAAGAAATAAGAGAAGCTGTGCGTAACAAGTCTGCTGCAGATATTGGAGAAAACATTTTAAACCCAAAGCTTCTTGCTGCATTCCGACATGCTGTAGCCGTTTCTCCAGCAGAACCTAGTAACAAATTGCCTGCTTTCTCAATGAAAGCAAAAAGGTCAATGCTGCAGAAAGGAAAAATTCGTGAGAATCTGACAAAGAAAATATATGGAAATTCCAATGGACGGCGAAAGCGTGCTTGGGATCGGGATTGTGAGGTTGAATTCTGGAAGCATCGGTGTATGAAGGCTACCAAGCCCGAGAAAATCGCAACTTTAAAGTCAGTTCTTAGCCTTCTTAAAGTGAATTCAGACGGATCAGGCCTGAAGCAGTCAACTGAATGCCAGGCATCTGATCCTATTCTTTCCCGTCTGTATATAGCTGATACATCCGTCTTCCCAAGAAAGGATGACATTAAGCCTCTTTCAGCTCTTTCATCCACCAGTAACTCTGAACAGAATGCCGTGCAGCTGCTATCAGTGGAGAAAGGTCAGAAGTTTTCTCTTGATGACCATACTCCAAAACTTCCCGAATCAAACCGAAGTAGATCAAAGCACTCTGCTGCTAATGTTGTTGATGGAGTGCTTAAGGATAAAGTTCTAAGTTTAAAGGATAAGGCTTCTTTATCTGAAGCACATTCTAATAGGGGACTAGAGGGTTTAACAACAGCTTCATTAGGCAGTTCTAAAGCTAAGGTGCAGAAGGAAATGGATGTTCAATGTGAAGATAAAAAGATTGATAAAAGAAAGTGGGCCTTGGAGGTGCTTGCTAGAAAAAAGGCGCTTGCAGTTAATGATGCAAAACATGACATAGATGAAGAGAATGCAGCACTTAAAGGAAAATATCCTTTATTGGTATGTATTTTTGCTCTGCAAATTGTCTTCCAGCCAGCTGTCATAGACAAGACATTTTGACAGATTGATTCTCACAGTTATCTTTCCCTTGGTTTTTTCTTCATATTGTTTGAGCAGGCTCAACTTCCGGCAGACATGAGACCTGTGTTGGCACCTAGTCGGCATAAGAAGATACCTGTATCAGTTAGGCAGGTGAGCAGCTAATTCTATGTTAGCTTTTGTACAGGGATGGGTCTTCCCACTTTTATTACCCCTGATGGTTTGAAGTTGTTTTAATCAAAAGACTTACAAATAGGCTCACCTTTATGTGATCATGTGGATATGTCACAAAACTTTTGACTTCTACTGTTTGTTTTACTAGTTGCTTTAACTTGGAAATACTGAAGCAAAATACCCAAAGCACTTGACTGTATTTGGTTGTGGTTAATTGGGCTCTCAGTCCGTCAAATGCTAGATCCAAAAATTATACTTGTTGATTGTTCATGGAGCTGAACTTGAATAAAATTCTACTTGTTCATTTGCCTATATAATATTTACCACTTAAACATGAACCTCTCTCAACAGTTTCATTTGTTATTTACTTTTTATTATTGTAGTTGGCAATGTGGTTGTCCTTCAGTTAATTCCTATTAATGGTTATACAGACACAACTTTATCGCTTGACGGACCACATCTTAAGGAAATTAGATTTGCCTGAGATTCGCAGAACAGCAGAAACAGAGTTAGCTGTTGCTGATGCAATCAATATTGAGAGGGAGGTTGCCGATAAGTCTAGCAGTAAACCAGTATACCTAAACCTTTGCTCACAGGAAATAGCACATTATTCACATAACAACAAGCCAATTAGAGCAACAGAATCAAATTCTTCACCGGTATCTGTTGCCCTCAATGATGGATTAGAACAGATTAGTGATGAACCGCCAACTGGTCCTGCAGCTGTGGAGCCTCCAACTGATCCTGCAGTTGTAGAAGCGTTAAGAAATGCTGGCCTTTTATCTGAATCTCCTCCAAACAGTCCACATATTGAAACAGGCACTTTCAAAGATGGTCCTGATAATATATTTGAAATGGAATCTTTTCCGGAGGTGGATATATATGGTGATTTTGAATATACTTTGGAAGATGAAGACTATATAGGTGCCACTATGAGTGTCTCCAAGCTAGCATCAGAAGACTGTGAGTCGAGAATGAAAGTAGTCCTCTCTACTCTTAAGTGTGAAAGTTTGAATCATAATACAGGTTTTGATCATATGGGATCGGGGAACAATGAAACCAAGGATCCATCATCCCTTCAAAATAGTAAGTTCAGCACATCCCTCACTAGCTCAACTGTGGAGAGCAGTTCTCTCAGGTCACGTGTACCTTCTGAGTCCTCACCTCATGAAGAAGGTGAAGATCCCTCTCCTGAAGAATTTGAAGAATTATATGGTCCAGATTCAGAACCATTGATAGATAAATTTCCAGAAGCGTCAAGAAGGCTATATAGATTTGTGGACACTAAAGCTGTACAGGTCAATAAAATTCCCATGGAAAATGAAATAAAATTTTCGGGCCAATCTAAGAGTACAAACGTTACTGCTGTTTGTCTCAACTCTTCTGGTGGAGAAAGTTTACCGAAACATTCTCAAATGAGTGATCGTGTCTCTCGGGCAGATAAACCTGTTCCTGACAAACAATGTGACAACATCAATCCTGTCTCAAAGAAGGTCTCTAGTCTTTTCATCATCGTAACTTTTCTACTTTCCTATTTGAGATGTGTTGCAGTGTATCCCTGTGTAACTCACGTTCATAGATGACAATTCTCTTAAAACTGATATTTTTGACCTATGTTTTTCTCAAACTTCTGTGTTGACTGGTCGCACTTATTCTGTTCAGGTTGAAGCTTACATTAAAGAGCACATAAGGCCACTCTGCAAGAGTGGCATAATCACCGCTGAGCAGTACAGATGGGCTGTGGCAAAAACTTCTGATAAAGTTATGAAATACCACTTGAACGCCAAGAATGCAAATTTCCTGATCAAGGAAGGTGAGAGAGTGAAAAAACTTGCCGAGCAATATGTTGAAGCAGCACAGTGGAAGGAAAAAGAGTGAATATATCACTAATTGATCGTCAAATTCTTGGGAGCTGTTCATTTCCTCCATTGTTGAAGACGTTTAATCCTTGTCTTTTTGCCGTTCAATTGGAATTCTTTCTTGGATGGCCATGGGATTGAACAAAACCATTTTGGATGCTCCGTCAAAAATGTGTAATTAGATAAAAATATGACGTGACATTTGAACCAAAAATTGACATCTGTGGCATTAATCTATGGTACTAACAATTGCCTCACACCGTGTGCCTGTACTGTTTTGTGAGCAGAGAATGCTAAGAGGAATCTTAGCAGGCTAAGTACAATAGATTCAACGGAATTGGAAGTTAAATGTTACATGGAAGTTTGATTTTCCTCTACCCTAAAGTGGCTCCTTAACCTCAAACCAGAGGCAAACCTAATTGCCCAGCTAAGATCGTGACAGCGTGGAGGAACAGCCCACGATGAACTAACTAAAAACTAACTGAAATTCTTGTGTTGAAGCATGATGGTCCTGTTATAGTGTTAACAAGGAATGTATTTATACAAGGTTGTTATACTGCAGTTTGATGTATTACCTTATGTCTAATCCTGGTGCATTTGTTATCAAGCATGGTTGCCACTTCAAAGGTAAAGTTTATGGTGGACTAGAACGCAGCTTGGCGCTAACTTATTCTGAACCTCTGGGTCGCACACTTGTTGAGTGGTTTATCATATTCTGATAATATAATTGATAGATTATAATGTGACGATTCTGATCATATAATTAACATTATTATGTGATATCAAGAGTTTATTAGCGTTTGTAGCTTTTCCCGTTATATATATATAAAGTAACCACAAAGTTCATGTCTCAGTTCCTCTGCGTATCGTAAACAATTTGGTTAGAGCAGGGGTAAAGGAGACAGCAACTCAAAAACTTGGAGATGGACACGTGGCTACTGATCCGTTGCACCAGGAAAGGAGAAAAAGCTCTAGACCCAAAATAACTAACACTAGGCTGCATGGTTATGATTGATCAAGCAAGTAGTATTAAAGAGTCGGTTAGGGGAGAGAGAAGGGGTGGAAGGATTGATTCAGATTCTCTCTCTCTGTAGAATTATTTCTGTTTCTGGGAACTAGCTTTTCATTCCATTTTTTTTTTGTTCTTGTAATGCTCTGCTGTAATTCTGATATATGTCAATAGGAATTCTGTCCTTGTAAGAAAAATCCATGCACAGTAATACAAATGTAGAGTTGAGTTCAATTACCGTTCCATTAAATTCTTCTTCGATCTACATTCATTACATTGCTGCTTTCATCTCTTCATGGCGGAAAATACTCGCTTAAAGGAACTCTCCACTGATATTAGATGGTTGCTAGACACTATGAAAAAACGAGATAAGGAGTATGCTACGCGGTTCGAAATGATGGAAACAGCCATTGATGGGTTACTTAAGCAAAATTTTGGTCCAGAGTCGAACCTTGCTACTGCCTCCACTTATCAACCATTTCAGGTAAGGAGTGTTAAGCTCAATTTTCCTAGGCTTGATGGATTAGATGTCCTTCAATGGATCTTTAAAGCTGAACAATTCTTCAGCTATTACAATACACCCGATGCACATCGTTTAATTATTGTTGCAATTCATCTAGAAAAGAGGTTGTTCCTTGGTATCAGATGTTAACTCGCACCAATCCCTTCCATTCATGGGTTGCTTTTACACGAGCTCTTGAATTTGAATTTGGACTCTCTCCTTATGAATGTCTTAGAGCACAACTATTTAAACTGACACAGACCACTACTGTACATGATTATTATGTGCAATTCATGGCTTTTGCTAACAGAGTTCAGGGTATCACTCCCAAAGCAATGCTGGATTGCTTTATTGGCGGTCTTAAGCCTTATATTCGTCGCGATGTCATTGCCCAAGCCTCATCCACCTTAATTCGATCTGTGTCACTAGCCAAGCTATATGAAGAGAAGTATGCTGTTAAAGCAAGATCTTATAATCCCAACCCTTGGCCCAAAACACCAACCACTCTAAATAGCCTACCTATTAGCCAATCCATCAAATCAACCACTCTAACCGCACTCCTTCCCTCACCAAACCAGTCTCTCACTATCAATAACCTGAAAACTACAAACGTTAAAAAAATGACTCCATCAGAGATGCAACTACAATGGGAAAAAGGGTTGTGCTATACTTGTGATGAAAAGTTCATACCAACCCATCGATGCCCAAACAAACAGTACCTTATTCTGCATATGGAAGAAGATGACTCCAGTGACCTACAATTGGATCCTCTTGATAGCAGTGCGCATGCTGATAATCAGGATTCATTAGATCACCATTTGTCTTATAATGCTCTCAAAGGATCCGTTGGACTTGGCACCATGAAATTCCAAGGTTCTATAAATAGAATGCAGGTTCAAATCTTATTAGATAGCAGTTTCGATAATTTCTTACAGCCAAGGCTAGCGCATTGTTTAAAATTACCTGTTGAACCCATTTCCAAATGCAAGTTTTGGTTGGCAATGGTAACTCCTTAGTTGCTGAAGGATTTGTGAAAGAATTGGAGGTTAAGATTCAGGGACATTCTTTGAAATTACCTGTGTATCTGTTGCCTGTTACTGCGGCATATTTGGTTCTAAGAGTTGCTTGGTTGGCTACCGTAGGACCCCATATTTCTGATTACAGTAACTTGACCCTAAAGTTCTATTTGAACAACCAGTTTGTAACCTTACGTGGTGAGGAGGCCTGCACAATTCACTTATTTAAGAAGAATGCACAATACTTGTGCTATAGCTGAGTTCGTCACCTTACAAATTCTGCAACCAGATTCACCTCAGGACCACTAGTTAGATCTTCCCACTGACATTGAACCTGAATTGGCCATTCTGCTGCACACTTACAAAGAGGTTTTCTCTGTGCCTTCTGGATTACCTCCTCAAAGAGCTCAGAATCATTCAATTCCTTTGATCCAAGGTTCTGGTCCTATTTAGGTCAAACCTTATAGATATGCTCATAGCCAGAAACTACAAATTGAAACCATGATACAAGACATGCTGCAGGAAGGGCTTATAGTGCCTAGCACTAGTCCTTTCTCTTCTCCTATAGTCTTGGAAAAGAAGAAGGAAGGCATATGGAGATTTTGTACCGATTATCGGGCTTTGAATGCCATTACAGTGAAGTATAGTTGTCCTATCCCTACTGTTGATGAGCTTATGGATGAGTTGCATGGAGCTCATTACTTTTCGAAATTGGACCTATGGTCCGGGTACTATGAGATATTGGTGGAGAAAGAAGATAGGCATAAAATAGCTTTTCGGACTCATCAAGGCCTCTATGAATGGCTCGTAATGCTATTTGGACTCTCTAATGCTCTTGCAACATTTCAGAGTCTCATGAATGAGGTGTTCCAAGGTCTCTTATGGAAATATGTCTTGGTTTTCTTTGATGACATCTTGGTATATAGTTCTTCTTGGTCGTTACATCTGCATCACTTGGAGGTGGTATTGAAATTACTGCCGCAACATAAGCTCTATGCAAGGCTATCAAAATGTTCCTTTGGGCTACAACAGATAGATTATTTAGGTCACACTATTTCTGGTCAAGGTGTGGCAATGGATAAAGAAAAAGTCAAGGCAGTACT
>JAOQMP010000210.1:30042382-30055352 GCA_027563575.1 Erythroxylum pedicellare | reverse complement strand
GTTGAGTTCTGTAACTAACTCAAACTACTTCTTGAATCTTCGAAATTTCTTCTCAGTCTTCAAAACTTCTTCTTAGTTTTCAAACTTCTTCTTAGTGAACTTCTTCTTAGTCTTCAAACTTCTTCTTAGTTTTCAAACTTCTTCTTATTCTTCTTATTTTTCGAACTTTTTCTTAGTCTTCGAACTTCTTCTTAGTTTTCGAACTTCTTCCTATTCTTCGAACTTCTTCTTAGTGAACTTCTTCTCAGTCTTCGAACTTCTTCTTAGTTCTTGAACTTCTTCTTAGTCTTCAAACTTCTTCTTAGTGAACTTCTTCTTAGTTCTAGCATTGCACGCTTAACACACTCATCAGAATAGTTCATTTATTTCAAACATTATCATTATTTGATTATCAACAAAATTATTAAACGTGAAGTTATTTTGACTTAACAAATCTATCTCTGTAAGATTTATGTACATGGGAAATGATCATGCCTTAGAGATTGCTAGGATTGGCACAATCAAGATAAAGAAGTATGATGCTACAATTCATATTATACGAAATGTGTGACACATGAAGGGCTTAAAGAAGAATCTATTGTCTTTAGGGCAATTGGATGCATGACCTGCATTCAAAATAAAGTTATGAAGGTGATAAAAGGAGTGTTTGTAGTAATGAAGGTGGAAAGGATACCTGCAAACTTATACAAGCTAATGGGACAGACATATTTGGAAGCAAATGCATTGGTTAGTTCTGTAGAGAATGCAACAAAGTTGGGGCAATGTAAACTTGACCATATGTCAGAATAAGAATTGAAGTTTCTTACTAAGCAGAAACTACTCTTTGGTGTCACGAAGGTATCATTACCTTTCTGTGAGCACTGTGATACAAGTAAGCAACATAAATTGAAATTTTATTTCATCTAATTCTAGAAGTGAAGATATTTCAAAATTGATTCATCTGATGTATAGTAAACACTAGTTATGTCTCTGCTTGGAGCAAGGTACTTTGTGACTTTTATTGATGATTACTCTAGAAGATGTTGGGTGTATACTATTACAAGAAAGATAGATCTATTTCTGACCTTTACAAAATTTCAAGCATAGATTGAGGTAGAGACCGGGAAGAAAATCAAGTGCCTCAAGACTAATAATGGTGGAGAACATACTGGTGATGAGTCCATTGACTTTTTTAATCAAGAAGGCATCAAACGTTAATATATGGTGTGTAATATCCCATGTTCAGGGCTAGGCCCCATAATTGTGAACTGAACGTAGTAAGAGAAATTATGGTGCATTGTATGCTCATGCATCATTATATTTTCATACACGTGAATATTTATTATTGGCATATTTAAAATAATTGTTCATGCATTGATTAACATTTTTTGGGTATAAATGAATGAATAATGCAATTTAAAATGTAAACTGTGACGTATTGATAGTAAAAATGGATTTAGAGACTGTTAGTATTATTTCAAAATTTTTAGTGAATTTTAGGAATTTCTAAAATTTGGAGTATTTTGGACTAGGGAAAAATATAGAAATATGGACCAGTCATAGTGTGACATATGGTAGTATAGCACAGTGGCATAAGTATTACATGCACAAGGACACGTGGTTACATGTTTTGGTCGAACAATTTTCCTATTACTTGTGTTATTCTTCATTTGGTTTTAATTTTGACTGTATGCATCAATGCCAAAATCCTTTTAATTCATTAATCAATGAAACATCTGATACTTGATGCAACTTAGCAGTCCAGAGATTGGTCTATTTCATTTATCTTTGCTTTTCCCTCTATTCATCAAAACCTTTTCTTCAAGCTCACTGTTGGGTTTTTACTGAAACATCAAGTAAGTTATATCTTGAGCTTTACTGAGTTTTGTAAGTAATTTTGATGATGTTTTACTATATAAACGAATACATACATAAGAAGTTCACTAGTGGAGTTTCAGTGTATGAATAAGTTGAAAGAGGAATTGAATTTATTACTGAATTAGGATAACAGCAACTGTATCTGGAAGTGAGAAACACATTTGAATTGGATTTGTGTTGTGAAATTGATGTTGACTGGAAATAGGATTTGTTTTAGCTTGAAATGAGTTATGGAAGAATGATGGAAAATCAATTACGAAGTAACTGCAAAAAAAATTGATGAATTAATACATAGTCTATTCTAGTTTAGAGAAAATCGTATATGGATGTTTTAATGTTCATACGTGAATGTGTGGAGTGTTTTTAGAGATGGATATAAATGAGTTTAATGATTTTAAATGAAGATGTCGATGAGGTCGTGGAATAGAGTTCATGAAATGATAAGTTTTTGATGAAATGAAAGTATAGAAAAATAGAAAAATGCAGCAGATGAAGTAGATAGAAACAAAATACAGTAGTGAGAATAAGAAGAGAAATAAACAATAAAGAAGACTACGACGTCATTTATGAAGGTCGCAAGTCACGATCGTGCAGCACGATCGTGATTTTCAATTATTTTTCTGAAAGTCATTTTTCTGAACACCCTTTGATATTTTGTTATAACTTTGGCTCCCGATATCCAAATGACATGAGACTTGAACCAATAGATTCATAACAGATTGATCTCATTTTCTAAATTAATTTGTAGAAGATTAAATGAATGAACAGGTGAGAATATGATGGAATAGTATGAACTGGAATGTTTTACTGAACATACTTCGGTATTTTGATTATATGTTGATCTGTAAAGTTCCAAATGAGGTGATTCCTAATTCAAATGAAACTAGAGACATATGTATACAAATTGTATAAAGAGGTCGAATTTTAATCTTATCTCTAGAATTCCATATTTTGAATTAAAGTAAAAGTAAAAGTTTTGTTATAGCTTAAGAACAAACTGATGTACTTGGAGTATAACTTTCAGTATATTGAACCAAATTGAATGATCTTAGTGTCATTAGAAACCTAAGATATAGAGGAAAAATTGTTTAGAAGGAAGTATGGTTTAAATCCTTCATTTTCGAGATCTTATTAATCATATACAGATGACCAGAATGGAATGTTTTCAGAAAGAGATAAAATAGAGAGTGAGTGAGTGAGTGAGTTTTGTCACAATTGGAATACAAATGATATGTACAACAATGTATAACAGAAATATACCTGAGAATTTATCATTGAATAGTCATGATACATGAAGCATTGATAAATGTTTTTATTCTATTACATAAGCGCTCTAGTAATATAAAATTGTTTTTGTTGCATATAGACGAGCAACTAGAGCGACCACTTCCAGATATTACCGAAATGTCAAGGCAATAGGCTTAAAGGAGCAACTGTGAGTAACCTAAGATGTTCTCACTTTATTTGTTCTATAAATGACTGAATTGTATTGATATATATATTACTAAATTGCATTGACTGATTGTGAACTAAATTCCAGACAATATATGTCCGAGAAGTTTGATGCATGCAAACAATATTGGAAGTCCTACTTGTATGCGAATGAGACTGCCTAATTGAATATTTGGATTCTCAGCTGAAAAGTTGAATGCCGTACCTAGTCCGATGACTACTAATATTGTGACTGTTACTGTAACTGCTACTGTCATAATACATGCAAATGAATAAAATTGTATTTGATGATTGAATAGTGGCATGCATTTCATTTTAATATGTGTAATATAAAGGCATTGTGACCGGAGTAGCTAGACTGAAAGCGTTTACATATAGAGCTTTACTCCGTGATTACTGTTACCGTAGGTAGAGCTATGCTTTGTGATTACTATTTCTGATTGAGCCCTATAGGCTAATATCTGTATTTGAAAGGCACTCGGTCACAACACTGTAAAAATGAGTGTGAGTCTAATACATATTACATCCATATATGACTGGAATGCATTGAATGATTTGCAAAGTTGTAATATATTGATATGTACTGTGTAATTGAATGAACTATGTGACTGTATGATCTGAGTGATTTTATGATGACTGCGTTTTTACTGCATGAGTGAACCATCGAGGATGGTTACTTTACTGAGTTCGCAAAACCCATCAAAATTGTACCGTTGACTTTTACAAGTCCGAGAGTAAGACAAACTAGCTTCTAAAACTTCATTAAAGTAGATTTTGTACAGTTCAATATCAGAGATGACTCAAAGATCTGTCAGCTGGGATTTAAGACACTGTAGTTATCTTTTGTTATTCCTCAAATATGTAGCATACTGTATAGGAAGAGTTGTTTATGCTCTTTAATGATGTTAAACTGAATGCTACAATGTAACTATAGTTTTTCATATAAAATGAGAAAATTTTAGGTTTTATTAAATGTGATTTTATGATTTTGGTTACGATGCTATGTGATAAAGTGAAAGTGAGATAGTTAACATGCCATTTCTGTTGGGCATGTGCACAAAGGGGGCATGTGCATGTGTCATATAGGAGTAGGATGTTACATGGTGCCTGACACTCCTCAACAAAATGAAGTGGCAGAGTGAATGAACAAAACTCTACTTGAAAAAACTAGAGCCATATTGAGAACTACAAGTATGATAAAGTCTCTTTAGGCAGAAGCAGTGAAGACCACTTGCTATGTGATTAATCGATCACCAACAAGATCGATTGATCTGAAGATACCGATAGAGAAGTGGACCAGTAAACTAGTAAACTATTCTCATTTACACACATTTGGAAGTCTTGTGTTTGTGATGTATAATACCTAAGAGATCACAAAACTTGATCTAAAATCCAAAAAATGTAGATTTATGGGGTATGCTGATGGAGTTAAGGGTTATTGACTGTGGGATCCCACTATCCACAAGCTTGTCATTAGTAGAGATGTCATATTTTTAGAAGAAAAATTGAAAAAGAAAGATCAAAGTAGCACATTTGAAGAAAATTTTGAGGTTGTAACGATTCAGGAAGAAAGGAAGACTGAACAAAAGGATTCTATTAAAGATATATTAGATCACGAGGAGCAAAAATCAGTTGAATATGAAAATACAGAAGTTCGACAGTCAACTCATGAAAGGAAAACCCCAACGTGACAGGCTATTTATATTATGGAGGGCATTGTTGCATACTGTCTCTTAACATAAGACAGAGAACCATCAACATTCTAAGAAGTAACTGATAGCTTGGATTCATCACTTTGAATGGCAGCAATGTAGGAAGAAAATATATGCTCTTCAGAAGAATAACACATGCAAGCTCATGCCACTACCATAAAGGAGAAAGCCCATTGGCAATAAGTGGGTGTACAAGATCAAACGTAACAGTGATGACCAGGTGCAGTATTATCGCGCAAGGTTAGTGGTAAAAGGATATGCTCATAAAGAAAGGTATTGACTTTATTGAAATTCATTCACCTGTGGTTCATCTTAACACAATTCAGTTTGTGTTTAGCTATGTGTGCTACATTTGATCTATATTTAACGATATTAGATGTAAAGACTATGATTCTTCATGGAGATTTTGAAGAAGAAATTTACATGCATCAACCAAAAAGGTTTGAAAATTAAGGGAATAAGAACTTGGTTTGTAGGTTGAATAAATCTTTGCGCGGTTTAAAACAGGAGCCAAGATGTCGATAAAAAGGATTTGATTCCTTCATAATGAGCTATAGATTGAACTGATTTAGTATAGACCCTTCTGTAATTTTCAAGATGTTTGGTAATAGTGATTTTATTATATTATTGTTATATGTTACCAGCATGTTGGTTATAAGTTGCAACAAAGATCGTATTCAATATTTGAAGGCTTAGTTAGCTGACAGTTTGAAATGAAGGAATTTGGACCAGCAAACAAGATTCTAGGGATACAAATTTACTGAAAAAGAAATAACAGGAAGATTTGACTTTCTCAAAAGAATTATTTAAATAAAATCTTGTGACACTTCAATATGCAAGATTGTAAGTCAATCTCTACCTTTCATCCTATTAATTTCAAGTTATCCTCAAGTAAAAGCCCTAGCAGTGAAGCATAGGGGAAGGAGATGTCTCGCCTATCGTATGCATTAGCTGTGAGAAGTTTAATGTTCGTTATGATATATATAAGACCATACATTGCATATGTAGTGGGAGTGGTTAGTCATTGCATATGTAGTGGGAGTGGTTAGTCATTATATGACAAATCATAGTCGAGAACACTGGTGGGCTGTAAAGAGGATCCTAAAATATATTAAAGGGACCTCAAATGTTGTTTTATATTATAAAGGATCTAAATTAATTGCCAAAGGAAATATTGATTCTGATTTTACAGGCAATTTTGATAAAGAAAAATCCATTACGAGTTATATGTTTACAATTACAAGAGGAGCTATGAGTTGAGTGTCTATACTACAAATAGTTGTAGCACTTTCTACAACAAAAGTTGAGTATATGACAGCTACATAAGCTTGCAGGGAATAAATCTAGATAAAACGATTTTTGCAAGAGCTTGGGCATAAACAAGAGAAAATTTCTTTTTATTGTAATAGTCAGAGTGCCTCGAATATTGTAAAGAATCTAACTTTTCATTCTACAACTAAACACATAGAAGTTTAATATCAATTTTTTCGTGAAGTGGTGGAAGTGTGTACATGTAAAAAATGCACATAAAAGAGAACCTAGTAAATGCATTAATAAAGTCAATCAACACTGATAAATTCATATGATATAGATCCTTGTATGGCCTGGTAGAGATGTAAATAGCAAAGAAATGACAAGATAGAAAGAACAGTATAGAGATTGATTAGTTCTCAATCAAATCAACAAGTGAGAGATTATTGGCTTTTATCTTCCATCAAAAGTGGGTAGAATTATAAGCCTCAATTGAGGCTATACAAGGAGATTTTTCCTTTAAGTTCTTTATATCCCAAATCTCTTTCCCATATTCTTATGTATTAATTCTTGGTGTAGATTGTGAGATTTTATTATTATGATTTTTGTTTTTTAGGAAAGGTTTCTATTCTTGTCTATAGTTTTTCTCTATATTTGTTAAGAGGGGTTTTTCACATTAAATTTTGTATGTCCCTTTTTTTTCAAATTTTTTTATTGGTATTTGTTCTATCCGGGTGAAGTCCATGTACTGGCAATACATTTTTGAAAATAAAAGACCTCTTAATCTTATAAAAATAGGAAAAATATCTAAATTGGAAAAGGATAAAACAATAATTAAAAAGGGATTTAACGTTATGTTTAATTAGACATAAGATTTTTAATGAAATGAAATAGAATGAAATGTAAATAGATGTGATATTAGAAAATTTTTGTTTTAGAGGATAAAATGATTTATAATGTAATATAGTGAAATGTTATTTAAAAGAAGAGTTTATAATGTAATATTGTAAAATTTTATTTATCATTTTACATTTCATCCTAAATTTTTCAAATTAGAAATAATTTATTTTTACTGTTTAGAATAAATTGATATGTAATATAATATAAGGCTCTCTCTCTCATCCTATTTTGTTATATTTTATTATATTATAAATCTTATTACACTATCGAATCAAACATGAACTTGATAGAAAAATCACAAAACGACTTTGCAGTTGCGTTGTTGATTCGATAAAGAAACAAGGAAACTATAGATTTACCCAGTTTTCACTACTCCCCGCAACAAAATAGCCGACGAACACAGACATTTGCATCTAATAACATATATACAGGTATAACTCCGCATATAATTAGTCATCTCTCCTTTGTCTTCTTCACTGCAAGCTTCGGGCAGAGAGAGGGAGAGAGAGCCTGACAGATTTGCGATGCCCAAAGTCCGTTTTACGTCTTCTTTTTCTGCCAGGTTTCTTCTTCGACAAATGGGTACCTGTGATTTTGACATTAAAGTTTTTGCCTTTTTGTTTTTCAATAACCCAGTTCCCACTTTTGATTCGGAAGCTTACTCTACGGCTAGTTCTACGCTTAGACATGAAGATAAGCCTCAATTTGCTGGTGCTTTCTCTACTGTTGTTGATCTTGATGATTCTTTAGCTTCTTTCAATCAATTGGTTCATATGCGTCCTCACACGTCTATGTCCGAATTCGGACGTCTACTGGGTTCGATTGCTCGCGGGAAGCATTATACGACTGTGGTTGACTTATGTAAACAAATGGATTTGTCGGGTATTGCTCACAATGTTCATACTTTTACCATTCTAATTAACTGCTTTTGCAATTTAAGCCATTTGGGGTGTGCCTTCTCTGTTTTGGCCAAGATGTTGAAACTTGGCCTTCACCCTAATGCCATTACGTTTACTACACTAATCAACGGGCTTTGTCTTGGTGGTAAAGTCCATGACGCGCTAAAATTGTTTGAGGTTGTGGAACCTACTGTAGTTATGTATGGAGCTGTGGTAAATGGTTTGTGCAAGAGTGGCAACAATGAATTGGGTCTTCAAATGCTTAAGAAGATGGAAAGGAGTGGACTGGAGCCGAATATTGTCGTTTATAATACAATTATCGATGGCCTATGTAAAGATGGCCGGGTAACTGAGGCCGAGAAAATGATTGACTCGATGAATTCAAGAGGAGTCAAACATGATCTTCTCACCTATAACGTACTGATGAATGGATTTTGTTTACAGAACCAGATGGAGAAGGCCACCAAACTGTTTGATGTAATGGTTGGGAGTGGTTATGTTCCTGATACTTTTAGTTATACCATCTTAATCAATGGATACTTGAAGATAGAAAGGATAGATGAGGCATCTAGACTTCTAAGTGAAATGTGTAATAAAGGATGGTTACCCAACACCGTTACATACAATGCGTTCATAGGAGGATTATGCAAAGCAGGGAGAATCCACGGTGCACAAGAAGTGTTTGAGAACATGTGTTGCAATGGCCCACCTCCAAATTTGAATACTTACATAACTTTTCTGGATGGCTTATGTAAACAGGGTCATTTAGATTTGGCATTGACAGTATTCAAATTGATGCGAGAGAGGAAGATGAATCCTACAGTCGTGATTTATAATATCCTCATTCATGGAATGTTTAACTTTGGGATGTTTGAAGTTGCAAGAGGATTATTCTTGAGTCTCTTTCATAAAGGATTGAAACGTAACATCCATACATATAATAAAATGATCATTGGACTTTGTAAAGAAGGGTTATTTGATGCAGCATATCGGTTGTTTAGACAAATGGAAAGCGATGGTTGCCCACCTGATAGTTGGACTTACAGGGCAATGCTTTCAGGTCTGCATCAAAGTAATGACACTTCTAGGGCAGATCAAGTTCTTAGTGAGATGGCTGATAAAGGGATTTCTGCAGATTCAGGAGGTATTCTTGTGGAGCACTTTCTTTTCTTGAAATCCTTATTATGTTAAATACATCATCTCCTTATTTATTAATTAAACCTTTATTTATCATTTCTTACCGTCGAAGCTCATAAGGAATAGTAGATCTTTATGCAAACAATATCAAATGATTAGACTAATCGTTGCATCTCAAATTCAATCGGTGAGTGCAAACCATTATCTGGATATTTCATGACACAGAGGGTGACGTCAAAAGTTCCTTTTTCTCCAGTGAAGCTAAAACCTTCTTTACGTTGTATAATGGCTGTTAGAATGTTATCTAGTATTTCTCCCCCATTTTATACTCTTTCACTCATGAAGCTGTTGAAATGCTAACTAGTTGGATCAATTGCATAATCATTTTCTTCTATTTCTCTCGCTATGACAATTTTCTGTCCATGTATCTAGAGGAATATAAAGGTTTGAATCTTCTCCAAAATGCTTAAAAGATAATGAGATCTTCATTCCTTAATGGCAAAAATCTTATCACTTGTGTCACAGCAATATTTATCTTTGTCATTGTTTGTCTTCATATGCACTCAAATATCATTATAAACTGTAATTTCTGTTTAGATTTGTGTTTATCATTTTTACTTTCAGTTGTTAAGTTACTTGAAGAAAGCACAATTGTGTGTTGAAATGGAATAAATCCTTCACGTATAGTGTTCCTTGAAGGTCCTCCTGGATGTGGCAAGGTTGGTTTTTCAGTCAGTGCATTCAATTGTGGTACTTTCACTGCAAAATTTAAGGTCTTGTAGTAACTAGATCCTTGTTGCCAGGATGATAGCTGGTGAAACTGGAGTTCATTTTACCCAGGTTCTGAATTTGTTGAAGTTTTGATCTACATTGGTCCTGCTCATATTAGGAATCTTTTCAAGAGATCCAAGGGTGAGAACATAGATTCCTAATGAGAAAATACTTCACTTTGATATGTATAGAGGAACTTGTTTTCCTTTGTGATGCCTTTACTTTGATGACATTTACACTATATGGTAACAAATATATCCGAATCATTCTCTGATATTTAAAATGTGACACTAATAAACCGGTCCTGAACGTGTAACATCTGCCAATGACCTTGTTGTATATCCTTGATTTATAGTAAGCTTGAGATCTTTTGGTTTCTGTGCAGATGAATATGCCATGCATTATAGTCATTGATGATTGGTGAACTGGGAACTAGGTATTAGTACTCTTTCTTTTCCTTGTGTATATCGGTTTTATCTGGCATGAGACTACAACTTGTGGAACAACTTCCTCAGGTTGCTTGGATCGTGAGGCTCATGGTTGAAGGGCCTTACCCTTTAGCAATTGGGCCTTTATCGTTGGGACAGGTCCGACGAATGAACTGTACAGATAAAGTAAGTGTACCAGAGTTTCAAGTCATGAAACTGATTGGAAAGTGCATTACATTTCAAGACTGCTGGAATTGATACTTTGTCAAGAAACATCATGCTAAGCATCTAGCAAGCTTAATTCAGTGATGTTTTGCCAGGATGAAGCAAATGTTGCTGCTATTCTTATGCATATAAGTCTGTCAAGGATTGTTTTGTGCTCCTGTCATGGCATCTTTGATTTTCTGGAGTTTTGAAGTTGTTGATTAAGTCAAGTGTGAAAACCTTTACACTTGTTGATTAAGCTGGAAATGAAGAAGTTGGTTTGAAATTGCTACAGTTGAGGGATGCCTTGGGCAGAAGCTATTCCACCAATAAAATAGTAATTGAACTTGTTGCACGAACAATGATTTGGAGAATGTTGTGGAATTCAAGGTGTTCTAATTTTCAACAGGTTGAATTATCTTATTTATTATTCATGGCTGAAACCAGAAGAACGGAACTGGAATCAACTCAAGCACCAATTTGAAACTAAACAAGGGCAATGAGACAACAATTGTTTTGGTGCTTCAAGTGGTCAGCTTAGCATTTTGATTTATCCATTCCATTTTTAGTGTATTGCTAGCTGTTTTGATTCAAATGTGACTTGTTTCGGTTTTGGTTAAAGTTAGTTCTTATAATGGTTGGTTGGAAGCTATGTACTTATTAGTGGAAGTAAATAGTACTTAGCTACCTAGTCTTGCGGTAAATGTATGATAAGCTCTGTGATTGGCTTTGCCGTACGTTTGTCTTTTTTTGTATTTGTTGCTTGATATTGGTAGAATGAATCATTTTTTTAATCTATCTGAAAATTAGTGAACTAATTATTTATTTTAATGAATGAATATGAAAATTTTGTTTAAAATAAATATAAAAATTTAAGAATAATAAAAAAAGTATGGAAAGTAATTTATGATTGTTCAGTCAAACACTCTTTAGTTTATGTTTATTTTTTCATTTTTACATTAGAGTTTACAATTATCTTCTTCAATAAGCGAAGAAAAGCCTTTCATGTACGTTTCTTCGTTATGGTAAAGAGTAACTTTTAATCTTCCTTTTCTCCTGAGGTGAAGGGGACTAATTTTACATTTTTCTTTGATACAAGTGAAGATAAATCTGAAATAATTCAATTGCTCTCCCACTCTATACTCAACTCGTTAATTATAAGTTAAAACATCTTTTTTTTTTTTGGTTCACATAATACACTTAGATCATATTATGTTTATACACAAAAATATCGTAAAAGTTTCCCAGGGTTCCTTCTCATTCCAAAATTCATTCTCACAATTCGTGTGTAGTTTATTTATATTTAAAGCAACTCAAATGGTTGTTAGAGACAAGAATTAGCTATTATAACAACTAGTTTCAATGACACAGGTCGACAAAGTATTAACTAGTACTTCTGCAGAAATTCTTCGCACGTAAAATCTCTCTTTTAAGGATATTGGTCTAATTTATGTATATAGTGCACAAATCACTTTAAAACCATAACATAGGTTGACCAAATCTCTTAAAATAAAATTTTCAAAACTTTTTAAGTTCAAAAGATTAAGAAGAAATATTCCTTTGACAAGAACTTGACCTTAAACAATTTTAGAACTTCGGCAAAAAGTTCTCAAACTGATTTTGGAATTTAAGGCTTGGTTAAAGGAGTAGCTCCTTATACATAACCTTGCTTTTGGAACTATATGTTTGAAGTAGTGAAATAGGGCTCCTAACTAACGAACTGACTTTCGAATAATTGTACCCTGTTTAGCGTAACTCCTCTCAACTTTTAACCATTTTGAGGTAGGTTGTTGTAGCCAAAAAGGCTCTTAAGAGGAATTGATCAAACTATATTGAAGTAGAGTCAAAAATTTTCTACAATAAATCATGCTTGTAAGCCTACTTGGTATGTATCTTGTTGTTCCCTTTTTGTGGTTCTTATTCAATATATTTTTTCCTTTTCAGAAAAATTATAAAACTACTAAATGAAATAGAGTTAGGGATACAATCAAAGGAAGAGTACAGATGTTGGAATCCTACCATAATCGAATCACGGACGCAGCGAAAACAAAAAAAAATTTACGGATTCTGAGCAAATCCCGATAATTGATTAAACTTGAATAAAATTAAATCTGATTTAGAAATCGTACCTTGTTCGCTTTCCGGAGAAAAACTTAGAAACTTTTTCTCTGAATAATCAATCACAAGCTGTCCAATTGTCCAGCCTCTGATGGTATCCACAGAGCAATTCCAAACTACCTTTGGAGGAAAAAGACAAAAAGTGCTAGCTTTCATAAAGCTCTTCCCTTTAAATAGAAAAATCAAGATAGTCTTTTATTAAAATTAAAACTCTTTAATTATAATTAGAATCAAATTCTAA
>JAOQMP010000210.1:30012329-30038236 GCA_027563575.1 Erythroxylum pedicellare | reverse complement strand
AGGATTGATTCAACTTATCAAGTAAGTTCTAACTTGTGGCGTTAATTCAATTCCTACAATCTTTATACTCTTTGTTAACAATTCCTTGCTGTTTTGGGGGTGACGGGTCTTACTAGATTGATTGAATTTAGGTTTGGAAGCAATCATTGAAACGGAGGTGATCTAGAATTATTGCCATATCAAATCACACACACATTCATGAATATCATAAACTCATGTAAACAATGATGGAATAATTAAGAAAAGTACATAATGCAAATATGCTTCAACCATACATTGTAAACTCACATTTATAAGCCAAATATTGATTTTCAAAGCTCATCAATACAAATTATTCATGTTGTCATGTTGTATCTCTTATTTATAACTATTTAATTTTCTTTCTATGTTAAGCCTGCACATTTGTGTGGTTGTGGATAATGGGAGTTGTGGATATCCAAAGATACCAAATTATGGATACTTAAAGGCATCGAACTATAGATACCCGAAGGTATTGAACTATGGAGACACTATAGTCCAAAAATAAAGACACCAGTGGTGTCAAACTGTAGCAGGCTGCACTATAACCCCATAGTCATGCCTTCTATCCACCACCAAGATAATAAAGCAAGCACTATAACATTTTCCTGTTAACCATTTGCCAATTTCATAATTCATATTTTGACAAATCATACGATATTCATTTGAAATCATAAAATCTGTATTTGCGTTCATACATGCAAATCATAACTTATCACCATTAGAAAGGTATCAAAATCACACTTGTATAATCATACTATACACATATAAGTAATACATATGCATATAAATCATCTTTATACATGTAAATTTCCTTTAGCATACACTATCACCAATCTTAAATTTCAACATTTAATCACCCACTCCATATATGTTAAGTCATATTTCATTTATTTCTACCTTTTTTGCAAAGTTTCATAAACATCTAAAAAGGTTTGAATATGATTCGGTAAAAAAACACGAAAGTGAAAAACTCAAAATAGTGCAATGAGCTAAGCCCATGGTGGGTTTAAAAATAGGCAAACAAATTAATCCAGAAATAAGTTACACGACAATCTCCACTTGTTTTGTAATTTTAACATAGAAAAATTCAATTTAGGCTTTCAGGTCTTCTAAAAATTTATCTTCCTATATCTCTAGTTTCCATGGAACTAAAAATCATACCATTTGGACTTCTAAACTATGGAATATACACCAAACATCACAAGTTACTTCAATACAGGGGTTCACCATTTTCAATCTCAATTTCCAATGTCAGAAAGACAGAATTAAGTTTCATTCTCTTCTACAAACTTTTAGTTATATGTCTTAAGTTTCATCTTCAATTAGAATCACCAAATTTAGAGGTCTATAGCCCAAGTTATGTTGAAAACAATAGGTCTAGTTCAACTGAACCGAGAACCTAAGATAGAATTTCACTAAATGTTATTCTCTCTTGTCATATTTAACCAATTACATGCAAAGTAACACTAGGAAACAATTATAGAAACCATTTCATGTCTAAATAAATCTTTATACACATTTAAATATTCACAAATGCAGAAACTAACTAAGTGTAGTCCCAAACCTTGAAATTTATTAGTTAGTCTTCTTCTTATGCTCTTCCTTCTCTTTCCATTTAGCTTTGCTTGATTCACCAACTAGAAACACCATAAATACATATCTCAATCCTAATTCCAACCTTTTAATTCCAACTCTTTATGAGAAAAGAAAAAAAGATGAACATGAGAAGAAAAACCACTAACTTTTACCTTGATTTTCATCTAGGATTGGCTTGATTCCTTATACAAAATGATTCTTTTCTACTTCCCTTTTCATGAAGTTTCTAGTCTTAGACATATGTTTCAATTCCATTGGGCCATACATTAATTTTTGGTAAAATTGCACATTTGGTCCTTCTTCTTCCTTTAGTTCCCACATTAGAATATAAAATCATCGATTGATTTCATTCTATTCCATCTTTCACATATAATTAGTCATGTCCATGCCTAAATGAAGAAATTACCAATTTACCCCTGTCTTTTAAATTAATTATCATTATGTCCCTTACTATGCTTAGATACACTTAATTCTTTATGTTCACTTCTTAATACACCCTACACATACTATAATGCACATATTATAATGCTTCTAGGATATTTATTGGGGCCTTATATGAGGTCTCCATGGATATGAAAACTTAACCATATCCTGCTAGCTCTCCATTGCCATTAAACTTCATTATAGGGATGATTTCAAGCAACTCCTTCTTAGTATCAACTTCTATGCATACCTTTGCATATCCTACCATTTTGATGTTAGTAGTGTTATCATCCAATGCTATAGGAGTAACCAAATAGCTAGGCTAAATAGCTAAATAACTCAACTCCAAGATTGTTTCTCCACTTTCTGAGAAGGGGGTCGCATTCTGAGTAGATGGGAGAAGAGGGAAGTCTTATTGCTCCAAGTAAGGCTTAGGATTAACTACAGGAGAAGGGGGTGTGGTTGAGGGTCCATATGACATTTTGCTAATAATGGTAAATTATCAAGATCTGGATCAAGAAGGAAAGTTGAACCAGGGATGACTTTAAAAGGAAAGAACCCGATTCAAACCGAAAAAATGAACCAGGAAGCAACAGGTAGGCATAAAAGAGAAGAAGGCAAGGGGAGGAGAAAGGAAGGGAGGCAATGCATGCTATAAAGAAGACACAATCAAAGTGGGAGGGATGGACAACCATTCAATCCCATATTCTTGAGTCCAAGCATACTAATGTTAACTTTGTAACTTTTAATAATTTTAGGTCTTATATATCTTCTCCCTCGGGTATTCTTCTTCTTTTTTTACTTGTGTCACTATAAGAAAACACTCCAACAGAGAGTTTTTTTTTTAAATAATAACATTAGACTAAAGGGGATCAATGCATACATAAGGGGAACTTATAAATAATAGGAAACAAAGCAACATCTCTATAACTAATAAACATGCGGTTGATCAGTAAAAGAATGACATGTTTATATTTCTTTTGGGATTTGGAGGGAATCAGACCAAGACTTCAGGGTAAGCATCTCGATTGAAGATCCACCACCATTTTTGATACTTTAATAAGTTCAACTCTCCCGCCATTACTAGGGAAGGTTGAATCTATCTTCACCGCACTCACAAACAAATATAGTAGTTAGTCGAACAAAATTACAAAAAAGGATTTAATCAGACACAAGGGATCAATGACAAAAGAAACATAGTCTTTGAAAATTTCTTATTTTTAGTGGCAACAAAATTGTGACTATGCATTATAGTCATTTGCCGTATTCCTTTTTGTGTTCTATTAATATGTGCCAATAAACTTCTAATTAATTTTCTTCATTCTTATATCGAAAAAAATTATAGTTGTTTTCTAGTAAATAAGTATTATTCAAATCATTAAATACATAAAATGACTGATAAATAATGTAATTTAAATAAATTATTCAATGAATAAGTTATTTAAAATTAAATAATAAAGTTAATTTCAATAATATTTATAAGAATTAATCTATCTCAACTCTTATAACTATTTTTTTTATTTTGATTAGCTGTGAATTGAATCACCCCATAAAACCAATCTTTTTAATTTCATACCATAGTAGTTAGAAAATGGTACAAATTTGTTGCATTTCGTACTAGCTGGTGGTACTGTTCAATGTTTAAAATATTAGTCAAATATTGGTTAGTACTGTAACTTTTAAAAAAAATAGAGGACTAAAATGTAAAAAAAATGCCTAACAAATTGTACCCATTCAACCATTCCCCCTATGTTGCAGTTTGCTTGCTCCTCTCCTCCACCAATCACTAGTCCCATAACCATCATCATCAATTTTCGTTAGTTGCCAATCGCACTAGCCATTGCCATTCACTAGTCGTATTATCGCACTTGCCAATAGCCACTCTCCAGTTACACCAACCAATCGTGCCATCGTTGTGAATCGCTGCCAGTTCCTACCAATCATCACCCTCTTGTGTTGTGTTGTGTTCTAAAATTGTAGTACTATGACTTGTCACTTATGAGCTTAAGCCAAGGTTGCATTTTGTTAGTATGTTTATGTATGTGGATTGTGGAACCATGTATGTGTATGTGTGATTGCTTGTGTTGTAAGCTTGTCGATGTAGTGTACCATCTATCATGGATGGCTTGTGAAATGTGAAATATGAAATTGTGATTTTGGAACATTAAAATGGAAGTTTAAATTTATGTCATTCATAAAAATTATCATATTATTCACTTGGAAATTAGAATTGGTTATGTTTCTAACTTTTTGTGATGATTGAGAACTAGAATTTTAAATTGGATTATGAGTTTGAGGTTATTCTTGTCTAAAATTTAAGATTGAGATATACTGAATTTTGAATGAAAGGTTAGTCTTTATTATAAATGGTATGTATTATAAATTTAATTTTGTAATCATCAAAATGGATTAGTTAATTTATGGTTGAATTATATGATTTGTAATTATACAAATTGAATTATAATTATGAGTTTATATCTATAATTGGATTATTTAATCAATTAATCAATAATTATACAAAATAAGTTATAGGTAAGAGTTTATGATTCAATCACATAATTAAACAAAATAGGTTATAATTGTGAGTTTTTTTTAAATTATGTATTCATACAAAATAAGTTATAATTGTAATTTTATGATTGAATTATGTGATTACACAAATTGAATTATTGATGTGAGTTTATAGTTGAATTATGTAATAATATAAAATGACTTATATAGTTCTGACTTTTGACTTTATGAATGAATTATATAATCATATAAAATAGGTTATAGTTGTGATTTTATTTTTGAATTGTATGATTACACAAAATAGCTTATAGCTGTGATCTTATATTTGAATTTTGTAATCAAACAAAAAGAGTAATAGTTTTGTAGCACTCGATGTATATATTTAATGTTTGGATTTAGAAAGAAACAGGAGTTATTGCGAAACTATTATTGATCTATTTCTTCATTTTTTAAAACAAATTTATTTTAATATGAAGTTATTAAGTTAATCTTGATATATTTCTTCATTTATTTTTACTGATAAGTGGAAGGAAGTTCAAGTACTCCTAGTAATTCAACCACTTCAGAATGATTCAATGATCCAGCTTGGGCTCATGTTGGATTGGTTATCAGAATGAAGAACTATACCGTTTGTTTGTTTAGTAACATGCATTTGAAAGGTGGAGAAATCACTAAATTAAAGAAGCATTTAGCTAGGGTCAAAGGTGTTGTGGAGCCTTATAAAAAAAGTGAGTTGTGATTTAAAATTACAAATAAAGACTTTATTGAAAGAGTATTAGCATGAGAAAGATAGAAGGAAAATATTAAACTACGAAATTGGTAGTGAAATTTTTCTTGTAGTGGTCAAGATTATAGTGCAAATTTTGAAGCTGCTAGTATTCCTACCAATGAAAAGGAAATATTGAGCCTGATGTTAGGAAAAGGAGAAGATATGTGTCTAATTTTTTTGTAGCATGAATAACTCTTAAAGCTCAATCTTCAATCTATAATGCCTTACAATTTAGAGAATGACTCATAATGTAAATATGCAATGACTAGATGGTGGTATGATTTAAATATATTATTCAATGATGTCCAGTTTATTATTATCAACATATGGTAGATGTTATTGCCTCTTATGTTCCATGATACAAAGCTCATTCAATTTAGGACTATAAAGGCAAAACTCTGAGTAGCTTTATTTATGAAACAAAAGTTATTTAGATGAAAGAAGAATGACTTTTTGGTTTCAATCATGCGCGATGGCTGGACAAATAGAAGATAGGAAACCATTATTAATTTTTGGGTTCAACGGAGATAATGTTTTTAAAATATATTGATGCATCAGGCCTTATTAGGAATGATGATAGTCTATTTCCAATATTTGATGAAGTTGTAAATAAAGTTGGGCAATAAAATATTGTTTAGTTCATTACTGATAATGATTTCGCTTATAAAGTAGCTGGAAGAAGATTGCAAAATTAGTACAATTCTTTTTATTGGACTCCTTGTTCCATTGATCTAATGTTGAAAAATATAGGAGATGTTAGATATTTTCTTATTATTGATGAGACTGTATAGAAAGCAAAAAAAGGTGACCAAGTTCATCGGTAATTATGCATGGGTTATAAATTTAATGAGAAAGAATTTCATAAATGGTATGAATTTGTGTCGTCGTGTTATTACTAAATTTGTAACTAATTTCTTATCACTTTAATGTTTTATTTTGATGAAGAAAGATTCAGACAAACATTTTCAAGTGATAAGTAGGTTACGTCTCATCATGTTAGGTAGAATGCTAGATTGAAGGTTTCTAAAATTATATTTAAAGATAATGAATCTTGACCACAATGTTAATTTGTCATCCAAGTTTGTAAGCGTTTGATAAAGATACTTTGTCTTATTGATAGTGATAAGAAGACAATAATTGGTCACTTTTATGATACCATAGAGAGGGCGAAGGAAGTAATCAAGGCCAATATGAAAAATACATCTTCTTTGTATCCACCTTATCTTGCAATTATCAATGAGAGATAAGAAAGATAACTTTACTCTTGTTGTTTATAAATGGGGCATTTTTTAGTCCTAGTGTCTATTTCAGACCAAGTTTATAAAGAAAGTTAAAGTTAATAGGAGAATACTATTAATTATTACAACAATTGTTACTCATGAGATGATGCAATATCTCTTAAGCTCACAAATAGAGATTTATAAAGATGCTTATGGTGATTATGAGATGTCAATTATTATTCGTCAAGGAGACAAACTTAATCTAGATTTTTTTATTTTTGTTACTTGTTAAAAATTAATCATCACTTTATTAATATCTCTTAAGCTCACAAATAGAGATTTATAAAGATGCTTATGGTGATTCTGGGATGCCAATCCTTATTCGTCAAAGAGACAAACTTAATCTAGATATATTTTTTTATTTTTGTTACTTGTTAAAAATTAATCCTCATTTTATTTTGTTTATAATGCTACTTTTGTTGTCTTACAGTTGCTTGGTAGAAACAATTCACAAGTGGTATTTCAAAATTGTAAAAGTTTACAATTTAAATTCAAAGTCAATGTGTAAGTGCAAAAAGACGTGAATCGGATTTTATAGATGAGAGTGACTTAGAAGATAATTTTTGATGAGAAAGTACTAACATGTCATTTTGTGTAATGAATTTAAAAATGATGAGAATTTTGTACTAAATAAGAATTGTGACCAATGCAATTTGAGTGGGTATTTGATTGAATAAAGTTCTAGGTTTTTATTCTTCCTCTTCTTTTAATTTCACCTATGCTTGATTTGTATTTTAAATTCTATATATGTAATATAAATATAATTGTAAATATTTTTGTTTCAGGCTTCACTTCTAGTTAGTTATTTCCTCAGCACGAACTCTTATTGTAAATTGTAATAGCTAGGGAGTCATAAATATTTATTATTCTTTTTATTTGATGTTTTGATATAGTTATTATTTATTATACGATGAAACTGTAACATTTTAAATATTTTATATTGTTCTTAATTTTGTATTTGTATTATGAAATATGTGAGAAGCAATATTAATAAAAACAAATGGATTACTGTTAATTTTTAAATTTTTATTATTATGATTTTTGAAAATAGTGTTGATATAAAATTATAAATTATATAATACAATATATTGAGTGACTATTTTATAATTTTAAAATTTTAAGGATTATTTTATAAATTTAAAAATTACCCTAAATAGTATTTGGTTTTGATCGATACCAAGATAGTACCGTACTATAATAAAATTTGATATCGATATTGACACGGTATTTATAATACATGAGACACAAATTAATTATGTGTCTCCACTCTGCTACTTGGTGGCTAGTTAGCTTTAGGCTATGTTTGGTTAGGTATTTATTAATATAATGGAATGCAATATAATATTATTATATCGTTTAAGAGCAATGTTTATAATAGAATTGAATGGAATGAGATGAAAGGGGAGGATTTTATATTATATTCCATTACTTCACAAAAAGTAAAAATAAGTTATATTCGATTCGGAGAGTTTAAGATGGAATATAAAATAATAAACAACATTTCAATATATTATATTATGAATCCTTCTTCCAAATAATATTTCATTATATTATATTACAAGCTTTTCTGTCTCTTTCAAATAATAATTTTCTAATATTACATTTAATTACATTATATTATATTTAATAAAAAAAAATTTATGTACAACCAATTACAACCTTAAAGGACAAAATTTTAAAATTTTCGTGTTAAATTGGGTATTAGCTCGATATCTTACGGAGCACTACATAATTTTAAATTTTGTGTTAAATTGGTAGCTACCTCGCGCTTCACTCCAAGTGGTAGGACTTAGGAGAGAATAAGAGAGGGAGATATGGAACAAAAGCTGAGAATAAGAATAGAGCAAGTAGTCCGACAAATCCTGGAAGAATCCGACATCAATTCCACTACAGAGCACCAGATTAGGAAAGCTGCTTCTCAGAAGCTCGACCTTGACCTCAACAAATCTGAGTACAAGGCTTTTGTCAGGCACGTCGTCAATACCTTTCTTGAAGAACAACAGACCAAAGAAGAACAAGCAAGCGGTTCGAATGACAACGAGTACGATGATGACGGTGATCTCATAGTTTGTAGGGTCAGTGTTGACTCTCCTTTTCTGGGTTTTTGGTTGCTTGTCGGATTTTCGTTCTTGTTCTAATTTTCCCCTTTTCTGATTCAGTAATTTAATTTTTATTGCTGATTTCGTTTGGGTAGTTTAGAAATTTGCTCAATGTTTTTGGGATTTCTTTTTTGGTGATGTGTTTAGTGTGTTTTCCTTTTCTTCCAATGGCTTGGCAAGAATATATTCAAGCTTGTAATTGAAGCATTACCTCTTTGTTAAGTTTCTTTGCTTAAATGTTTAGCTGTCAGATAAGAGGAGAGTGACAATCCAAGACTTCAGGGGAACAACCTTGGTCTCAATAAGGGAGTACTACAAAAAAGATGGGAAAGAACTTCCCAGTTCCAAAGGTATATATATATATATATATATGCACACACATTCGCTGTGCTTTCATATATTAATTCTTACCTTATTTATCTTTCTTCTTTTGTGTTTTATTTTTCTTTTTAGCTTGATGTCAAGATTCAGAAACAATTAAGAAATTTTTTTCCGTCCAACTACTAGTTAAGAGGAAATTACTACTTCTGCTGAGATTAGTTACCATGAGATGTACTCTGTTAATTCTCGAATATGAAAAAAAAAAAAATTGCAGAAGTTGAAAATATGTATGTTGCTTGGTGTCGGATAGATTGTAAAATCTGGTGTTACCTGATGCTATGAGTTGATCCTAATAAGGGAGGATCCAAATTTTGCTTGTAGTGGTATACTTATATGTTGGAAGATAGTTGCTCTTTCATCTCTTTTAGCTGCACCATAATGGTTTCCTGTTACTTTCAAATGACTAAATAGGTCGCAAAGATTGTTTTCTGATATAAAAATTATGAGCATAAATGACTGGCTTTTGTACTTATGTGTATATGTTAGTGTTCTCTCTCTTTTGAGTGGGAATGTTGTTGAAGAGGGTATATGACACTAGGATTGTATTACAAAGAAAACTTGAAATCCATGTCAATGAAGCTTATGTGCATGAACTCACACAAAGCATATGGAAAGGACAATGAAAACTTATTAAGATAAACTTATCGTCCATACAGTGTTTTCAAATTTTGAACTGGTATTTGTATCGTGGAAACTGTTCTCATCAATTCTTTAATTTGAGGGTTGGAAGAATTCTCGAGTTTTACTTTCTGAGGCTCATCAATCAGTTTGATGTAATTTCATATTCTAAGAAAAGGTTTAAGAATTTGCCTCTGGTCTGGCATAGACTCTTACTCCTTGATCAGTTTCTTCATTCATAATAGATGAAGAGGAAATGTTTTTATGAACCCTTCCCTTGGTTGAGTTGTAGAATGTCGTATATCTTGCATTTGCTCCGTCTTGTGATTGAATTATTTCAGCGGGAAACAAAATAGTCTCTTGGTACTGTGAGACTTGTTTGTGATTAGCACCAATCAATGAATGAACTTCAATAAAATCTACAGTATTTTTTGTTGATAACTTGATGAAAATTTTCATATCATAGGTATTTTAGTAGATTTATTTTGTTTTGTACACATCTCTGTTATTAACGATTTATGGTGAATACATGCTCCTCTCTTCTAGGATCATTCATACAATTGCAATGGTTTAAGTCATTTGAATTTGAATAACTTCGCTTCATTTATATATGTGAAGTATAGCGGTGTATTTAAGCATAACTGGTATTCACATGACATGTTATACTTCAGTCCTTGTTTATGGAAGCATCTTGTAAGTTAACAATACAGTCTGATTTATCTATAATCCATTTGGCGTCATGCCTAACCTACAAAAGCTTCGAGTTTCGATTTTTATTGTTCTATGTTTGATTGTTGTAAATGCCTCTGTCTCACACTGTACCATAAAGAAAGAAAAAGTAGAATTTTCCCTCTATTCTCCAGTGTATGCATAGGATTGTGTTGTTTATAAGGTTAGCTTAAGTTATTATAAGTTGAGCGATTTCTCTGCTTTTTTTTTTTTTTTTGAAATATGAGACAAGTACAACAGTAGCACGTGAAGTTCTATGAACAATTTACTTATTTTATGTTCACAGGTATAAGTTTGAAAGAAGAGCAATGGTCAATCTTGAAGAAGAATATACCTGCGATAGATAAAGCCGTTCGGAAAATGGAGGACAGAGTTAAGTGATTTGAGCATGCATTTTGAAGATGCAGCTTCGAATAGATGTTTCTAGGCTTTGCTCAGGTGATGTCATCTTTTGAACTTTTGACTTGGCTGTTGATTTTTCTTAAGGATGCTGCGCTCGGATGCTTTTGTATTGCTGTCCATTTTGTGTTTATGGTGGTTTGTCTTGGCCAGTCATAAATATAAAGATCAGTCTACTGTGTTGAACAGAAGCCTTTAGATCGTACTTCACTATTCATTGTTTGCTTTTTTGATTTTGTCCATGTCCGATATCTGTCAATTCTCAGTAATCGGGTGTATGAAAGGGAATTAATTAACTAGATAATCTCAAAGATAGGGCAATAACTTAAAGAACAAAAAAGAAAGGTATGGATGATAATATTGTAATTTAAGACTATAGTGGGCAGTATGCATCCCTACATTGATCTGAACAATTTCCCTGGAATGCGTACCAACTTGGAGCCCAGCTAACTGAAGAAGAATTTCTCCACGATACCAAATTACTAAGCTTTTGTCAGAATTATTCAGTTTCAGGTAACAAAAATGAGGAGAGTGACAAAGGGAGTCTAATATGACGTTTGTTTTTAACATCGGTAATAAAAATAAGGAGAGTGACAGAGGAGTCTAATATGACGTTTGTTTTTAAGATCTGTAATATTTGGTTACTGATAGTCTTAGCTTTAGATTGTTAGGACTGAGTTGTAGGCCTGAATGTAGACTTGGTAAATATGCAAAGTTAAGAAAATTTGAGATTGCTAGAGGCTGACTACTTTACCAATTATACTTTGGTTATATTTATAAGAAAATAAAAGAATAGACTTTATTGATTATATTCATTGAACCTGAAATGATTATATAAAAACTTTAGGATGCTTGTTGGGTAGAATTATCAAATTTAATTAAAATTCAGTTAAAAAAATTTTAGAAGTCTTGATTCTATATTCAATACAACGAACGATCTTACTTTTTCAAACTCAAATTTGACGTTATTAAAATTTCAAATTTTAAATCCAAACCATAAATTAATGTATTTGGCAACTTCAGACTTCACAGTAAATCCAAGAAATTGAGAATATTTAATTTATAACTTATTATTGGCTTGTGGTATTATGCTTAATTATGTTGCTTCCATGATTAATCCCTTTAATGTATTCAATAAGTTATTAGGTCCGTCAATTAACAGAGACAAGAGCCATTTAATGGGTTCAGTTAGAGTTGAACAAATTTCATTTTGCTTAGTTGAAATATCAGGGTTGCAAAACAAATTCCCTCTATTCACCTATCTAAGGGTACTTATAACAAATTAGGGGCTCACATATAGGCAAATTCAAACCTTATTTGATTCTATGTAAAGGAGAATAACTCAATGGAGGACCAAGTGTCTCTCCTTTACGAGTAAGCTGTAACTAGTCCTGTAATATACCTTTCCATAAAGCCTATGTTCAAATATTCAGAGGATATTCAAAAACTTACCTTATGAGAATAGCACATTAACTTCTTATAGCATCAAACATAACACAAGTATTCAAAATGGTCAAATCTCCTCATTATATTGACAAAATAAACTTACTTACATTGTACCATTACTATTCATATCCTTGTAATTTACATCACATAACATTTGAGAGTTTACAACTCTATACAAAATGTTTAACTTGATATGAGAAGCTAAATAAACACATCTTAACTAGACTCCTCAGATATCAGCTGACTAGACTTTTGAGTCATACTTGTTCTCAAAATAATAGTACAAGAATTCTACTTGGTAGTCTTAGAATTCGCTTGTACATAAAAATCAACGTTGCAATTTTGATGAATTTGTGAACTTAGTGAGTGACCGATCATCGATGTGTTCACTCCAGTCAAAACATAAATGTCAAGTACATAACCAATTTCAAGAAGTTTAACACATCATCCAGTATCAGATCCCACATCACATTTTGTTATATTTCAACAAGTACAAAATATATACAAACATTTTGTAACACTACTTTAGAACAATCCATTAATTTATCTCAATCATTCATATGATTCATGTAAGGTTATATATATGCAAATGCACATGTGACCCTGTTTTCATTTTACTTTGTTGTGATCGAGCACCTATTTACTGACCCATATCTATTGTAGATATCGGGCTCATTTCATTTACTGTCCCGTATCTGTTATGGATACTAGGCTCATTATTAATTCATCCTGTGGCTCTTTGTGCGCAATTTCTAGGCTTAAAGCTCTTTTTTATGTTGGTCACTTCGGTTACAACTCCTTTATCTGATCATGAATATCAATGTAATGGAAAACATCGATTCAGATAATATGCTATCAATGTTTTTCATTCAATGTGTTCATGTCATTTATCACATTCTTTGAACCTGAGTCCAGCATTCAACATTCAATTAAGTACACATTCCATATTACATAAACAATTTGAAAACACTTCCATATACAATTTTAAGTAACAAACTCCTCGAACCAACAATGTTCGAAATCATAGCGATCAGATAAGTAATAATTCCTTAACTGAAAGTTAACCAAAAACAATGCAATCATAGTAAGAAATATCTAAGTTAACTTATAGTACACTCTAGAAAAGTTATTGTCTTGATGATTCAGAAATGTCTGGATGCTGACGATCAACTTATGCTTCTTTAGTCATGCAATACACATATATTTTACACGTTACTAAGTTGATCAATCATATGATTATTCACTCATGCACATGTATACAAGTTCATTGGATGCTCAATTGACTTTTCGGGTATGTATTCTTATTTATAAATCTTGACCATTCAAACATCACAGCTTGTACGCATCTAGTTTGTAATTAGGCTTATATCTTAAGTAAGCTTGATTACTCTAAATTCATCAATCATACATTCACCAACCTTTCTAGCAATATATATTCACACAATTTCCCAATTCTTATTCATTAATACCTAGTTCACATTACTCGTATCTTTTGGATCCCATTTGCATTCATAAGAACACCTTCATTCATTTAACACTTATAAATTCCAGATTTTAGATATATTGATTTCAAAACAATCTATTCCTTAAGTTAAAACATCAATTAACAACTTAAACTTATCAAACTCTTAACCAATTAATTAAACATCAATCTAGGTTCATTTCAGACCTTAATCAAGTCTAAATACACCAAAGTAAGGTACCTTATCCTTAGTTGATTCAACAATCACACAAAATAGAAAATTTTCATTTCAAGGCATTGCCCACGATCTTGGAAGACCTTCCCACGATCTTGGGATGAGTGAACCGAATGTTCACTCTCCATTTTCCTTCAATTTCTCCAGATTCTAGCACCTTCATACCAATCCAAACATCTTCATATTAGTCCATTAATTATACCTTAATTATACTTCAATTCCTTATCAATTTCATCTCCAATTCTAACTTAAAATCATTTAATTGGCAGGTCATAAACTATTTATCTTTCATACGTACAAAAACAAAACAGAAACTTTCATTCACTTAATCTCATCATATATGTGGTCCATAGTTTTTTTCTAAATTCAAGAACACTTCACTAGCACCTTTCTTTAGCATAAATTCACCTTCATTTAAAATTCAAATCTCAATCTAAATCATCCATATAGCAACCTATAACCTAGGGTTCTCATACATCAAAACCAAAACAGAACAGTATCCAATTCATGTATCATTTTTCCAGCACACTTCATCATTAACACTACATGCTATCCATCTCAATTCAATCATCATAAACTATCTATTGCAACATACCACAAAGATTAGTACTTTACTTACTTGTTTAGCTTAAGTTCCACCTCAATTCATCAAGTATACTTTGCCTTATATGCATGCAAGATTATCTTAAATATAAGGTGGAATTGGATAGGTTTTCAGCAACGATAAGAGACAAAAGCATGTACAACAATGATCTGGTTCTATAACTATCTCTATGAAGGTAAAAGCATGGATTTTGGTGTGGCAATTTAACAAAACTTAGGCAAAATGAAGAGATGTAAAGTGGAGCAAGCTTTTGGCTATGAAAGAAGAAGAAGATGTGAGTTTCAGTAAAAAGTTACAAATGAAGCAACTTGCCATGTGTGTGTCGTATGGTGTGATTAGTGTTAAGACACTTATCAAGAGTTTAGGCTAGTTACATGTGCTCTCTTCACGCTGCCATTTGTCACCTAAATCTTAAGCCATTTGTCACTTAATTATTTATGTCAAATGTCACTCAATTCTACTGCCATGTGTAACTTATTTCATAGCTTAGTCATCCTAAAATTTTATGTGTCAATTTTACATTTTTCCTAAACTAAATGCACATTTTAATTCATCAATTTTCCAATTGTAACAATTAATTCCAAATTTACTAATTATAATCCACCAAACTAAAATTCAAGACATAAGCAATACACAATCCACATCGTGATCATTTTAAACCTTTCATACCTCAGAATATGTTAATTGAGTGCACATACAATCTTGGCAATGTTTACTAAATCATGATTCATGTATGTATGTGAATATTATATATGTGAATGAAATGCACTTCATAAATGCTTAAATGATACGACTCAATGTCTAAGATTCTAACCATTAGTAAGTTTTGGAACCTGGGTTATTATAATTCTCTTCCTTTAGAAATTTCGTCATCGAAATTCTTACCTGATTGATCAAATAGATGGAGGTACCATTTCCTTATGTTTTCCTTCGTCTCCCGTGTGGCTTCTTCTCTTAAATGGTTCCTCTAAAGGACTTTAATCAATGGGATTACTCAGTTTCTTAATTGCTTAGTATGATAACTAATTATTTTGACCGGTTCCTTTACATAACTCAAATTAGTTGCAATTTCAACTTCCTATGCCTATAATACATATGTTGGATTTGACCTATATCTCCTGAGCATACTAACATGGAACATATTGTGAATTTAAGACATCTTTAGTGGTAATGCTAACTTGTAAGCCAACAGTCCTATTCTCTTAGTAATCTCATAAGGACCAATGTATCTAGGGCTTAACTTTTCCTTTTTACCGAATCTCAACACTCCTCGCTAAGGTAACACTCTCAAGAACACCTTATCTCCCACTTAATAGTCCATATCCCTTCGATGTTGATCCACATAACTCTTTTGCCTGCCTTGAACTGCCCTGATCCTATTACGGATCAATTTTACCTTATTAATGGTATCTTGAATCAATTCTAGGCCTTCAACCATCTTTAAGCCATCTTCATTCCAATACAAAGGAGATCGACACTTTCTACCATATAACACTTCATATGGAGCCATACCAATACTACTGTAATAATGATTATTATATACAAATTCAATGAGAGCTACATATTAATCTCATGCTTTTTGAAACTCTAAAATACAAGCTCTGAGTATATCTTCAACAGTCTTATTTGTTCTCTCACCCTGTCCGTCTGTCTAAGGATGAAATGTTGTACTAAAATTCAACTTTGTACCCAATGTTAGTTGTAAAATGCCCCAAAATCTAGAAGTAAATCTAGGATTCCGGTTTGATACAATTGATATTGGAACTCCATGTAAGATCACTATCTCATTAACATACCTCCGAGCTAACTAATCCAGTGTGTTATTCTCTCGTACAGGTAAGAAATGTGTTGATTTCATCAATCTGTCAATAATGACCCATATAACATCATGTTGGCTTAGAGTCCTCGGCAAACCCATAATGAAATCCATTGTGATCCTCTCTCATTCCGGAATAGGTAATGATTGTAACTTCCCAACTGGAGCCTGATACTCTGCCTTAACTTGTTTTCATGTCAAACATTTAGCCATATACTCAGCCCTTGCTTCTTCATCCCTGGCCACCAAAAATGTTATTTCAGAGTACTGTACATCTTGGTAGTACCAAGATGCATAACATAAGCTGCCATGTGAGCTTTTTCTGAAATTTCTTTTTTCAAATCATCAACATCAGGTACACATAATCTCTACTTCAACCATAATGCACTATCTCTCAACTCAAGCTCGGAACTTGAATTTTGCTTAAACTTCTTAATAAGCTTCACTAATTCTGGATCCTTACTTTGAGCTTTTCTAATCCTTTCATATAATACTGGTCTAAGCTTTAACGTAGCTAACAATGCTTCATTCTACCCTAAACTTAGCTCAACATTCAATGCTCTCAATTGAACCAGGTTTTGTAACCTCGATGTTTAAACTAGTGCTACACTACTATTAGATTTCCTACTTAATGCATCAGCCACAAAATTAGCTTTACCTAGATGGTATTCAATTGTCCAATCATAATCCTTAAGCAGTTCAATTCATCGCTATTGTCTTATATTCAGCTCCTTCTGACTCAACAAATATTTCAAACTTCTATGATCTATAAATATCTGAAATGTTTCACCATATAAATAATGTCTACAAATCTTCAAAGTAAACACCACTATAGTAAGCTCTAAATCATGAACCGAATAGTTAAACTCATGAGAACTTAACTATCTTGATGTATATGCAATCACTCTACCATACTACATTAGAACACATCCTAATTCTTGGTGTGAAGCATTACTATACACAACATATCCTCTAGATCCAGATGGAATAACTAACATCGATGCCGTAGTTAATCAATGTTTTAGTTCCTTAAAACTCCTTTGACATTCATTAGTCCATCGAAAAGGTACATTCTTCTTCATAAGCTTTGTCAAAAGGGTTGAGATCAATGAAAGCCCCTAGAAAAACCTTTTGTAATAACCTGCTAGTCCAAGAAAACTCCGAATCTCAAATACATTTTTAGGGACTTCCCACTTCATCACTGCCTCAACTTTCTTTGGGTCTACCTATATGCCATATCCTGATACTATATGACCTAAGAACAACACTTGATCAAGACAAAATTCACATTTACTAAACTTGGCGTACAATTACTTCTCTCTCATTATCTGTAAGACTAACCTTAAATGCTCATAATGTCTCTCTTTGCTCTTTAAGTGCACCAAAATATCATTTATGAATACAATCACAAAGTCATCTAAGTAAGGCTGAAATACCTTGTTCATCAATGTTATAGAGGTTACTGGAGCATTCATCAACCCAAAAGGCATCACCAAAAACTCAAAGTGCCTATATCTAGTTCTAAATGCACTTTTTGGTACATTAGCTTTTATTATCTTCAATTGATAATACGCTGACCTCAAATCAATTTAGTAAACACCTATGCTCCCTTTAACTGATCAAGTAAATCATTTATTCTCTGTAAGGGATATTTATTCTTCATTGTCACCTGATTCAATTGACTATAATCAATGCATAATCTCAAAGTCTCATCTTTCTTCTTCACAAACAAAACTAGAGCTCTCTAATGTGACGCACTGGGCTTGATAAAGCCCTTATCTAACAACTCCTACAACTGAGTCTTAAGTTTCTTAAGTTCCACAGGTGCCATCCTATATGGAGAAATAGATATAGGAGCAGTACCTGGAATAAAGTCAATAATGAACTCTGCTTCTCTATCTGGGGTAATCCCGATAATTTAGTGGGAAACACATCTAAGAAATCCCTAACAATAAGAATATCATGTACTATTTGCTCAGGTTGGGTATCAGTCACATAGGTTAGATAAGTCTCACATTTACTTCAAATCATCCTAAAAGCACTCATTAATGAAATCAATCTGGCTGGCACTGCTTGACTAACACTTCGAAATATTACTCTTGGTTGATTAGGAGATTCAAGAATGACTTCTTTAGTATATCAATTCATTATAGCCTTGAGCAATAAGCCAATCCATACCTAAGATGAGGTCTATCTCTTTTAACTATAGTACTATCAAATCAGCTTTCAACTCAGCCTGGTCAACTCGAATAATACTACTGGTGTACTCACCTCTAAGTCACATTTCAATATCTCTCTCTCACAATGCAATTTAGATGCCAAATGTGATGTGATAAGTGAATGCATAGATCTTGGATCTAACAATGCAAATGTCTCAAATTGAAAGACATGTAACATACTTGTAACAACATCTGGAGAATTCTGTGTCTCCTTTCTAGTAATAGCAAAGATCCTAGCTTGGGACTGTAGTTGGTTACTCCAAACCTCAGTTCTAACGCTAGGACCTGCTAAACTTGTTCTACTCCTACCTCTGCTTCTCTTTCCTGCTCCATTAGCTCTACTTTGCTGGACAGTCGTCTCAATCACTGATTCTCCTCTCACTCTAGACTGTGCTCCTAAAATCGTGGGATAGTCTCTAATCTGATGCTCAAAAGAGCCACAACGCAAGCAAGACCCTAATATCTTCCAACACTCTCCACCATGTTTCTTTCCACAATGCTCTCAACTAGGCATCTGTTGTGTTTGCCCTCCAAATACTTGACCTCTACCGCTACCAGCATAAACAAAACAGCCTCTCGGTCTAAACCTCGATTGTCTCAATCTAGTCTATGATCGAAATGATCTATTCTAGCGTTTATTGAATCTCCTACCAGAATCAACTTGAGACTCACTAGGCCCTTTTAATTCTGAACTCCTGCCTATAGTCTCCTTGTCCATCCTTCAATAACAGTTCAATTCAGATTGAAGCAACTCGCAACTCAGTAAAACTACTCAAATTGGTAATAACCAATCTTGTCCTAATCTGTTTATTCAATCCATCCTCAATACACCTACATTTATCCTCCTCAGTCAAAATCAAAGTAGTAGTATACCCCATTAATTCATTAAACCGCACCTCATACACGGCTACAGTGAGATTGCCCTATTTCAAAGCTAGGAATTCCTTCATCTTTCTATCCAACTAGATCTTTGACATATAATTCTCCTTAAAGACCTTTAGAAAGTCTTCCTATGTTAGTCTACAAGGTTGGGCAGAACTGCCGGGAACAGTCTTCTAGCACTGATAAGCTGGACCTTGAAGTAATGAAACTGCATAGTTAAACCTTTCATCAGACTCACAATCCATCTGATCAAATACCCTTTCTATTCCCTCTAGCCAACCTTCTACGTCCGTAGGGTCTATACATCCATAGAAGTGTACAAGCCCCTGCTTTCTAAGTTTATCATACATCCTTTCTCTCCTCTCAAGACCCCTTTGAGGCATTTGGTCAAACTGGGACACTGGGGACTCTTTATTGGCTCCTATAAACTCAAGGTCAGCTAATTCTATGACTCAATCTCCTATAGCGGATGACCTAAAACAAGCAATAAGGGTGATCACTATACGAGTCTCTTACTATATGTCAGGTTTAAATGCTTATATATGTCCTTATGGATGTCAAACCAGGATTTAATACCAAAATTGTAACATACCACTTTCGTAAAGCATATACCGAACATCCAGAGGATATTCAAGAAGATACGCTATGAGAATGGCACGTTAGAACAATCACATTAACTTATTACAACATCACACATAACACAAGTATTCAAAATGATCAAATCTCCTCATTATATTCAAAAAATAAACTTACTTACATTGTACCATTACTACTCATATCCTTGTATTTACATTACATAACATTTGAGAGTTTACAACTCCATACAAAATGTTTAACATGAAATGAGAAGCTAAACAAACACATCCTAACTAGACTCCTCAAATATCAACTGACCAAACCTTTAAGTCATTCTTGTTCTCAAAAGAACAATATAAGAATTCTACTTGGTTGCCTTAGAAGCTAGAACTCCTTTGTATCTGAAAATCAACGTTGCAGTTTTAATGAGTTTGTGAACTATCATCGATGTGCTCACTCCAGTCAAAACACAAATGTCAAGTATATAACCAATTTCAAGAAGTTTAACACATCATCTAGTATCAAATCCTACATCACATTGGTTGAAGGTAGTGCATCAATGGAGATTAAAGCACATTAATCAATGTAGATCAAAGCACGTTAACAATTTTCCAACTAGAGAACTAGCTAAAAGAATCCTCAAACTCACTTTCTGTAACTCATTTCTACTAATAGAAGTTGTTACATCAATGCACCTGATCTCATGTGCTAAGATGAAGATTCCTTCTTTTAGAGAACTAAAAGCCTTAATTTATAAAGAGATTTTCAAGGGAAAGGGGGTAGATGGATAATTCAATCATACTAACTGGAACTTGATCTAAAGGGAACATATAATAGAAGAATCTAGAGTTAGAAAAACTTAATCTATATTAGCTAAGGTTTAAAATTTCCTAATCCTGATTTTGTATCGTTGCTTTTATAAACAGACTTTACCTTCACGTTTCCTATTCAAGCTTTTTATTCCCCTATGAACTATCAAAATGGATTTTTGTAGGATACGTAGCAATTTTCTTGTTTATTTTTGTTAAAGGCCATTCTCTGGGTCTTTTCACTTCCCTTTTAGGGCTATTAATCAATTTATTTTTAACTTACAAAAAATAAACCACAGATCTATTGGCACTAAATTTTTTAAATTAGATCTTTAATTTTGAAAATCATTATCAATTTGCCTATTTCCATTGTGTTCCTTTAATTGAGCCTTCATCTATTATTTTAAAACATATCTAAAAGCAAGAGCACGACATAATGAGACCTTGAATTATGTTATTAAATGCAAAATATTGCACTATTACAATGCCAATAATATATTCAATTATTATAAGATGTTCAAACAAGATGGACATGGGTTATGTATGGTCAAATGTTTATGCAATTTTCATAGTAATTAGTTAGGTCTATATGCCTTCTTGTATACTTTTTATCTACCTCGCACTAGTGTTTCTACAAAAACCTATTTTCAAAAATTGGATAGCCCAACAATTATGCAATTCAGTTGGCATTATAGTGAGCACTCTTCAGTAAGAAAATGGTCTAACCTAGGTTTCTCAGAAATCAACAAGTGCCTAAAAACTATTAAGATGCATTAGTTGTATATTTGGATTAAAAGACAACACCTGGGTTGTTTAGTGATGTTTCAACGCATTAACTTAATGTTATCACAAGGTATTGGCATAGAAAATGGTTGGTGGACATGGATAGACATGAACAAAATGCCAGAGGCATAAGTCAATTACTTAGTTATTTAGTGGAATAAGCATAAATGCTACTTTTTGATAATTTAGGACAATTATAAAATTTTCTATATTTGAATTTCCTAGTTTTGTGGGAGATTTTGAAAATCAACCACCTTATATTTCTATTTTATAGTGGTTATCCATGAATTTAAGAGCAGCTAATGTCAAAAAACAATTGGAACTAGTTTGTAACCAACTTGGATAAATTCTCTTATAAATGACTTATGGTATATGAAAAAAGGAAGCTATTATGAGCCCTCAATAGATATTGTAAACAGTAGTTCTATACAAATAAGATAAGACGTGTTGTTAGATCACAATATGGATAAAGAGGGTTAAGTTTAAGCTATTTAAGAGAAAGCCACGAGATCTTATTTAGTTAGGATAAAACCTATCAAGAGAGTTCACATAACAAATTAATTCATTGTTATGTTATCTTGATTTTAAAGAGATTTCAATTGACTAACTGGTAATTAATTGATAATCCTCATGATATCGACCATACTTACGTGTGTTAGCTATAACTACACTATATCGTTATGGTTAAAGATGAAGTATTAGGTTTTTTGGTTGCTGTTGTTAGGGACTGGGCATTGTTATTGACATATTTGCAAACTAATTAGACTAGGATTTTTGTTTTCTTTTATTTTAGTTTCATTATTTTTTCTTTGCTTTTCTTTATTCTTTCTCTTTTTTAAATTACTTGTTATATACTTAAGTCTAATGATCTTGCAAATATTATTGATTAAGACCCTTTGTTTTATTTAGTTTCATTATTGTTTATTTTTCTTTATTCTTTCTCTTTTGTAAATTACTTCTTATATACACAAGTATAACAATCTTACAAATCTTGTTGATTCAGACCCTGAGATCAAGTGACCTTACACATTAGAAGAAGAACTCTAAAGAGAATAGAAGATGAGGAAGCAAAGATTGCTACAGAATATATGAGTCTTTAAAAGTTTTTGCTGCACCAAGTACCCAAGGATAGCTTAAGCATCAACAATCCCAGTATTGAACTCATTAACTTCAAGTTAAAACCCTATCTTCTCTCTATGGTGCAAAAAAATTAGTTTGTAGGATTACCATATAAAGACCCAAACCTACATTTGTTAATGTTTTTGGAGTACTAAGATACAATGAAGCTCAATGGTGTCTCTCATAACTCCATTAAACTTAGGTTGTTCCCTTTTTCTTTCATATAAAGAGCCATTAAGATCATATCCCCATCATGGATTAGCGAAGGGGATGATAGTCCAAACTTCTTATAATGGGATGACCTAAAACAAAAAGATTTTTGTAGATGAAACTATTGGTGGAGCTCATAAATGTATAATCTACTAAAGGAAATGGCTCAAAACCATTACTAGAGATTTTGTGAAAGAGTCACTTCAAAGAAGACTTTTGGTATATATGATTTTGATGCCTTCAAATCTTCTAACTAATAAGGTAGTTGCATTATCTTAGAAATTTAACCATATAAATGTTATCTCTATTGGTGCTTTTGTCGCATTTTATGACATCTATAGATATATAGGACATTTAGCATAGATGTTCAATTAGGGAACTCATTTTTATATCACTATACTATTGAACAATTTAACTTCATCAATAATCCTAACAAAAAAATGACCCTTTCTTTAACACTTATATCCTTGGTTGAAGGAACTACCCAGACTTCTTCGATAAAAACAGGTCCAATCTTATACCTCAAAAAAATAGGTAGCCACCTCCTTAAAAGCCTAACCTAGAGTCTATTGTAGAGAACTTTCTAACCAACCAAGATAAGTAGAATGAGGATTTAAAGAAGAAATTAGGAAGCTCTATTTTCCATACTATGTTTCTTATAAATAGATAGATGCATAAGGATGATCTTTACCCTTAAATCATATAAAACAAGGTCAAAATTCATATTTCCAATAATAAAAGGAATAGAAAAGCTATCAAAATCTTTAAGTTTTGGAGGCAATAGATTTTGGCTCATGACTTTGCACTATTTGGTTAAAGTTATAGCATAATACTCCTCAAGCCTTCCTTTATTAGATAAGATTTCTTTCAAAAACTTGACACAAGAAGGAAGCTATTTTAAAGCATTATTAAAAGGAATGTTAAAATATATTTTCGAAGAACTTCCAAAAACTTTCCAAATTCCTTATCCAATTATTTTACCTAAACCAATCTTTTACGAAAAGGTATAGTCAGGTTCTAAGGTGTATAGGTAATGTATTTGCTTTCTTTATCATCTTGAAATTTCTTTCCCTCAATTTCATTCTACTCTATAAGTGTCTTTCCTCCCTCACTATGCTTATTCTTAAGCTTCTCTAACCTTGGCCTCTCTAACAACTCATCACTCCACAATATCACAGTGATGTAATTTTGTCTAGGATTATCAACTCTGTTTGGTAATTGGCCAAGTGGTCTTCACTGGCATGTTAGACAGTTTGGGCTTCAAGCATCATGTTGTGGGTAGTAATATAATATAGCTTTGGAGCTATGTTTAGTCCGAGGAGAGGAGTTTAATCTCCAAAGTCATAATAGAGTAAGCTAAAGTGGAAACATCAAGATAATAACTTTAAACAAGTGATTTTTGGAAGGAACCCTAAGTTTTTAATATGATAATTTTATTTTAGTTAGTTTTATTATAGGGTTTTAGGTTTTAATTTTTCATAATTTAACTTATGTAAATTTTGTGATTTAGTATAAAATTTTCATTTGGTTTATGGTTATATGGGTACTATTTTCATCTTTTGTACTTTGGGTTTGTGTTTTGGTTCATAGGTGCAAAAGTAGGTGTAAAATTGGCTAACTTAAAAAGTTACAAAGAGTAACACACATATCGACATGTATATGTTCATGGCTGTGTTAAGTTACACAACCATGTTGATTAGAGAAATGGCTATGTTCCATTTAGAGAAGAAGTGTTAAAATATTATAGTCACACAGTCATCAACATACCAGTTTTAGAGATTGTTCTATTAGAAATATCATCATCAGTCATCTATACACCATATACATGTCCATGTTTCCAAAATCAAGTATGTGTTTGAGAAACAATAAGAAACACGATCACTAGCAAACTTGTGTGAGTGAATGTGTTCCATTCTATTTTTTTTTTCAATAGGTCAAAAAGAGTTACATGCATTTGTTAGTGACTATGTAGATGTTAAGTTTTTAAAATTTAGTGTAAACATAGTTATATTAAATCCCAACACACTAGTTATTTATTATCATTTTTGTTTTAGCATAAGCTAGATACATGTTTATGTTCTAGATCGTGTTACACTCTATCATAACTGCTATGGGATAAAGATTCATGTAAAAATCCTACATGCCATTTTTGGCCCAACATGCCTGTGTCCAGTAAAAGTTTATCCTAATGTGTTGAGCTAGCTATACAATCATGTTGTCACCTATGTTAAACGAAATTACTTTAAATCACTCTCCTTACTACCCAGACCTACATTTTCACATTTCTCTCATATGGTCCTCTTTCTCTCACCTATATTGCAAAAACACTCTCCCCACTCATTTTTATTGAGATTTCATCGATTTAAGGTATGTCCCTTGATTATTTCATTTTTTGAATTATTTTTCAATTTTTTGATTGAATGGGTATTTGATTTCACTGTTTTGCATGTGTTAGGTGTTTTTTAGTTTTATAAGATTACCCAAGTGACTGGAAGATTTTATTACATTTATTTGATACGATTAAGCTATTTTACATTATTTAAATTGATTTTTCTAAGGATTTTTTTATGTTGTTGGATGATTTTTCATGAATTTAATTGTGTAATTTCTTATGTTTTGTGTGTTCTATATTTTTTATTGAGCCTTTATATGTCTTAATTGCCTAATTTTGGGAAATTTTGATTTTAATTAGGGTTATTAGTCAATTAATTTTAATTTTCGTAATTAATTGATACATGGGGCCTTTGTGGTTAATTTAAATGTTTTGGGGATAATGTTGTTATATTTGTGATAGTTATGGGTTAATTATTGGCCCTCAAAATTTTTTTCTCGATAAATAAGTATGATTTACATCAATTATAAGATCTCTATGAAAGTTTGTGGAGTTAATTATTATGTTGATGTTAGAAAGATTATATGA
>JAOQMP010000210.1:30001928-30012229 GCA_027563575.1 Erythroxylum pedicellare | reverse complement strand
CTATGTCTTATGTCTCCATTGACACCAAAATCATTCAATTTGGTTATGTCCTCAATCATATTAAACCTTTTTTTTGGGCAACTAGCATAACTTTCTCTATAGGTATCAGATCAAGACCCTTGTTAGATGGTTTGAAAGAGGAGTTATAGGTCTATAACTTTCATGAAGACCTTGAAGGCTATTTCTATCGTCTAGAGAGTCAAATTTGGACCAGACGATACTAAATGAACAGTACACAGAAGCTATTTTACAATTGACATAACTCTCTCTAGAGATATCGGATTGAGATCATCTTAGGATGGTTTCAAAGAGGACTTTAATATCTACATCTTTCATGAAGACATCGGAGACAAATTCTATCGTTTGAAGGGTCAAAGATGGACCAGACTATAGCATCAGATGAATAGTATACAGAAGAAGAAGTTTTGGTCACATAAGCAGAAAGCAGACGAAGCAATAAGCAAACGAATTAGAAAGCAGACGAAGCCAAAAAGCAGACGAAGCAAAAAGTAGAAGAAGCAATAAGTAGACGAAGCGAAAAGGGCAGATGAAACAAAAGTCAACTTAAGACGAAACAAAGTCAACTTAAGACGATGCAATTCTTAAGACGAAGCGGAGTTAACTTAAGATGAAGAAAATCAACTTAAGACGATGCAACTCTTAAGACAAAGCAGAGTCAACTTAAGATGAAGCAAATTCAACTTAAGATGATGCAACTCTTAAGACTAAGTAGAGTCAACTTAAGACGAAGCAAAGTCAACTCAAGATGATGGAATTCTTAAGATGATATGATGTCATCATAGTGCATCTTTACAGATGAAATGACGTCATCACAGACGATGTGATTTCATTATAGACGATACGTTTTTACAGATGATACATCTTTAAAGACGATGCATCTTTATAGACGAAATGACGTCATCACAGATGATGTGATGTCATCATAGACGATACTTCTTTATAGATGATACTATCTATACTCCTGAACATCTCCACTCATAAGGATCATAACTTTCTACTCCATCATCCAAACTTCCATATTAGAAATTCTTAGTAAACTTCTTCAACGTATTTTCCTTCACTAAATCCAACATTTAAATTTTATTTATAGTCTTTCTACTCCATTTCATTATACTCATTCACTAAAACCACAATTCTTAATCTATCTCATTACTATTCAATATATCCGAAATGTCAATGAGTTTATGGACAATTATTTTCATATATGCAAAGATTCAAATTCAAATGCATGTATGCTGACATTTTGCTGAGCATGAAATGCAAATTTTTCTAACTCTCACATTGCTATTCTCTCCATTATTGAAATTGGCGTTCTAACCCTTAATATGAGAGTATTATATAGGTTTTATGACATTGTAGACTGAATATACCAACATTGTTTATGTATTGGTTCCAAATATGTCTTTAGAAGCTATTAGAACTCTTCATTATACTAGTTAAAGAGATCAATTCTTGATGAAACTTCAACCTGAATTTGAAGTTGTGAGATCAACTTTATTGCTTGGAGCTCCTTCTCCATCTTTAAATGATTGTTTAATTGAACTCCTTCGAGAAGAACAACGTCACTTGACACATGCTGCTTTAAAGCAATAGGGGAATTTCACTAATGTTCTCAATGTTGCATATGCTACACAAGCCACGAGTTCAAAATATGATCAATACTCAATGCTACAACTGTAAGGGATTTGGCCACATCACAAATTAATGTTTCTAAAAGTTTTGCAACTATTGCAAAGTTAGGGACATATTATTTCTAGATGTAGGAGGTGTCCATAAAATTGTAATCCTTGTGCTTTTCACACCTCAACTACCAATGCAATGATTGAAACCACTTTAGAAATTGTTTCTCATTAATAACCGGTTCCACGTCTTAAGTAAGAGAATGTTTAGCAGATGATTGTCTCAGCTCTTTCAGCTTTCGGTCTTACTAGTAAAAAAAATCCTTATCTAAAATCTGGCCTTTTGACTCAGCTGTTTCAAAACATATGACTCCATCATCTAATAATCTACTTAAAGTCAAAAAATATGATGGAAACTTGAAATTGAGACTACTAGTGGGAATCAAATTCCTATTGCTGCTACTGGTGATATTTCTAGCTCTCCATGTATGATGAATGTCTCTATTGCTCTAGATTTATTTGTTAATCTACTTTTTATTGGAAAAATGGTAAAGAATAATTGCAAACTTATCTTTTCTTCTTCCAGTTGTGATTTGCAGAAGCTGGTGTTAGGGAAGAAAGTAGCTAAGGGACCTAAATGGGACTGACTCTTTCCTCTCCATCTTGATGAACTAGCCAAGTTTTTGAATGTGTCTTTATTTCTTTTTTTGATCTGTCTAGTCTGAATTAAATCATGGCATATGAAGTTGGCCATCCAAATGATAGTACTCTTCATCTTTGTTTTAATCTGGTGTGTTAGGAAATAAAATATCATCTAACGAAGGAAATAAAATATCATCTAATGATGTCTTTTTTTTATTGTTCTAGTTGCAAATTGGGTAAAAACAAAACTCTTCCATTTCCCTCTTGGGATAGACACGCCTCTCATTGTTTTGATTTAATCCATAGTGATGTTTGGGAAATTTCACTTGTTATTTTTCATGCTCAGTATAAATAATTTGTGACATTCATTTATGATTTCAGTTGATTTAGTTGGATATATTTTTTGTGAAGTAAATATGAAGTTTTTGATGCTTTCCAAAAGTTCCCAACCATGAGTGAAAATTAGTTTTCCAAAAACATCAAAATTCTTCGTTTTAATTTTGGTGGGGAATATATGTTTAAAAAATTTCAAGAGTTCCTTCAATAAAAAAGGTATTCTTTCTTAACGAAGTTGTCCTTTTACACCTAAAAAGAATGGAGTTGATGATCGTAAAAATTGACACCTTCTTGATGTAGTCTGTTCCTTACTAACTAAGTCATGTGCTCTATAAAATTCTGAGTTGAAGTTATTACAACTATCGTCCATCTAATAAATTGTCTTCCTTCACCTGCATTTAACAATCAAACACCACACTTCCTTCACCATCAAGAATAACATACCTACAATCACCTCCATTCATTTGGATGTCTTTGCTTCATTCTTCTACCTCCTCATGAATGCACTAAACTCTCCTATCAATCTGTCAAATATGCTTTTCTTGGATATGCACCAAATCAAAAGGGTTATATGTGTTTTGATGCCATCACTCAAAGGATGTGTGCTTCTCATAATGTAGATTTCTTTGACCAGTAGTATTTCTATCCTACATTTGATGTTAATTCCAAGGTCTCTACTCATTCTCTTTTTCTTGCCTTTGAGGATCAGGCCCCTATCTTTCAGTAAAACACTTTTTTACCGCTGTCAGATGATTTTAGCTTGGCATTGTTTACACACGTAAAAATAGAGAAGAGGCCTAACTTGTTGATTTGGCTCCTTAACTTGGTGATTCAGCTCCTCCATAAGTCCCTGAAGTAGGATTGCTACTGTCATCTCCTGTGTCTTCTCTGCCACTAGCCCCTACCATTGAACCACCACCACTAAGATGGTCCTCTCACAGCTCGCATCCTCCGAACAGGTATGGTTATTCTCTTGAGAGATTTGATAATCATAAATCTATGGTTGCTACCTTGTCCTCTATTACTATACTAAGGTCATACTTAGAAGATATAAAACAAGAATGTTGACTACAAGCTATTTAGGAGGAGCTTGATGCTTTGCAGTAAAATAAAACTTGAGACAATGTCATTTGTCAATTTGATGTTACTCCCATTAGCTGTAAATGGATCTTTTTTGTCAAACTTAAATATGATGAACCTCTTAACTGGTGTAAGGCTCGCCTGGTGGCTCTTAAAAATAGGGAAGAATATGAGATTAATTACGAAGAAACATTTGCTCCTGTTGCCAAAATGACTAAAGTTCATACAATCTTGTTTCTGGCAGCTTCTCAAGACTGGACTATTCATCAAATGGATGTTAAAAATGCATTTCTCCATATGGATATTATAGATGATATTTACATGCATTCTCCTCCTGGTTTACAGGTTGCTACCATAGAGGTATGTTTCTCAAAATGCTCTTTATATGGATTGAACATAGGCTCCTCGTGTTTGGTTTGCAAAATTCAAACAAAATCTTCTTGATTTGTCATTTGTGCAAAGTCAGTATGATCCTTCACTATTTTTACGCAAGACTTCTCATGGACTTGCTCTCTTAAATGTATACATGGATGATATTCTAATTACTAGTACTGACATTGATAATATTCGACAACTAAAAGCTCTTTACATACTTGCTTTCATATATCTTGGATCTAAAGCCTATTTTTTGGGGCTAGAAATCCACAGAAGTAGTAAAGGACTTTTTTTGAATCAGCACAAGTATCTCAAAGATATCTTTTAGTTAGCTGGATTACATAACACTACTTCAGTCGATAATCCTAGGAATTAAATGTCAAATATCACAAAGATAAGGTTGAGCTTCTCAAAGATCCAACACTATATCGACGTCTTATTAAGAGTCTAGTCTACTTGACAATAATTAGACCAAACATATCCTTTGCCATTAACTTAATGAGTCAATATATGACTTCTCCAAGGCATTTACATATGGTTGCTGTAAAGTGAATTATTCGCTATCTTTATGGTACTCCTCTTCGTGGTCTATTTTTTCTATCTAGTTCTTCCCTAAATCTGGTTACTTACAGTGACACTGATTAGGCAGGCTATCTTAATACTCTCCACTCTACCATACGATGGTGTGTGTACTTAGGTAATGCTTTGATTTCCTGGAAATGCAACAAATAAGAACCCATCTCTAAATCCTCAATTGAGGCAGAATATTGTGCCATGTTGTAAACATGTTCGGAAGTTACTTAGTTATATGTTCTTCTCTCTGAATTGGGTTACCAACAATCTGATCCTACTCTTCATGTTGACAATACTAGTGCTATTCAGATTGTAACAAATCCGGTGTATCATGAGTGTACAAAGCATATTGGGGTCAATTGTCATTCTAATCAAGAATCCTTTGACAATGGTTTAATTACTTTTCCTTAAGTTTCTACACATCAACATATTGCTGATATACTTACCAAGCCTCTCCCTTCAACTCGACATCAACTTTTCATTAACAAATTGATGTTGGTTGATTCACCAACATGAATTCGGAAAGAGGGGCGGGTGTCAAGTATAGTTGTCAAGATATGGTTAGCAATAATTGTCAAAATATTATGGCTTTTAATATATACTTCCAAAATAGGATATGTTGTAATTTGGGAATATTATTGGGGAATTGATTTCTATAATTAAAGAACTCGATATGATGTACAAATTACTATATAAATAGATGGAAAACTTGGAGTAAGAGCACTAAGAATTTCCATAAAAATCTTGTTATGTTATTCTTGATTTGTTAATTTATGCTGGCAAATAGCGAGTGAAGAATGATTAAGAATTATTGAGCAAAAATTATATGATTAGCATGTAAAAAATGTAATAACTTGTCAAGTAAAAGTTTGATAAAAATTTTACGTATCAAGTTAAAAGTTTGATTGGAATATGTGATTGAAAATACTAGTAAAAACAATTGATAACTAGATTGAAATATGTCCTCACAAATTGTAAGCAAAGAATTACTATGACTTGTTAAGGAAAAAATGCTATGAATAGTGTGTAAACAAAATTCTTTGAATGCTCTTACTCAACAAGTATATAGAGAGCAATCCAAGATCTACATTAAACTAATTGGGTTGATCATAATGGAGGGTTGTTTAAACTGACTATTGGAAAATAGGGGTAGGTCGAAAGGTGATTGGATCGTATACCTAGTAAGCTTAGGGACATGCATCTAAAGTATCTGGAAGGAGAGAGCTTTAAGATGCTTAAAAGGAACATATGAAGGTCATTCCAAAATAATGTCAACTAGTAATAAAGGAAGAACTCATTTTTAATGTAAATGAAAAGATTTGCCATGCATACATTGTAAGAGCATGGAACATCTACACTAGCTGAATGGATATTCTCATAAGTTGAGAAAGAGATGGAGCATAAAATACTTTTCATGCAAAATTATTCCAGCAATTAGCTTACTACAGTGATGATTATCAACAAAACCAAATGTAAGTACTTGACTTATGGGGAAGGTAAGGGAGACACATTTATAGGATATGAACTCTCCATGTAACACCCCACTATCGTAGGTGCATACCAGAACACCCTGAGGACATTCCAGTGCATAACCTATGATAATGGTGCGCTACGTTCAATTGCAAGATTCACTTAACATAGCATCTTCATCTTTATTTTCTTATGAGACATCATAATGAAAAACACTATAATTTAAAGCCCAAATTTATCCTTTCATTTCATAAAACTAAATATGTACATTGACATTTTTCAACATCGTCCAAATATGAACATCATCATATCCTAATACAAAATATGCTACATAAAAGAGGAATTACACAAAAGACTTATCTAATCTTGCAATCTTAGCTGATAGACCTTTGAGTCATTTCTTCTTTTTCCCCAATAGTATAAGGCTATACTTCTTATAGCGTCTCTTAGTAGCTAAGGTCGTCTCTTGGTCTTGAAAAATCAACATTGCAATTTTGGTGAGTTTTGCGAACTCAATGAGGTAACCATCATCGATGGTTCACTCAACTCATGCAACACATCACACATATAACATATAATTCATATCTTTGCATTTTGCATAGGTTATCATATATCACATTCTCACTTAAGTGTAAGACAATTTTACACATTAAATAATCAAACATACTTATTAAAATGTATATGAAATGATCATGTGACTCTTTTTCAATTATTACGTTGTTGTGACTGAGTGCCTAAACTATCCCATATCTATTGTGGATAGTGGGCTCATTTATACTGTCCCTTATTCGTTGGAAATATATGGCTAATTTTACATAGTGAGCCTTTGACTCTTAACCACATTTGGAGCTTTAAGCTCGTTTTTGGTGGCTACTCAGGTCATAACTTTCATTATCTGATCATGCATTCATGTATGGAATGCATCTCTCATAATCAATCAATCATGTCCAGAAGCATTTAGTTCATCACATTCACATACAAGTAGCACTTCAATATCTCATTTATGCATCAAGCCTCGGACCTTCATTATTCTGCATCAATATAATTAAATTGCATTCATATACTTATTCAAAACATATTCTAAAGCAAACAAATAAATGAGTGAAACTGTCTAGGTTACTCAAAGATTGCTCTCAAAGTTATTGTCTTGAAGTTTTGACAATGTCTAGATGTTGATGTTCCAATTGCTCCTCTATATCAAGCAATATACACATATCACACTTTTGCACAATTATAAATGTTTGATAATGCACATGTATGTATATGAAATATGCACAATGCATGTTCATGACAATCTCGGGTGTTTTTCCATTATTTTTGTCACAAAATCAATCCAATATCAAAACTCACGTAAGTATCATTTGTACGTAGGGTTTATACCTCAAATAAACACTTTGAATCTAATTTCATAACCCGATGAATCATTTTAGATTTTTCCAACAACTAACTTTTGGGTCTACTATTCTTGATCATTTAGATAATTCAAATGAAGTAATTTGGCAATACTTTCTTCTATAAAATTTTTCTACTATCTCTTAAGTTTCTAATGACATCAAGATCATTCAATTTGGTTTAGTACTCTGAAAGTTATACTCCAAATATTTTTGGACTATTCTTATACTAAAATAGTGTCCTGTACTCAATTTCTATCTAAAAATTGAAATTATTAGAGACTGAATTAAAACTTAATTTCTTCAGAAAATTTTTATCCCTATGTCTCTAGTTTACTTGAAATTAAAAATCACTCCATTCGGATAACTACAAAAGAAGATATTGTCAAAATACCGAAGCATATTTAAGTTATGCAGGGAAGTTGGCTGCGACAAACTTTTCCCGAGAGAAAAATTCCTTGTAAAATCCTGCAAGTTGGTCGCGGTGAACTAAGAAGTTGGCCGCGACAAAATTTTCCATAGAGGAAATCTTTCAAGTTGGCTGTGGTGAACCAAGGAGTTGTTCGTGGTGAACTTTCATGAAAGCACTGTCAATGAACAAGTTATTGCTACTTTTTCCGGATTTTACAACCCCCAACCTCTTACACCTAACAAATCTAATACAAAGATCACCCTTTCTACTTCATTTACTCTTCATTCTCAACTCTATTTCAACCCAATATCATTCAAAAACAATTCATGATATATATTTGATCATTAACAAAAAACAGAGCATATACATTTATCCATTAATTAGTGATTCTTCTGCACTCATTCTAACCCCTTTATGAAGATCATTCTACCTCAACATCATCTCTATAACAATATATGAATTATTACTTATCATACATATGCAAAAATAAGAAATTTACCTATGTTTTTCATCATCCACGACACACATAAAAACTCATATAATCAAGTCATCAATCTTAATTTACTCATTAATCTAGCTTCATTTATCCATACCTATGACATTTAAAGCAAAGCTTACTTGGTTTAGCTTCAAATTCTTCAGACTCTTCAAGAACACCAAGAATCCTTATCTTTACATACAACCCACATACATTATAGAGGTGGATTAGTTTAAGTTTTCTTGTAGAAAATGGAAGAAACAATAAGATGGAAATAACAATTGAAAGATGGAAGCAAAGTTCAACGTGGGTGAGGTGAGAGTGAGTGAAGAAATGAAAATGGAGACGAAGAAGAAATCATGAGACAATCGTGAGAGACAAATAAAAATGGTCTTTCAAATTAAAAGAATGGTGGGTTTTAAGACATGCCTTGGCAAGTGACATTTGTCACTTGCCACATGTCCTATTCTTATAGCTTTAAACTAGCTTCTTTCATCTAACTAGCCTATTTGTCTCCAATTTCTAATCCAATTATCTCCCTATTTTTAATGACATTTGTCTATAAATCCTAAAGTCATTTATCAAAATTTCCATTTCCATTGGACAGTAAATTCTACTAACACTTATCAATAGTCTTACTATTTGGCATTTTTCCTAGTCCAAAAATGCCAAAAAATTTCAGAAATTTTTCTAAAATTCATAAAAAATTCTAAAACACTAAATACACTCTCCAAATCAGTTTTCAACATATAAAAATCACAATTCTCAATATAATCACATTTATAAACAGTTATACCTGAAAATTATTAATGAATGCACGTACAATTATTTTCATGTGCAAAAATTCAATATTCACATGTATGTGCATATCATATAATGCACGAGCATGAATGCATTTTCTAATCTCTTAATAATCTCTCATATATATAATGTTCTAGCCTCAATGTGGGTAATGAAATGTTGCACGTGTGTGGATTGTAGTTGCCATTTATTAAAGTGTGTTATTAAGTATACTGTTTTTTTCTCTAGTCTCCTGTAAGCTGAAGGTTGTTCTACCTACAATTCCTTAGTTTATTGCCATCTCTATGCTTTTGGACACCCCTTTCTTCCTGAGCTCTTTTCCTACCTTTTTTGTTTTACTATTTTTGGATTTTTTTTAAAAACTTCCTTTTAGGAGAACTTTTTTTCCTTTTCTAACTTATGTATAAGCTCTAGCCATATTCATCCCTTCTCTCTCCTATCATTTTAGAGGGCATTCCCCCTTTGATCCCAAGCTCCTCTACACTAATTAAGTCATCTCTCTAGGTTTCTTCTTTTTAACCTCTCCTTCCTAACTCAACTGCTTCCAACCTTTCCCAGCATGTCTTTATTTCTCCATTTTTAACTTCTTCCCCTCCCTTACTTAACCTTAAAATGTACTTCAACAACTTCCTTCCTCGTCTAAACCAAAAGTTAAGCTAAGTTGGAAGCAAGTGTTAGGAGATTCTTCTCCTGGCAGTCTTCACTAAAAGTTCTTTATAAAGGAGCCAACAAACGAGATACTAATGTATCTTAAAATGAAAAAAGACAAGTAATATAGAATTAGTATATTAACTAAAATATAACTACTATATAATCAGTATTTTAATTATGTATTTATACTAATGTGCAACATCTTAATTAATCGTTGTCTTAACAACCCTTTAGTGAATATGTCTGCAATTTGTTATAGGGTTGGAATGAATTGACTACAGATTATTCATGCTTCAATTTTTTCCTCAATAAAGTGCATATCAATTTCAATGGTTTTGTCCGTTCATGAAGTACTAAGTTATGGGCAATACTTATTGTTGGACCCCGATCTTTGAGTGGAATTTAGAAATATTAAATGAACTTGAATGAGTGTGTTAGTATATGTATTGTGT
>JAOQMP010000210.1:29922233-29934192 GCA_027563575.1 Erythroxylum pedicellare | reverse complement strand
TTTAGCCCAAGTCTTTTATTATTTGACCTAGGTATAAATACCCTCTTTAGGGTTAGGGAAAGACAACTTTGAGATCAAATTATTCTTATGTTGCCGCTAGCCACAAAGTAAGGGTTTCTCCTCTTGTTCTTGTTACATTAGGAATCAACATTTCACTTATCAATTTCGTCAAAATTGTGGCGTGTTTGATTAGTTCAATTTCTTAGAATTAATTCCCATCATCTAGGTTACTTAGAACAGGTTTCCCTGAGATCTAGTAGGAGCGAATTCCTTACGTTTCCCTTTCTTTTCAATTGCGTTAATTCTGTCCTATTGAAGAACATCATAGTTGAACCAAAAGAATTAAGAAATCTTCATCATTCTGCAAAGTCAACGCATCTTCATTCATCCAAAGAGTCACGAACAAACCATCATCAATTTATGCATCTTTATCGCTCGCATTAATAGCAACCACCAACCCAGTACCAGAATGCAAAATCATTGTTTGGGTCAATGCAAAACTTTTTTTACAAGCTGCATTAACATAAAATTGAACACTCAACAATGGAAGTTGCCACGTATCCTCCCTATACTTGTAATAACAGTAGCTTGTTGAGGTGTAAGCATTTCCATATCAGTTATCAATGCTTTCCATTAAAACAAAAAAATGAAACATTTTTTAGAAAATGCACATATAAAGGAGATAGTTCGATTCCCATTTTCAGTAACATGAGGAAGTGCAAGAAGAAAATTGTACCCCAAGATTAGTGCTAACAGCCACCATATGCTTTGCAACAACAAAAGGTCTAAAAAACAATTCAATAACAATTAAGATATAACTAAGGAAGACAAAGGCATATAGTGCTTTTCCAAACAGAAGTTACGTATAGCATAGAGCAAGCAGTGAATGAATTATGAGAAGGCATGACAAAATCACATATCCCTCTACCATTCTTATAATGCATAACTTTCAATATTCACATTTCTTTTAAGTTTCTAATAAGAAGCCATAATTATCTTAATCTTACTTTAAATATTTAGAAATTTGAGATGCAGTATAATATTGCACTAACCCAAGTTCTTTTGAAATTTAGGCCCTTAGTGTGTGAGCATTTAACATTGTTTCAGGTATGGTAAAAGTTTTTGAAACAACAACTATAATATAAGAAAACAATAAAGTTAGACAATTCATAATAATCTCAAGATATTCATAATAATCTCAAGATAAAACCAAATTGATTGAATTAACAGAAGAAAAGAGTAATGCACCAAGGTTCGTCTCAAGGTTTAGGCCTGTAATATTTTTAGCAACATCAATTAGGTCCACGTTGGCAAGATTGAAACAGAATATATCAGGTTGTCAAAACATAATATTACAATAAGTTAAATAATCTCAAAGAAAGTTATAATTATAACTTTTACCACCACAAAATCCCATGCATATTCGAAACATATGCTCAAATGAGATAAGAAGAAAATGAAAGTACTTACAATCGTAGCTAGCGTCCTTTAGTGTGTTTGCTAGCCTCTCGATCTACAAATTGACAAAAAGCATAAAAGTTAATCCATAGATAAGCTTTTTTCACAGTAAATTTAAGATACAAAAAATCCAGTAACGGAAGCATTCGAAAAACCCATTTGAAGAGTAGTATATAAAAAAAGAGGACCCAAGAAGCTTCCTCTAATACCAACTAATACCACATTAGTCAGTGGTTTTCCTATAGCTCTAACCTAGCAGCATTTGACTGTTATGATGAAATAAGAGATTCATGCATGAAAAAAACTCAAAATTGTAATTACCTAAGAACCATTCCGGACCTTGTCCGAGAAGTCTTTAATCTTGTCCAAAACATTCCAAACCTCTGGCACAACATTCTTCCCATTACTCTTTATGGTTGCATCCGTTAAAGCACGCAAAGCTACATGCAGCACATACCTATTCTCGGTGCCATTTATCTAGAAGCGTCATTCAAGCATAATGCAACTAGTCATATCTTCGTTAAAGGAAGCTATAAGAATCTTTTAAGAAAAAAAGAAAAATATCTTATACGAATGATTTCCACAGTATGTAGATGAAATGGATTAAAAACCAAAGAAGAAGAAGGGAATAATGACTTACACAATCTCCATTAAACATGAGGTTAATCTTTTCCTTAAAATAAGCTGCCTACAATGAGCAAACAAGGAGATACCATATATAATCAATAATTTTATCAGGTACTGGCTATATAAGAGATGCAGGACAAACCCAACTTCACCTCTACTAAGTTATAAAGTTTATTCAATATGTCAAGAGTGGCATGTTGTCTTGAATAGCCAAGCATTATACCATCAAATTCACTATTGAAAGTAGTCAAGATATACATAGTTATACTACAGTAAAGATTAAAAGGAGAAATCTTGAAGTTTCGAAATTTTGTAAAATAGAGGAATCATACACCATAATTGATTTGCATTTCTCAATGTCGTTAAGCAGATCCCACATATGGGTCTTTCTAACGTCCTTGACATGGTCCTAAAAAGACCCATAAAAGTCAAAATCACAAAAACCAATTCACTGCACTCATCATTTGAAGCCAGCCAATAAGATGTGATTTTCTTATACACCTTTAAGTCTTTCTAGGGTTGATTCTTGCATATTAGAGTTGATGACACCATCTAAAGATAAGGGATGAAAACAAGAACAAGGAAAAGATTGGTAGTAGAGAAATCCACCCCCACCTCCTAACTGGTAACCCCAGCCTAGACTGGCGAGTCGACCACCCATCGAACGCCACTCTATCCCACCCCGAGCTCGAAACCCCACCCTTTGGGTTATCATTCCAATCCACCCACTTGCTGACATATCCTTCATCTTGCTTCTAAGTAAGTTCCTTCCGGAGGGTCGGGTATAGAAGCGACCCAGAAGCAGAAGGTTGTAAAAGGTATAGAAGAAAAGGGAGAGGTTGTTGTTGTTGATAACTTGTTTGATAGTTTGGGTGAAGGAGATAGCAGTATTGGATTGTCTAGGGCTTTCATTTTAAGGATTAGGAAAAGAGTTGTAAAGAGAAGAGTGGAATGTGGTTCTGTTGAGGGAGTGATTAACTCCGGTGTTGAATCGAACGAAAAAAGGAGATAGCGATAGAATTACGCGAGAAGTTTCTGAGGGTAAGTGAATGTTCAATAGAGGGGAGAAAGGAACGAGTTTTGAAGAGGAAGATGTAATAGTTGTAAGGGGACCGAAGAAGCCGGTAGCGGAGAAGGAGAGGAAGTCGGAAGAGAGAAAATATATGCTAGAACATGAGAGAGGGAGAAAGAGAGAGGGCTTTGTGAAAATGGTAGAAACTTCGAGAGTCTGGGTATTCTAAGTGATGTTATTGAAAATTGAGACCATTCGATTAATTAGGTCGTTGGATGTAGAACACGTCAACAGAACGATGACAACCATTCTTGTTCGCGCTTACTATGTAATAGTTAATAAGTGAGAATGGAGTCATTCACATTAAATGCAGACAAAGATGAAGCTTGGCATTCGCAAGCAAATAAATGAAGCTTGTTGTTTATTATAATTTTTACTTTTAATAAAATTATTAATATATAATTTCTTACTTAAAAATTAATTTATTAGCAAATTTTAATGGATTGATGTGCCAGGTTAAAAATATTAATTAGAGAGTCAATGTACGATAAATTGATTTTATATTAAATTAAAATTTTAAATGTTTTATTACTATTTTAATTAAAATTATAAAATCAAATAAAGTTTAATATTTTTAATATATTTTATCTAAAGTAAAAAATATACTTCAAAATTCTGTCCTCGTAAGAAAATTGTGATTGTACCGTGGCAGTCACGAGTGAATGTACTCACTACTCAATCTTGTCGTAAGGTTCACAAGAACTTGAAGAATTTGGATCAAACGAATGATCATGTAACCAGATGAACATCAAAATATGAATACAGCTAATTGCCTATATATCTACTTTATTTCAGCAAAGCTATGAGCTTTTCTCTCATGAAGCATGATCTCGTTGTCCCGTTTCACTCTCCACGGCAATGGGGGAACTGGTAGAGCAAGCCTCCTGAGATACAGTTTGTGGATCAACTGTTATGATAAAGTCTTCTCCGGAAGTGGAACCTAACTCTTGGTGTTGTGGTGATAAAATTTGTGGATGCTGGCGGATTTCAACACGAAATTGATGGTCTTGATTTGGTGGCTGGGGGTGTCCACTTGTTTGCTGGACGTTATCGACTTTGGGTGCTGTGTGAATGACCAAAGTCCTACAAAGAGGGCATGTTGAGTTGGAACGCAGCCAATGATGTATGCACTCAATGTGGAACACATGCTTGCACGATGGAATTTGGAGCAGCTCTTCTTTCATCTCAAAATCTCCCAAGCAAACACAACACCTGAACAAAAGTCTTTTGGAGGTAATTAACCATACTTTTTATAGCTAAAGGAACAAAGTAGAGTGCTAGAACCAAGTACAGCAACCAAGGGAAGATATGGTGTATGATTTTTAGACAGATAAATCCAACATGGAATTAAAGTTAGGGATCCAACTAATTCTTTTAAAGCTAGCCTAGTAGCTTGTAATGTGAAATAACAGTACTCGAAATAAAAAGAAAAGGCGATGCCTTGAAGAATAGACCATTTGTTTGGTATACAGGACATGGTCGGAGGGACCGATCTTTACATGGGAATCTCCCAACTTTTTAAGGTAATGGGCAACTGAACAATATTGACCAATTTTATTTCTCATAAGGAACATATACCGATCACTTGTAGAATCTCATTGGAAGGACTAGAATTGAACACACCAGAGGAGAGAACCTTAAAAAGTTGCGCTATGTTAGCAAAGCCTCATATTTTCAGTATGGTATAACATGCTTTGTCTAACGAATCTCTCTGTTATGTATCAGACCAGAGTTTACTTTACTGTGGAATTTTTTATAACTGTTGACAAATTTAAGGAAGTGACAAAAGATTTAGGAAAAACAAACAGGGGTAGTTGAAGGCGAATCATTATTGGTCTGCACTAACCTTTTTGTTGGTAAGATTTTTCACCTGGAGGACATGGCTCAAAATGTAAAAGTAACTCAAACTGACACTATGATCTACAATACCCTTTGTTGGGCAAGACGAATTAAGGACCACCTGACTGATGTAATCAGCATCCGGCGTTCTTAATGACCTATCCACATCATGAATTTATCTTAAAGTAAGGTAACGTCAAACACTCACTGTGATTCTCTTCCCCGTAATTCTTCATCGAAAAATATTGTTGGTAGTTTTTCTGTCACCTCTTTCTTCAAACCGATCTGAAAATTGCCACGAAAAGAGTAATATTAGAACATCATTTGTTCTGTCTATGTGAGCGAGCAGTGTGGCATATATTATTACGTACGGTGGAGATAAATGCAGAGGATTGATAGGAACTTGGAGGGCCCGAGTGTGTAGACGGTGAGAGGGTGGAAGCTCTCCTCTTGAGATAAAACAAGTAGAAGAGAAGAAAAAGAATGATAGAGAAGAGTATAGGAATTGAGAATATGAAAGCCTGGTAAAGTTTAAGTTGGAGTTGCAGAGAATAAGGATTTGAGTTTTGACTTGAAGGAAGAACCATGAGCTACTGCTAATTCTAAAACCTGGAACTACATACGCAGATGATACGAAGTGCTAGTGTAGAAATAGAGACAATATATATGAGATTGTGGTGATGTGAAGGGAGACAAAACAACGAGGTATTTAAGGGTTGCTATAAGTTTGTGAAAGAAAGATGTGTGAACTATGCAGCTTGATGAAAAGTACAAGGCTAGGGTCTAGCTATGCATTTATATTTGAGAACAAATTCATTTGAAGAAAAAAAAAAAGGGGACCTTCGTGACAACAACTGATTCTTCGATACAAGAGAGAACAAATTTGAAGATGCACTAGCTTGGAAAAGTGAAGTTTGTGCTTCCTACTTTTTATCATTACATAAACGCCAAAATTTGAGGCGTATGCACAATCAGTGATGGCATGCTATTCAGTAGTAATTGGTTGCAGATAAAGCATTTATCAATTTGCACTAAAGAGTTTATCTGTAAACTTAATAAACACCTACTGATGTACATGTTTGACCATTAAATAGTTCAAGTGACCTTGATTAGTCTAATTCGACATGAAGCTCTAACTTTATATTAACTAAAAGATACTTTTAATATTCTTCCTAACATCATAATTAAGAAGCTACCCCTCTTTTTCACTACTCTTGAGTTGATTTCTCACACTCACTGGAGAGCCTAATGCAGCTAATTAGTGACCATAGATCGTAATCTTTACCGGCAAAAATTGGACACTTTACCCTTCATAGTTTTCGTGCATCGAATTTGCAACGTGGCTGACTATGACCCACCACCACCAAGCTTTCAATATTTTATGATCTGGTGGCCTTCATCGATCAAATAAGCTGGAGTTCTATAGGCAGGTGGGTTAGCTCCTCCCTTTCCCCTTGATCGCTTTACTTTTTTCTCTATATTTCATAAACATACAACTGTACCTAAATTTGAAAATCGGTAACAAATAATGATGTATCATTAATTACTAAAGAAGAACTTTTTATGGGAGGAGATGTTACTGCCACGAATGGTTGTTTCATCTAGCAACATGAGGAGGTCATCCAAAATTTTTCTCTGCCTGTAAGCACTGTTTAGAGAATCTTAACTGCAAACCACTCGAGCTGGCATATGGCCAGTGTCGAGTTTTCTAAAACGTGTCCGCCACTCGATTAATCAAGTAAAGCAAACATCTACGGGTGCATGATTTGAGACCCTGCACTCACTTTTGTTCCAGTTTCTGTATTATTATGATTTTCTTTTCATTTAAAATATGCGTACTTCTGGGATCAAGTTGTCGTATTATAAAGCATGAAAGTTGATGTGGGCATATTACTAACTTTTTCAGCCGATGAGAAGATCTCACTGTTGTTGGTGGATAATGAAAGACACACAGCTAGATCTATGACACTCGCACAAAGTGGGCTAGACAGATAAGATCTCAGATTAAGCAACCATATTAGATTCTTTTTATATTATGCAACAACTATACTACTAATTTTTATGTACGACCCACACATTTCTTGATGACCATGAGTGCTTCTACTTCTATCTTTACATATAATGTGAATTTATGCTCTAATACTTAGCTGATAAGTTGCAAACATGTCTTAATTAATAATTTTAATTAGATAGTAGAAAATAAAAATTCAATCATTGTATATTTTGCAAATAAAATCTTAATGAGCTTACTCTACGGGATTTACATAATTATTATTCTTAAATCATTCTTTTTCCTTTAAAAGTTAGAATAAATTAATTCCATAAAAGAGAACAAGGTTTATACTGGGAGCTAAACATGAGAATTAAGAAGAAAATGCAATCTAATCGAGGAATAGAGTAACATTACACCAAAACTCAAGTAAACCCTAAGAACATGCCAAAAAATTTAAAGCAAGAGAAAACCAATATCATTACTTTTGTCATGAATATCTCTTTAATCAAATATTGTGAAAATATTTTGTGTTAAAGTCTCCTTATTTTAGCCATTAAAGTCTCGAATTTTTTAGGATAAAAAAATTGTGCATAATTAGAGCTTAAATGTAGTTAGACATTGCATTCTTTTCCTGCATTTTAAAATCATCACTTGTGTTAAAAGTGAACTCCTCTTGTATTTTGTTTAGTTTGGATAATGCTTCAACATTATATATAGGTTAGTGTTGTGTATTTTTCTATTTATCAAGGGATTTGAGTTTCTTTTTAATAATCTTAATTGGATGAACTTGTAAGCTTCGTAGCCCTAAATATGGGTCCTAAGACCTCTTTGAACTGCCTTTTCAAAATCTTGAACTCCTTTTAGGTTATTATAGAACACTAAAGGCGATTTTCTTGTAATTTGGCGAGTGAAAAAGTTTTGGCTTTATCTAGCTTTATTTTGAGAAAGCTCGAGTCACTTTATAATTATTACTCCATTCGAATAAGTGACCTTTTGATATGATGTATGTAATGCCTAACTAATTTATACATCTCCTGAATTCTTCATTCCTTTGATTTAACCAACTTTTTGACCTCATACTTCATACGAATATAATGTGTAATCACTAAGCAAAAGCTAAGGAGATGAGTGAGCAACCTACAATTTCCCTAAGTCTTCCCAAAGAGTTTTTCTCTTAAAATTCTAGTTATTTATATAAGTGAGAGTGACATTAATTCTAATTTTATAGTTGATCAAGGTCATATGGCTGTGTAGCAGTTAGTTCATGACGTGGTTATTATGTAGTTAAATATGAGTTAGATCAAATGCAACTATAATTTTACCATTATAATACACCAAGTGATTGTTGACCAAAGTCCAAAATTTATACAAAAACTAGAGACTTTTTACAAACATGTTGCTTTTCATTTTTTTTTAAAATAGACTTCTTGTAAACAAAATAGTCTTTGAGTATTTTTGTTTGTTGTAGAAATTTAATCCCCTTATACACTATTCTATTGTTGACATATCTTAGTAAAAGAAGGGTTATTTACAACCCGTTTCTCATGATTTTTCCTTAGTTTATCTATTGGATACTACAAAGTCTTTTTAAAAAAATAAATGATGCCTTTCTTTAGTTGATCCTCAATTTTATACACAAATTACTTCTTTGTATCATCAGTCATTTGTTAATCTTAAGCTAATTTAGGATAGCAGTCCTGCTATTATTGATTTGTTGTTCCCTTGTGTTCTTCTCCCTAAATATAGCTCCCAACTAATCAACTCCTTTGATCAATTTTCCTTGTTTCTAATGAACAAAAATTGGAGTAGATGTTTCTTAAAATAAGGGCTTGATTGATTCTTATCATCCTAGGCTACTTAATCTAAGCTAATTAACTCAATATATACTCCTATAAACTTACTCCTTATGAGTCTACAAGTTTTGGGTACTTAAGGTTTTGATTCCATTGATAGGAAATTACTATTTCTGTTTCTTTTAATTCACCAACTTCATTCAAATTTGTCAGGCTTATAATTTCTTGTAAATCCTTTTCCATTTCTAGGAAATTACTATTTATGTTTCTTTTAATTCACCAACTTTATTCAAATTTGTCAGGCTTATAATTTATTGTAAATCCTTTTCCATTTGCCATTTCTATGTATGTTCTTGCATAACTTAAATCTTTTTAGTATTGTAGCATGCCCATTTTGAAATATTAGGGTACCTAGTGAGCCTACTAAGTAAGTTAATTTTAAGGTGGACCCTAATTCCAACAATAAATTATAGAAATTAGATCAAATTAGAATTCTCCTCATCATCTATTTCATTAGCATCAACCCAAGTTTTGACTTCTATAACATTATGGGTTTTCTTTATATGTGATAAGAGCTTGCCTTAATCACTTTCATCGAGTTCTCCTCGTTATTGAATTTGAAAATAAACAAATTCCCTTTATTAATATAAGTATTCTCCAATCCCATTTAACTATAATTAGTTAGAGCTTGTGTTTACATTAGAGGAAAAGTAAGTCTCTTGTCAATAAAAATATTCAAACAGTGAGTTAAAAATTTTAGATGCCTCAGCCTAGAAAAGCTTTAAAGGGGGATAACAAATATCTTACCATTGCTATTTTTCAGAGGAAAAATTTTTAAGTTTTCAAAAGGTGAATTATCAACTACCACTTGACTTTAAGTGAGCTTAGCATTATGTTTAGAAGAAGAGGAAGTGATTGTTGATGTACGAGCATTAGAGAGAGAGATGACCCTAAAAAGCACATGAAACAATAAAAGGGACTAATTAAGAAGAGTTAAGCAAGTTAGCTATGATTTTCAAAGTAAATTTGGAAATAAAAAGTTTGAAGAGGCTAGAGATTAGGAAAGGGACTAAGAATAGCATTAGGTTTGAGGCTAAGAAGATGGATGGCAAGAGAAGCAAAGGAAGGAGAGGTGGGTTAGCTAGTTTAGAGCTGAGGTCACCATGACTAGAAGGATTAACTTTATTGAAAAGAGCTCCTAGGGAGCTTGGTTGAATTTGGTAGCTCATTCCCAAAAAAGATGAACCCAATAAAGGCCTTAGGAAAGAAAAGACCCACCTAAATTAGTTAATCAAATAAGAAAGGAGGATTCAATTGCAAGGAAAAATAAGAAAAAAAAGTAAAGAGAGATCGAAGAGAAAAGAAAGGTTCGAATGATGATTCTTAAATCATTCTTATTTTTTATTAAGGCTATTAAGTTAGAATTCATTAATCTTAAACTAATTTATAAAGAAGTCCACTAATAATTGAAATGATGGTTAGGTTTGTCAAAAAGAAATTAAAAGTTATAAAATTCATAAATATTGTTCAACTTAGAAGATGTGTGATAAAATTATTAAATATAAAAATGCAAGTATCAAATATAAAGATACAAGACATACTTCATTATGTACATGCTGGGATGATTAGATAATAGTCAAGAAGATACAAGTTTCAATAAAAAATTATTAATCACTATTCATTTTACTATTAAAATTTTACTAATAAGGTAAGAGAAACTTTTAGCTTTTTAAACTCCTTAATATTATTTTTAAAAAAGGACCTTAAAGACCTAAGTTTAAATTATTTTAGGGTTAATAATGTCCATTTTCAATTACCCCTAGTTTCATCAAGATAAAATATAAATAAGTAATAAAACCAAATGAGATTAATTGTTAAAAACATTTTAAACTTTACTCAATTTTGCAATGCTAGTTAGAACATTAAAAAGTGGCGCTAATATGTTCTAATTTTTAATTTGTTGGAAAAGTAACTCAATGTTAAGTTTTTTTATTAATGTTTTTGAAGTGTTTAGTCATGTTAGATTGATGTTTTTTTTTACTATCTCATGAATGCTAGGTTATGGAATGTACATCCTAAACATAATTCTTTTTGGTCATTCAAGATAATGTTGGGGCTTAAGGAAGCTTTTAGGGAAGAATTCAAATGCATGGATGAGAATGAAAGAAAAAACTTGGTTTTAGTTTGACAATTGGCATGATTTGGGGATTCCTTCTACAAAGCAATACCTTACTTAGACTAGCATTCCCTGATTTTGCAAAAATAGAAGTGGTGATCAATGATGATATTTGTGATTGACCTTCTCATGACTATTGAAGATTCTAAAAAATAAGAAACAACTTACTAACTATGGCTCCTAATCATGACAAGAAAAACCACTCAATTTGGCTAAAGCTTCGGTCCAAAGTTTTTACAAATCAATTATGCTTGGAGATCTTTGCACCTTCAATACAAAAAGTGACTTGGTTTAAGTTAGTATGGCAAAAATTTAATATCCCAAAAATATCTTTTATCCTTTTGTTAGCTATATGGAAGAAGCTATAGAACAAAGACCAAATCAAATATAATATTTTAGACAAATCATATGTCCTTTGCAATTTAAATGATGAGTCCATTGAACAATTGTTCTTTTAGTGCTCTTTTAATGATAGAACTTGGCAATACATATTGGAACTTTAGGTGAAATATAAACAGGGATAAAATAATGTAATGTTAATTAAACCTCAAGTCTGAATAAAAGAAGAATTAAAATTATTTAGAATGGCCTTTAGTTGCTTAATCTATGCCATAGGAATCGAAAGAAACCAAATAATTTTTAGAAGCACCAAGCTAGAGGAACATTGTTTAGAATATCGTAGTCTACTAACTAATACCATAAAAATTCAATACCGAACAAAAAAAATCGTAACGAACTCTGGTACTTTCCAATACTGACCGATAACCAAGATATTGGGAAAATACCAATCAGAAGAATAGATTTAAAAAGAAATACCAATCACAATTATAAATTAAAAAATTTGTCATTAGTCTTATACCAAGTGATTATAAATTACATAACTAAATATATTAGTTTAATACAATCATATTTAATATTTTTAAATTTATATGTATTATATTGATAATAAATATACTTTTTAATATATTCATATAAAAATATTATAATAAATTTTGAAATAT
>JAOQMP010000210.1:29863194-29881373 GCA_027563575.1 Erythroxylum pedicellare | reverse complement strand
CTTTGAGTATTTCGTGTTCTTTTATCTTTATCGTATCCCATCTTATATATATTTCTTTTCTTTAAAATTTCAACATGGTATCAGAGCTATAGATCCTTAAGGGACTGTGAGATTGAGTGAACGATGACTGCTAGTAATTCAGCTACTCTCTTACTCCCAAATTTCAATGGTGAAAATTATCAAGTATAGGTTGTAAAAAAAAAAAAAAAAGGCTCACTTAAGAGGTCTTAGTTTGTGGCAGTAGGTTAAAGGTGAAAGAGAAGTACCTCCTCTAGGCAATAATCCTACAATTAATCAAATTAGAGCTTATGAAGATGGATAAAGCCCTAAGAGTTTTTTCTCAAATATATGTTGTTGTATCTGAGTCGATTTTTAAAAGAATTATGACTTGTGAAACAATTAAGCAAGCATAGGACATATTGAAGGGGCTATATCAAGGGAATGTTGTTACAAGACGAATGTAAGTCTTAAATCTCAAAAGAGATTTTGAAATTCTTAGATTGAATGAAAAGGAGACAATTCAAGAGTTCTCAGATAAGCTTATGGTGCTGGTAAATAAAACCAGACTTATGGGAGAAGAGCTACTTGATAACAGGATCGTAGAAAAAGTCTTGAAAAGTTTACCTTAAAGGTTTGAGGCGAAAATTTCATCTTTTGAAGACTTAAGGGACATCATCCAAATGACATTGTCAGAATTGATTACTGCTTTTCAAGCTCATGAGCAAAGAAGGACAATGAGAAACCAAGAAAGTGAAAAGATAGTGGAGGGAGCCTATCTAGCAAAGGTTTCATCATTAAAAAAGATAGGAAACATTCCTCAATATGACCATTATGAGAAGTTTGGTCATTAAGAGAAAGAATACTGACATAAAGGGAAGTCTTGATGCATTAAATGTAAACAATTTGGACATTTAAAAAAGAATTGCAAGTTTAACAATGAAGAACAAGCAAATACAGTGCAAGTGATTCAAGAAGACAACCTTTTCTAGTTGGTGAGAAGTGCATCAAGACATATCATAAATAGAAGTGCTCTATGGAGATAAGTGATGAGAGAAGCGCTTATGTTGAAGAATAGAGAGAAATGCTCTATTGAGAAGATTATAGAGAAGTTCTCTAAAGAAGAGAATTGTGGAGAGATGTGCTCCATGCCTATGAATTTTTTTTACAATTTTGAATTAAAGGAGAATAATGGGAATTAATTCAAAATTGTAGAGTAGTTAAATAGGTCTTTAGTTTGTTTTTAATCTTATCTTATAAGCTAGATTTATTGGCTAAAATCTCTATTTAATTTTTTTTTATTGGCTAAAATCTCTATTTAAGTTTTTTGTATTTTGGCTATATAAGACAACCAAGTTTATTAATAACACCACTTTAGTGCTACATATTCTTTTATCTTATCTTATACATGCTCTTTTCTTTAAAATTTCAACATATGATCCTTGTTTAAGTAAAGTAATTACTAAAATATAAAATTCTGGATGCATCTAAAATTTTCTTATAAATTGCATGATTATCATTTATTTGAAGGTAATATATTGCAAAATTTGGAAGATTCTTAGAGGAATAAAATTGTTAGATAACTTTGTAGAAACAACTTAGGAAGACATTTTGACATAGATAAAATAGTATCAATGGTCACTAATTGTCATTATTTGTAAAGATGGATCCAGAACATAGAGATATTACTGAAGAAATGCCCTATTTGTTAGTGTGGAAAAGGTAAAGTTCAAAATACATGAAGAAATGTCTTATTTATTTTAAAATAATCTCCAAGACACTAGCAAATAGATTAAAGAAGACACTTCTTGATTTTATAAATTCTTGTCAAGGTGCATATCTGAGTGGAAGAAGCATAAGGAATAACATTATACTTGCACAAGAGCTTTTCAGGGCACCAGATCTCCTATGCCAAAAATGGTGTTCCAACCTTCTTCCAGTCAATTTTAACCATATATTTATATGGGCCCTATATAAATATGTGGGTGAGATTTAATAGAACAAGATAGGAACTGGTTAACTTCAATAGAGGATCTGTTTCCCTTTTTAAGGGGTTCATCTTCAACAATCACATTAATAGTTATGCATTATAAATTGATTTTACCAAACCCTTCGATTATGTTTATTAGGACTTTTTATTGAACACTCTTCAACCACTTTCTAAGATATTGGTTATCTTAGAAGGTTTATTAATTAGATCCAGTCTTGCACCACTTTAGTTTCCTTTTTTGTTTTAGTCAATAAGGACCTTCAACCCTCTTTAAAACTACATAAGGACTGAGATAATATGATCTCTTATTTCCTTACCTCTTTGAAATAACTATGGAGTTTTTGTATATTATCACTTATTTGAATATAACAAGATCTTGCTTCAAGTATCATCACAAATGTGGTAAGTTGAAAGTGCCCCATCTATCTTTTTTTGATGACCTACTAATACTTTATGGGGTAGATACAACTTTCATAAACTTGATGATTAGAGAGAGAGAGAGAGAATGAGGTCGTTAAGTACAGAAATAGATAATTGCAACTTACCACCATAAGATAAGAACCTATTGCACCAGGAATGCTCTCTCTCTCTCTCTCTCTCTATATATATATATATATGCTCACAAATTACAAGAGTGATTTAAAGAGAATTGACAGTTTGATTAGGGAGTTTAAATTGAATGGCTTGAGTAATAGTAGCAGTAGATCCCTAAGTGTCAAATGGTACACTATACCTCCTAAAACAACACGGAGGCTTTGTTTTAGTAACAACTTGCAGAATGATCAAGGTCATTATGATAAAAGGGCATTGGAGGATATGTATGGAGAAAGAAAACTAGTGAGAGAAGTGGATCCATATGTATCACTAATGGGGAGAGGGAATATAGATTATGAAGTCTAAATCAATTCAACCTTACACCTTTCAACAAATCTTACACATTATATATTTCATCTAACCCTATACAAAATACAAAATTGGCAATAGGTATCCAAAATTTTCCAAGGTATTTACCTGATCTCCCCACTATTGATTGTCCACAATGATATTTGGACAAATCTCTAGTCTTTTTCACTGCTTTATGCAGGAAATTGTTGTTGGAAAACCTTAGAAGGAGTCCTTGCTTTAGATTGGTTTGGGATAATAACATTTCTCCTTCACACTTATTTATACTTTGGCTGGTTGCTTCCAAAAGATTAGGTACTAGGGACATGCTTCCACATTGATGAACTTACCTATGCTTTATGTGGGGATGGCCACGAATCACATGATCACATATTTTTCAGTTGTTTATTCTCCTTAGTGATATGAAACAACTTGCTTATACTTTTCAACCTTCAATGCCCCATTAGGAAATGAATAACCACATTTAAATGGGCATCAAAAGTCATTATAAGAGCTAAGAATGACAAAAAAATATATTCAAGATAGGGTTTGGATGGCTTATCTATCATATTTAGAGGGAAAGGAATGGGAAGATATTTCGTGATGTCATAGTAGAGGTTGATGCTAGTCTAAACAAATTTTTATCTCAAGCTTAGATTGGCAACTTTAGCTCGAGGGATTAAAACTGAGATGGCTATAAAATTGAGACATAAACTCTTTTTGTAAAATGTTTACTTACATTGGATGTATCTTGGGTATTTCTAGTCCAAAAGCAAGTTAGTAGTTTCTATGTAAGTAAATGTACATTATTTAGCTGTACCTCGAACTAGTTAATGAAAGTTCTTATTACTTTCCAAAAAAATTCAAAATATATGTTTATACAATCTTTTACTTAAATCAAATTCCATAACGATACATTTGCATATTGATTTTGTTTTTGTCTTCCTAAGATAACCAAATAATTGATTATATTTTATCATGGTGGATTGTTTTTAAAAATATCATACTTTATTTCATATTATAAACTTAAGATGCATTATGTTAACTTATTCTCTTAAGAGATTGTAAGGTTGTATGATATTTTGGCATTTATTGTTTCTAATAGATATTTGAAGTTTATAAGAAAATTTTGGAAGACTTTATATAGAAAATTTCATATTGAATTAAAGTATTGTGTTATCCTTAATATATCAATTTTTAGATAAATTGTTGAGATATCTTTTTAAGAAATAATGTGAAATTTTGGAATTTAGTCATTTCATAAGCTTAATTTTATTATGATAATTTTTGTCAATGATAACATAAAAAAGACTATTTTTTGAATTCTCTTATGACTTTAAAATCTCGTGCATGTACTTAATTTTATGTCGTTATCACAGAAAGCAAAGGTGAGTGATGAAACTGAAGCATCCTTTGACCATATTCAGAGGTTCATAGAAAGGTAAAGGTTGTCTTAAAAAATATATATGCAACCTACAATTTTGAAACAAATCAGCATCGTCAAAGATAATAATTTAAAGAAGGAAAGCAAATGCGTTTTCACTTAAAGAGACAAAGATTTTCCAAGGTACTTATCATAACCTTAAGTTAAGAAAATTGGGCTTCGTATGATCTTAAAAAAGATTATTTTATATATCTATTTAATTAAGGCTTGAAAATTATCATTTACTTTAAACAAGTTTTCACTCTAAACTTCATTATTGGTTCTAGTTAACTAAGTTGAAAATATTATTCTCAAAACAACATTTCACAAGGGAGGATGCCTATGCAAACACTTTCCACGGAAAAACATTGCTAACATGTATACTCACGGACGATATTGTCTGCATCTCTTATAACTTTGCAATAATGTTGTCTCCATCAAACTATATATAGTATATACATATATGACCTTAGGAGTTGGATTGTATTTTAAGTGTCTAAAATTAACCTTTATTGAAGATTAGAACCCATAAATCATCATCCAAGCTTATCTCGTGCAAATTATTCATAGGTAAGCTGAATTTTTTTAAGGTGCCAAAAACTTTGTGCTTTTTTAACTTCCCTCCCAAGATGATTTAGCCTCTTACTAAGATTTGCTTACCTTAAGATTCCTAAACACTAAACCTAATTTTCCACCCTTTATTTGACTTTTAATAACTCGCCTTGTTTCTTCCTTTCCTCACCTTTACCCTCCTTTCTTATTTTTACCATTAACAAAATTATTTCATCTTTAACCTCCCCCTCTCCTTACCCTAATACTAACTCTTCCCTTATCCTTCATTCCACTCTTACCTCCAAAACCCAAATCCTCTAAAGATTTCCTTCCTCTTCCTAAATATGTGAAAGGAAACTCTAAGTTGCCTCTAGAGGAAAGCCCCGCAAATTAAATTTTCTTACAAAATACCAAAGCATAAATTCAATTAGTTGGCGACTCTCTAAACTATGGTTAACTCCTTTATGTCCCCCCTTCACGTAAGTTAGATTTGGCTTTAAAAAAGATTTTACAAACTAGTTCCAAGAAATTTCAAGCTCCTTTAGTGGGATACGTTTTGGAGAAGAGGCTATCTTACCCATAAGTCCAACATTGGGCCAACTTAAGCTGGAGAAAGCATAACTTAGAAAGTTTACTAAAAAGTGAGGATAATTCCTTTATTTTCAAGTTCAACTTAGAGGAACAAGATAGGAAAATACTGGAACTAAGACCTTGGTATATCCAAATTAAGCTTTTGATGGTGCAAAAATGGAGATCTAAACTAATCTTGGACAAGGTCAACATAAAAATTGTTCCCATATGAAAAAATTTGCATCGAGTTCCACTTGAATACTAACCTACAGAAGGGCCAAGTCATATTGCCAGTTTGATAAGTAGACTATTGAGCCTTTATGAAAACCCTATGATTATAAAAAGATTAGACTTTGCTCAGGTTTGCACAGAAGTAGAAATCATAAAAGAACTTTTAGACTCCATCAATTCAAAAGGCTTAGTGAGAATGTTAACCTGGTTGATGAAATTATCAAATGCATCTATACGTGGAAGCAAGAGACAAATAATCAAGTGAAAGTATAGATTACAAAAGTTCCTACAAGCAATAAAAATATCACCCAAGCTAACCAGGGATGTAAGGAGTCTGATATTTATTCCTGACCGATTCATAACAAATAAAAACTCGAAAGAAAAAGAAGGAAGCATCAAGGAACTAGTTCTCCACCTCTTAAAGTGGAAATAAACCTAAAAAGGGATACTAATTTATAAGTGTAAATTGCATCATATTTTAAGGCATAGTGATATATGTTTAGTCATTAATTCGATCATTAGTACGTATGTAGGTTAGGATAGTGGTAGTTTGTTAATTATTTATATTTTAAGTGTTTTACGGGTTAGTACAAGCTTTTGAATTATTATGTTTTTTAGGTACCTTTATGTGTTTGCTAGTGTTTCAGGGTCATTATCAAAGAACAGAGGAGTTTTGGAGGAAATTCAGGTCAAAACCATAGCCCATGATCATGGCAGAAGCTCTAGGAATGGCCCACGATTATGGCTTGCATGCCACGATAGTGACAAAAGGCTTAAATGTGAGCCACAATCGTGGCCTATGTCATGCAGACGTGCAAACGTTTATGAACTTCATGTTTCGAGGGACTTTTTGGATCTTTGAACCTCAAAAAAGCCCTAGGGTTACCCAAAAAAATAAGAGACTATTTAAAGAACAACAAAAGAAGAAAGAAGGGAGCTTTTTCATGCAGTCGCTTTTGGAAACCCTAAGAGAGAAAGAGAAAGAGAAAGAGTGGAGGAAAAGGAAGAGGAAGCGGTCTCGACGTGCTTCCCAAATTAGGAGGTTTCCTAACACTGCTGCCTTCCCAGATCATCCATTCTAAGTTTCTATTTCCTTTTTGTTTCAATTTTATTCATGTATAAAGTTGGAATGAATTGTATGACGATAGAAGGTAGAATGTTGATGATGTTCTAACTCTTCTTTGGGATTTTATTTTTATTTAATGATAATTTAATTGATTGTGTTTGTTAGATGAATGTCATGATTTGATTACATCATTGCATAATTCGGTAACAAACTGAGAGGGTGAACTGAGTGAAAAATGACTAAATCAGATTAATGAGAGTTGAGCGATTTAATGGAAACTGTGACAAATCATATTGGTAATTCTGCAGAGAGGGATCTCGTGTGATATTTCAATAATTTATTAGAGTGCTTCATATTAAATTAGGGTTTTAGATAATTTGTGAATTGAGAGATTGCAAATTTTATAATTCAATTAGGGTTTATAAATTAGGGTTAATGGTTATAACTCGAAAGAGAGTAATCAGCTCTATGATCATTTAGAACCGGCACCCATTAACACGTAATCAACTAGGTTAGCATTAATGATAGGTGAAATCCCCTTTCTCATAACTTGGTAAATTCGTGGTTAATTTCCATTGTGCGTGCTTGTTGCTAAATTGTTGATTCCTTTATGTTTAATTTTTGAATTAATTGGTTGAATTCAGTTCTTGTATTTACTTCTCGTTGCTTTATTTATTTTCTGTTTCATATCTTTTCAGTCTTAGATTTTTAGGATTAGACCAATCCCCCTCCTCATGGGATCGACACCTCTTATACTACAGTCATGACCTGTGCGCCTGTGGTATTAAAAGGCTTATAAATTTTAAAGCTCGAATGATATGATCAAGTTTTTGGCACCGTTGCTAAGGAGGGTGAAGAATAGTTTAGTTCTTTTAGTTTAAGGCGCTTTAGTTAGATTTAAGTTTTTCTGTTTTTCCCATTTTTTTAATGCGTTTGTACTCTTGTATGAACACGAGAGTTAGAAGAAGTTTGAGTCGCATAACTGAAACTGTAGAGCTTGACATATTGTCAGTTTCCTTGAAATATGTGATACCTTCTGTTATCATCAGATGTCAGAGGATGTTGTAAAAATGAGACTCTTTCCTTTTACTTTAAGGGATAGAGCAAAAGCTTGGTACTATTCCCTTAACCCGATTAATGTCACCACTTGGGACTAATTAGTTCGTGCCTTCTTAGATAAGTACTTTCCCCTACCAAGAATACGAAGATTATGAAAGAGATCACAAACTTTTAGCAGGGTGATGGGGAATCGATTTATGAAGCATGGGAATGATACAAAGACTTTCAAAGAAAATGTCCACGCCATAACCTACCTAAAGAATTTCTTTTGCAAATGTTCTATGACAGAGTAACCCCACATACAAGAGTCACAATTGATGTGGATTCAGAAGGATAACTTATAAGGAAGACAGTAGATGAAGCAGAAGAGTTGTTAAAAGAAATGGCGAGTAATAGTTGTTTATAGACGAACGAGTGGAGTAGACAACTTGCAAATCTCCATGAGCAAAAAAGAGTTGTAGCTGTAGATTAAATGACAGAAATGCAGGCTAAAATTGATAATTTAACTCGATAGCTAAATAGAAGGCTTCATCCTCTAATACAATAAAAGTTGTTCAGCTGAAGTGTGAACTCTATAGGTAAATGGATCATGATGCAGTTGATTGCTTCTTGATGAAGGATAATAGATCAGAGCAAGTAAACTACATGGGAACTTAATACGGTCGATGAGGGGGAAACAATCCCTACTCTAACACATACCACCCTAGGTGGAAAAATCACCCAAACTTCTCTTGGACAAACAACACTAGAGGACAGTTTAGACATCAAGGACCACCAGGCTTCCAGCAAGACAAACTGAGTTTGATGGAATCCAAACTGGACAAAATCTTAGATAAGCTTGGAACCTTAGATGATGCACGAAAGAGTCTGGAAGGAAGATTTGAACAAGTAACAAAGAATCATGCCTCTTCAATCTATAATCTAGAGGTCTAAGTAAATCAATTGTCGAACACTTTCTCTATGCGAAATGTAGGAATTTTTCCTAGCACTTCAGGAACAAAATCGAGGGAGCAACTAAAGGCTATTACACTTCGAAGTGGGAAGGAACTTGAACCACCCATAAAGACAATGAAGGAGCCCTTCCTTCCTGTTGAGAAAGATCGAGAAAAGGAGAAAGAAGTGAATATGAGTGAATACCCTATTTATGTCGCCCCTCCACCATATTAACCCAAGATTCCTTTTCCTCAAATATTACAAAAGAAGAAGTTGGATGCACAATTTACAAAATTCATTGAGAAATAAAAGACATTACAAATAAATCTCTTATTTGTATAGGCTTTGGAATATATGCCTAAATATACAAAAAATTTTAAGGACATATTGTCAAAGAAGCGTACTTAGGAAGATAACTAGATAGTAGCTCTAACTGGCACCTACAGTTCCATAGTAACTAGCCATATGCCATCTAAATTGAAGGATTCGGGGAGTTTCACAATACCCTTTGTGGTTAGTGAATTTGAATTCACAAAGTGCTTGTGTGATTTAGGAGCAAGTATTAATCTTATGCCTTTATCGATATTCAAGAAGTTAGGGCTGGGTGAGGTCAAGCCAACATCGATGTTACTTCAGCTGGCTAATCAATCTATTAAAAGAACGTTTGGAATAATGGAAGATGTTCCGATGTAAGTGGACAAGTTCATTATTCTTGTAGATTTTGTGGTTCTTGATTTTAAAGAAGATAAGAACTGTCTGCTAATCTTTGGTCGATCGTTTATGAATACAAGGAAAGCTATAATTGACATTCACGAAAGGGAAATTAACTCCTCAAATACGTGAAGGTCAGATCGAATTCAATGTGAATAAGGCTTTAAAGAATCTAACAGCAAGCAGTGCATTCATGAAGGTTGAAATTATATATCAAAATTTGCAAGAACAAGTTAAGAGTTGCATCACAGAAGTACAGTCAATGGAAGCAAAGATAGATAATGGACATGAGTAACTTGAGTCTAAGAGAGATGATGAGATGGAGGAGTTGGATGTTCAAACGCATCAAGATAAATTAGTTCGGACTGAAGCACCCATACCACCATCCATAGAGAAACCACCCATATTAGAGTTTAAACCTTTACCTACACATCTCAAATTACCTTTCTAAATGAAGGTTAAACATTACCGATAATCATATCTAATCAATTGAATGAGAAACAAGAAAGTGAGGTGGTAGCAATTGTTAGAAAGAAAATAAAGGCCACTGGATGATAGATTTATGATATTCGAGGTATAAGCCCCAATGTTTACATACAACGAATAAACATCGAGGAAGGATGTCGAACGGTGAGAGAGCGTCAATGAAGGTTGAACCCTAATATGAAGGAGGTGGTCAAGAAGGAAATAATCAAACTCTTAGATGTAGGAATAATTTATCCCATTCTGATAGTGAATGGGTCAATCTAGTACAATGTGTACCTAAAAAGGGTGGAATGACGGTAATAGAAAGTGAGAGTGGAGAAGTAATTTCAACAAGAACGGTCATAAAATGGAGAATGTGCATAGATTATCGCAAACTCAACTCAGTGACTAAAAAAGATTATTTTCCTCTCCTGTTCATAGACCAGATGATAGAAAGGGTGGTTGGTCATTCATTTTATTTCTTCTTAAATGGATATTCGGAATATCATTATATCTTTATCTACCTTAATAATCAAGAAAAGACCATATTCACCTGCCCTTATAGTGCCTTCATATACAGACAGATGCCTTTCGGACTATGCAATGCCCCGATTATATTTCAAAGATGCATGATATCTTTCTTTTTCGATATGATCGAAGATACGATGAAGGTGTTCATGGATGATTTTTCAATTTTTGGAGACTCTTTTGAAATGTGTTTAACTAATTTGGACAAAGTGCTTCAAAGATGTGAAGAGTCACATTTAGTGCTAAATTAAGAGAAATTCCATTTTATGGTGTAAGAGGGGATAATGTTAGGGCATAAAATCTCATACCAAGGATTTGAAGTGGACAGAGCAAAAACAGAAGTTATAGAGAAACTCCCACCACTAAGCAATGTAAAAGGCGTGCGAGGATTTTTAAGTCAGACATGATTTTACCATCAATTTATCAAAGACTTCTTGAAAATTGCAAGACCTTTGACAAACCTGTCAGTCAAGGATGTGTCATTTCTATTTGATGACAAGTGTAAGCCTGCCTTCAACAAACTAAAGGAGGCACTAACATCAGCACCAATTCTATCACCACCAAATTGGGCACTTCCATTTGAGGTTATGTACGATGCAAGCGACCAAGCTATAAGTTGTGTATTGGGCCAAAGGAAAGATAAAAAGTTGCAGGTGATCTACTATGCCAACAAGACCCTTGCAGGACCTCAACTTAATTACACCACCACAGAGATGGAATTACTCGCATTAGTGTACACATGTGATAAATTTTGACCATACCTCCTAGGATCAAGGTAATCATATTCACCAATCATGCAACGTTAAAATATGTTTTTAACAAAAAGGATGCGAAACTAAGGCTCATTCGATGGGTGCTACTATTACAGAAATTTGATATAGAAGTGAGATAAAAAAAAAGGAGAGGAAAACGTGGTCAGAGACCACTTATCAAGATTGGAAAGAGGGGAATGCAAGCCAAGCGAAGATATTAATGAGAATTTCCCTGATGAAACCCTAATGTTTCTTGAAAGTCTAGCTATACCATATTTTGCCGATATCACAAATTACATTGTCAGTGGTAAGCTTCCTTCTGATTTATCTTATTAACAAAAAAAGAGATTTCTACATAAGTATACCTGATATCTATGGGATGAGCCTTTATATAGAACATACGCTTGTGGGTTAATGCGACAATGTGTTCCAGAGGAAAAAATGTTAGATATCTTAAAGCAATTTCATAATGGTCAATCCTCTAGTCATTATGGAGCTAACAAAACGACATCTCAGATACTCAAGAGTGGATTTTATTAGCCCCAATTGTTTAAGGATGATCAAACTTTCGTGGAACAATGTAATTAATGTCAAAGAATATGTAACATCTCCAAAAGAGATGAGATGCCTTTATCCAACATTTTAGAAGTGGAAGTCTTCGATGTATGAGGCATCGACTTTATGGGTCCTTTCTCGTGTTCAATGGGGAACATGTACATTTTGGTGGGGGTGGATTACGGCTCATGTTAGGCTCAAACGATTATTCAATTAGTTTGGAGTGCCACGAACGATAATAAGTGACAGAAGTACCCATTTCTGCAACAAATCTTTTGATGCCCTCCCAAAAAGACAAGAGTGCACCATTGCATTGCTACACATTATCATCCGCAGACTAGTGGCCAAGTGGAAGCTGTCAACTGGGGGCTGAAAATTTTGGAAAAGATGGTGAATAACTGTAGGAAAGATTAGGCAATAAAGCTAGATGATGCCTTATGGGCTTATAGGACTGCTTTTAAGACACCTATCAGAACAACTCCTTATAGGCTTATATACAAAAACGCATTTCATTTGTTGGTTGAACTAGAACATCGGGCGTACTAAGTAATAAAAGCATTAAATTTTTATTGGAAGGAAGTAGGAGAAAAACAACTTCTATAACTGGACGAACTGGAAGAGAGTTTCGTTACAATGCATACAAAAATGCCAAACTCTACAAGGAAAAGGTAAAGAAATGGCACAATTCTCATCTTAAGCAAAAAGAATTTAAGGTAGGAGACGTAGTGTTTCTATATAATTCAAGGTTGAGGTTATTTCCAGGAAGGCAAAAATCTTAAAGGAATAGACCTTTTTGCGATCATTCAAGTTTTCGATCATGGAGACCTCAAACTTGAAAATGCTAACAAGAAAACTTTTAAGGTAAATGGGAATCATTGCAAATTATATCTTGGGGGAGTGATTTACAAGGAAAAGGAAGTGATTTCCTTCTATTCGAACAATTAAAGACACCTCCAACGATGTAAGGTTAAGCTAATGACCATAAATTAGCACGTTCAGTAGTTTGATTGAAATTGTTGTGTTTAGTTAGTGTTGTTTTGAATTTTAAATAAAATTTAATAATGTGAATTGATCTAGGATCACTGATTCTCTCACTCTCTTTAAGCAATTCCAAGTTAAGTCAACAATCTCGAGCGTCCAACAGATTTGTTCTCAGTCTCTCACCATCATTGCCTCCATCCCCATAAGGTTTTGTTTCTAACCCTTTTCTTTTAACTTTAGTTTTTGTTTTATTTTATTTTATGTTACTTCCTTCCATATGTGTTTGTTTGTTTGTCTCCTTCTCACATTGAGGACAATATGTTGTTCAAGTGTGGGGAGAGTTGTGTGTTTTACTTTGAATGTGAATTTTACATATAGTTATGTTAGTGTGTTTAAGATGCATATTGTGAATTGTGTGAATGTATCGATGGCTTAGATGAAATGAATTCATTTTAATTTTGAACATAATCTATTAGGTTACAAAGAGTCATTAGCTCACAAAATTATTGATTTGGGTTCTTTAGCTAAAATATGCAAGTTAATTAGGATTTAGTGTTAGTTATCACCCTATAAGTTGTCACATTCATTCATAATTTTAGTTCTTTAAACTAACTAGCTTAGCTATTATTTTTCATAAAAACGAGTAGCTAAAGTAATAAGATAGGCATTAGTTAGAAAATTTTATGTTTGTAAATTTTAAATAAATAACTATTCCGCTGGCCTTCGAGTTATGAATAGAGCTAGTAGCCAGTTGAGTACATGATGTAGTCGATTAACCGGATCGACACGCATCACAAATGCATGTCTCAACATCAAAAGGCTATAATGACGTTCCAACCAAGCAACTCAATAAAATCATGACTTAGTCAAGTAATCGAATCAACATTCATCACCGCTATTTGCCTTTGTATAAAAAGACTATATCTATGTCCATAAAAGGTAACAAAAAAATGTTTTCTAATAAAAACCTATCGAACATGTAAGTATCATAACTTTTAATGAAAACGTACTTAGGATTAGTTACAAAGTTTGAATGACCAAATAATTATTAATATGTGTGTACAATTGAAAAGGGATAATAAACTTAACATTTAGATCTTGATTAATATGTATATTTAGTCTAAAGCTCTTAGACATAGATCTTGCATATTAATGATTTGGAATAACTTGAATGATTGTGTTTAGAGTTAAATTTCTTTCATAAAGTTGAAGCCATTGTCTCATTATTGCATTGTGTGCTTTGTGATTTTGTGTTGTTTGCTGTTTTGCTTGCTTGAGGACAAGCAAACGTTTAAGTGTGGGAATGTTGATAAGTGTAAATTGCATCAAGTTTTAGGGTATAGTTTGATATGTATTTAGCCTTCAATTCGATCATTTAGTATGTTAGGCTGTTAATTATTTGTGTTTAAAGTTTTTTAAGGGTTAGTACAAGCTTTTAAGCTTAAATATTATATTTTTGAGGTACCTTGATGTGTTTGCTAGTATTTCAAGTCAATATCGAAGAATCGAGGAGTTTCGAAGACATTCGGGTCGAAACAATGACCCACAATCATGACAGAAGCTCTAAGAATGGCCCACGATCATGGCCTGCATACCATGATCATGACAGAAGGCTTAGATGTGAGCCACGATTGTGGCCTACGTCGGACAGACTCACAAACAGTTATGAACTTCATGTTTCAAAGGACTTTTTAGACCTTTCGGATCCTAAGAAAGCCCCCCAAAACATAAGACACTATTTAAAGAACAAAAAAGAAGAAAGAAGGGAGCTTTTTGTGCAGCCACTTTTGGAAACCCTAAGAGAGAAAGAGAGAAGAAGAGTAAGAAGAAATGGTCTCGACGTGCTTCCCAGATCAGGAGGTTTCCTAACACTACTCCTTCCCTGATCGTCCATTCTAAATTTCTATTTCCTTTTTGTTTCAAGTTTATTCATGTCTAAAGTTAGGATGGAATGTATGATGATAGATGGTAGAATGTTGATGATGTTTTAACTCTTCTTTGGGATTTTATTTTGATTTAATGATAATTTAATTAATTGTGTTATTATATTCGATTGCATCCTTACATAATTCGGTAACAAACTGAGAGGGTGAAATGAATGAAAAATGAATAAATCAGATTAATGAGAGTTAAACGATTTAATAAAAACTGTGACAAATCATATTGGTAATTGTGCATAGAGAGATCTTGGTTGATATTCTGATAGTTTATTAGAGTACTTCAGATCTAATTATTTGGATAATTTGTGAATTAGGGTTAATGGTTATAACTTGAGAGAGAGTGATCAGCCCTAGGACCGTCTAGAACTAACACCATTAACACATAATTAGCAAGGTTAGTATTAATGATAGGTAAAATCCCCTTTCTCTTAATTTGGTAAATTCTTGGTTGGTTTTCATTGAGTGTGCTTGTTGTTCAATTGTTAATTCCTTTGTGTTTAATTTTTGAATTAACTGGTTGAATTCAATTCTCGTATTTACTTCTAGTTGCTTTATTTATTTTTAGTTTCATATCTTTTCAGCCTTAGATTTTTAGGATTAGACTAATTCCCTTCCTCGTGGGATCAACACCTCTTATACTACAGTTGCGACTTGTGCACTTGCGATATTAGAGGGTTTGTAATTTTAAAGCTCGAACAACACAATCACTGCTTATAAAGAGGAGATAAACGAAACAATGCTCATTAATGATGATGTAAATATTAGTAATAAGGATCAAACTAAAAGTATGAACTTCGATCCAAAACTTAGACTAATTTTTAAACCAAGTGATAGAAAATTTAATGAAAAGAAAGAGTTATAGGATAATAAGCCTTTGCGATTCAACTCAATAAAGCCATTACTAGTAGGAGCAATCTAGGTTATAAATCTATAAGGGAAAAATCTAGCAACTCTCCAAAGTAATGAATTATGTAATATGAAACGTTAAAGGTTGAATATCCTTAATAAATAGTAGGTTCTTAAGGAATTTCTAGTCTATAAGAAACCAAAATTTTCTGGTTTGGATGAAACCAAAAAATATGTAAAAAAAGACCAACACTAGAAGTGTCTATGGTGTAGGGAGAAAGGATGGATAAACCTTTCTAACCATAAGTCTCACTATAATGGAAGAATTTTGATCTCCTAAAGGAAAATTGGATGGTTGGAAACATTCCAAGGTCCATCTTCATTTATTCGTTTAGCCTCTAGCTCTATGGAGAACAAAATAAGATATTGTTCTCTTTTAAGAGCAAAACTTTAATAAATCCTATACTTTTCCACTGTTTGAAGGCTTAAGTGATTATAAATGGAAAAGGAGGATCTTTACATATAAAATAAATCAACCATACTACCATTCTAGCTCTTAGCTCCAGCTTTTAAAACTTTAATTTCATAGTATACTAAGATTTTGCCTTCCTCTTCAGATTGATGGTAATATTCTAGGGTAAGCATACCCTACTACTTGTTCCCAAGTCATCTTAGGACTAAGAGCAGAAGAGTTAAGAGTTAATTATGTATGGTTCTCCATAGACTTTGAAGGGGAATGGGTTTGAACATAAGGATCAATGGTTCCTATAAGATGTGCGACAAGTAGGGATGGGTAAGAATGTCACCACACTCTGGCAATTTGAGCCTAGTTTGACTTTTGAGATTCATTGATAAAAAATTAAATAGGGAGTTATAGATAATAACAAATTTTTAAAAATCTCGAGAGAATAAGAAGAAAGGAACTTACACACACAAAGGAGGAATAGAGAAACTTAAGAGACTTAAAGAATCTAGGAATGGGGAATGGACAAGAAGGGAAGTAAGGAAACAGGAACGCTTAAAAGTAATTGGAAGAGCTAAGGATATTTAATTATACGATTAGAGATAATCTAGGACATGGTGAAGGCTTGAGGGAAGGAGAAGCATGATGTCTCATTTCATTATCAAGCTTTATCTATAGATATGGTTGTTATAATATAGGTTAAGCAATTTATAGTGTGTTCAATTCAATCAATATAATTGTTGAATTTTTATACATCTGATCATGTACAAAAAAAAAACATGGTCTTAATAAAAGGGTTTTTTTTTTAAATTGATGTTATTTTTAAAATTTTTTTATAAAGTAACAATTGAATATAATGATACCATTTAATGTGCGCTAATCACATGATATACCTAAAAGTATAAAGTCTAAAAATATGCTAGGTCCATATTATAATAGTATCTAACTATGAGTTCACCATATTCCAGGTCTAAAATGTCTTCCACCTATAACCTATATAATTTAGTATTTTACATAAAAGATCAAAATCAATAAGGAAATAGCAATGTATATAACATTATATTAAAAGAAGTTGAGATTTGACTTCTTATTTAGTCCAAAATTCTTCAACTTTGTTTTTTCTTAGCTTTTTAAGTTAAAGGAGCACCTTCCAAAGTTCTGGATCTAAGTTTTGATATAGGATTCTAGGTAAGATATTGCTTTTTTTTTTCTTCCTCTAGCCCTTTGCTCTTAATTTAAACTAGCTTATTACCTTTTTTGTTATTTATGCTCCTTATGGAATGTTGAGTTATAATTGCATCAATGACTTGACTATGTTACGAAGTCATAACCTGTGACTTGGCTTCCTACAATATATGATAAAAACAAAGTAAGATATCATTTTTACATAATTAATTAGTCCAGGAAATATTACAATAAAATTGTCATAAATTTGTTACCTAATTATCATTTTTTTAGAAGAAGATGATATTTTTACAAATTCTAACATTATGATAATAATTTGCAGTGTTGCATTTAACTTATGCCTTTTTTCTTATTGACAAACTGTCTTGTCCTTTTTTATCTTAGCCAAGTGATACGTTATCTCCTTTTTCCTTCTTATATATCAGATCATCTACCTCATCAACTATCGGGGTGTTGTTATATTGAAGCCAATACATTGTTATTTATTCAAAAAATTATGGGTGCTCTTTGAGTGGAGAAAACACTATGTTCTTCATCTAAATAAGTTGTTACTATTATTGGATTAAAGTCAATATCCTATTGTTCATCCATAAAAGTTATTGGTGTTGTTGGAAAAGAGTTAATACAAACTTCTTCATCATCAGTTATTACTATTGTTGGAATGGACCCAATCATTATTAAATGTTTTTGTTGATGATAATATGATTTCCATATGGCAATCATCCAAATAAAATCTTATATTGGATTACTTTAATAGGATAATTTTCACCTTTTAAATAGATTTAAATTGTACTTTCTTTTCTCTTTTCAATAAGCTAGATCAACTACTTAGCTTCATCATTAGTTTTAAGTACCTAAAGACCATCTTTAAAGGACTCAACATGAATTCTTAGTCATATCATAACCTGCAATACAACAAACAGGAGTTTTGGCTACATTTTCTTTTGCTATGATTTGAAATTTATAGCTAAAAGTTACTATTTGACTACGAAATTCAAAATCGTAGCCTATTAAAATAGTACCACTATCGTTAAAATTTTTCATAGTTTT
>JAOQMP010000210.1:29825720-29863094 GCA_027563575.1 Erythroxylum pedicellare | reverse complement strand
CAAGATCTTCAAACTCTTCAAGATCTCTCTTAACCCTAGCTTTCTTCTCTCACACGTGCATCATCATTCAAGGGTGTTAGGGTTAGTTCTTTAGTAAGAAATGAAGAAAATAGAACGGCTAGTGATGGAAGAAAGCAAGATTCAATTTTGTGGCTTTGGAAAAGAGAGTGTCGTAAGTGAAGATGAGAGAAAGATGAAGAAAAAGTGAAGAAGATGAAGAAATGGAGCTACTGTTGTGAGTGAGAAGAGAAAGACCACAATATATCTTTCTTTTATTAATTTCGTGACTTAACATGTGGTGAGGCAAATGACACATGTCACTTCTCCATGGTTCCATTTGGTCCACTTTAATGACTAGTCCATTTTGTCTCTAATTTCTACTCTAATTATCTCCCAATTTTTCATGACATAAGTCATTAAATCCCAAAGTCAGTTATAAAAATTTGACCCTTATTTATTACTATTCATCAATTGTTCTGCCGCTTAACATTTTTCCTAGTCCAAAAATACCCTTAAATTTCTAAAAATTCCCAATTTTTTAAAAACTTATAATTCACTACTTATACACTCCAACTCAATTGATAACACATATAATTCACAATTCCCAATATAATTACATTTGTAGATCAATTCTACCTGAAAAATGTCAAATGAGTGCATGAATAATTATTTTCATGTGCAAAAATTACTATTCACGCGTGTGTGTGTATGCTATGTTATGCATGAGCATGAAATGCATTTTTTTCAATCTTTCTTTGATCTCTCATGTACCAAATTTTAGGATTTTAACCCTTAGTATGGGAACGGGATGTTACATAATGATCCCTGCCAATTCTTTTTCTCACCACAACATGTCGGCGCATGTGTATATGCATATATAATATAAATAAATAACTTCTAATTTTAACAAATTACAAGTCGAAGCTATCTCTAATTCAAGGGTAATAAAACTTTTTTGTTTATTAAATCTTGCACCCGACTTGTGTGTGCGTGTGCATAAATAATATAAATAAATAACCTGTGACCTGGCTTCCTGTAATATACAATAAGAACAAAGTAAGATATCAATTTTTAATGTAAAATATTACAATAAAAGTGTTATAAATTTGTTACCAAATTATCTTTTTTTTTTAGATGGTATTTTTACAAATTCTAACATTGTGACCATAGTTTGCAGTGTTTCATTTAACTATGCCACTTTTTCTTGTTCATAGATTATCTTAACTTTTTTTATCCTAGCCAAGTGATATATCACCTCGTTCTTTCTCCTCATATGTTGGATCATCTAACTCATCTGCTATGTGGGTATCGCTGGATTGCAGCCAATATTTTGCTATTCATTCAAAGAAATTATGAGTGTTATTTGAGTGGAGCAAATGCTCTGTTGTTCGTCTAAAATTGTTTTTGTTGTAACTGGAGTAAAGACAATATCTTATTGTTCATCCATAAAAGTTGTTGGTGATGTTGGAGAAAAGTAGCACAAACTTCATCATTATCAGTTGCTATTGTTGGAATTGACCCAATCATTATTAAACATTTTTGTTGTTAATAGTATGCTTTCCATGTGGCAATCATCCAAATGAACTCTTCTATCGAATGGATTTAACAGGATAATTTTCACCATCTACATAAACTTGATTGTACTCTCTTTTCTCTTTTCAATAATCTTGATCAACTCCTTAGCATCATCATTAATTTTGAGTACCTAAAGACCATCTTTAAAGTACTCATGAGTGTACATGAATTTTTAAGTGATACCATAACCTAGATTCTTTACATTAAGTATGAATTTTATTATACTAATTTGATCCAACTCTAAACCAAAAGCATCTTGTTTGCAATATATAGCACTTGTAGTTTAAACCTAAAATATCACCATAGAAGCAATCTAATGTAATATTAAAATCATCCTCTCAAGTTGTCAGAACATGCATTTGTGAGAACTTTTCATATTCTTGTTAGTAATGGTTCAACGTTATGTAGTTAATAGGTATTCATATCCTAGTTTTATGGTAACTGATAATGTGCTTAATGGGAGCACATTATATAGGCTTTCTTGCAGATTTTGGGGTCCCCTACACTTCTTTTCTCTTTTGAAAACATACACCATAAAATTAGGAATTGAGGGCTTAGAATAATTCCCAAACGCGAACTCCTCAAGCACAAACAACAATGGTTTAAAGGACTTCATTTTTCTTCCGCTTTTAATTTATATGTTATTCTAACGTATATGATTATTGAATATATATGTTAAAATTAGCTAACATGTGATATCAGAGCTTGTTAACCTCTATCTTGTTGGATTTTTTAAAGAATTTCAAATTCTAGAAAATTTTAGATTCGTAAATTTTCAATCTAAAGTTGTTTTTGGACTTTTTCTTTCGATTAAAGATAGAAATCTTCTATTAAGTGTCTTGGAAGTGTTTCTACATTTAAAAAATAAGTTTTTGTTTTGTTTTCTAGTCTGGTTTTGTTTGGTATCTTACGAGTTGCAAACTAGGTCATTTTGACCCAGCTGAAGGTTGAAGGAGACCTCTCACCAAACGACATCATTTTGGTTGTTTATTAAAGACTTTGTGTAAAAATTGTGCGATGTTTTGCATGTTGCGTCATTTAATATGTGTTATTTTAATAAAAACAACATATGCTATAACTGGGGCTCATGCCCTTATAGAGCACATGGGTGAGCCTCTGCCATCTAAAATGAGACATATGTTTTTATATAATAAGCCTTGCATTTATATTTGTATAAATGTTCATCATGAAGTAGATTATCACATGATTATTGTGTTTGAATTTTGCATTGCGAATAAAATTTTGAATAAAATGATTTAGTGATTAATTATTAGGGCTTGGCTATAGCAACCCTAATTATATAAATTATATATTTATGTAATTAATCACATAAAGTTTTGAAAATTTTAATTATAGTTAATTATTTTAATATAATAAATTTTATCCCACAAGATTTTTTACTATAGTTGAATAATAAATGAGGATAAAATAACAAATTATTTTCTAATTTTCCCAAAGGTATTAGAAATTGGTATATAAATAGTTTTATCATAAAATTTAGCATAAATATGTTTGAATTAAAAATTTAGCCTACAGGCAATTTTTATGTCATTTGATTTATGTCTTTTAAGATATGTTTTCTATTGAAAAATACATATATACAATTTTTTAGCCTTAATTTATTGATAAGTAGCATGTATGTTTAAATTAGGCATTTATTCAAACTGTTAGCTTGTCTTATGTAAGTTGCGAAATTCCCAAATTAAAGGGAAAAAATTATAAGATTTGGAAGGAAAGAATTTATCTTCATCTTCGGTGGATAGACATTGATTATACTATCCAAAAGGGTGAACCACCTAAGGTAACAGAGGCCAGCACTATAGTTGAAATTGCTCTTTACGAAACTTGGGAGCAATCTAATCACTTAAGTGTGAAGTTCATTAAAACCAAAATTTTTGGTTTCACAGAACAACATGACAATGTTCATGCTCTACTGAAGGTTGTTGATGGGCAATTTGAAACTTTAGACAAAGCTTTTGCAAGCACTCTAATTATGAAGTTTTCATCTATAAGGCTCACTGATATCCGAGATATGCGTGAGCACATCATGAAGATGAGGGATATTGCGGCTCAGTTAAAGAAACTTGTGGTTAAGATTTCTGATTCTTTCCTCGTGCATTACATTTTGAATACGCTTCCACCACCATATGAACCCTTTAAAATCTCTTTTAATACACATAAGGATATGTGGTCAATAAATAAATTAATGACTATTTGCGTCCAAGAGGAAGGGAGATTATTGATGGAATAGGGAGAGAGCTCGCAGAGTACACATCTGGATGTTCAAGGAAAGAAGAAAAATCAAGTCAACTCAAAGGGAAAAGGTCAAATACCTACCCAAACAGACATTAAAAAGGAATCCAGGTGCTTCTTTTACAAGAAAAAAGGACATATGAAAAAGGATTATGTCAAATATAAGGAATGGCTTGAAAAGAAAGGTAATCTGATCTCATTAGTTTGTTTTAAATCTAATAAGGCTGAAGTTTGTCATGAAACATGGTGGATTGATTCTGGTTATGCAATCCATATTACAAATGTTTTACAAGATTTGCAAAAACCTAAGGAAACCAATGGGAAATGAGTAGTATATCTTATCAAGAAACACGACACATTCAAATATGGAGGCTATTGAAGATTGCAATTTAATTTTATATACTACTTTTATTTTAAAATTAGAAAAGACATTTTATATTCCCAATTTCTCAAGGAAATTGATTTCAGTTCCAAGACTTGTACCATTTGGATATTCCTTTCATTTTTTGGACAAATCTTTAATGTTAAATTATAAATATGAGTTTGTTCAGAATGGTACATTATTTAGTGGTCTTTTCCGTTTTAACTTACAAGATAATACCTGTTAGAATGCAACACATGTTTATGAAGGAACAAAACATTATGTCATGAATGAAAATTCTTTTATGTTGTGGTATAGAAGATTAGGACATATCGCCATAGAAATGATTAAAAAAATATTAGAAATCATTAAAACAGACATTTGTAGTCCAGATATGGACTCATATGGTCAGAAATAATGCATCTCATTTATAGATGATTATTCATGATATATGTATCTTTACTTGCTCCATAACAAGAATGAAGCACTAGATGCTTTCAAAATATTCAAAGTTGAAGCAGAGAAACAATAAAGTAAGCAAATTAAGATCGTGAGATCTGATAGAGTTAGTGAATATTATGGTAGATATACTGAAGGTGGACAAGTACCTGGTCCATTTATGAGGTATCTTCAAGAAAATGGGATAGTAGCCTAATACACTATGCCTGGATCTCTGGACCAGAATGGTGTAGCAGAAAGAAAAAAATCAAACATTATTGGGCATGGTACGAAGCATACTAAGTAGCTTGAAACTTCGTAAGTACTTATAGACTGAAGATCTTAATAGGGCTTTGAATATATTAAATTGGGTACCAACTAAGGCTGTTCTAAAGACGCTATTTGATTTATTTAAAGGTTGAAAATCGAGTTTCCAAATATTTGTGTTTGGGGATGTTCATTTGAAATAAGAATTTATAATCCATAAGAGAAGAAATCGGACCTGAGGATCATAAGTGAGCATTTCAATAGATATGCCGAAAGGTCTAAAGGATATAAGTTATATTGTCCATCATATCACACTAGAATTTTGGAATCAAGAAATGCAAAAAAATTTTAGAACGACTTGATTAGTGAGAGGGATCAATTTCAAGATACAGTCTCTAATAATAATAATATGGATACTTAACCTTCCACCTCAAACAGTAAGGTGATTGTAATTCACAACGATCCTCAAGTTCAAATAGACATTATACGACCAATTATTGAAATTCAAAAGCTTGTAGTAAACATAAATGACAATCAAAATATTCCACAAGTTGTTGATGATCTAGTAGATCCAATTATTCAGGAACTACCTAAAAAAATTAAGCAACTAGTTGAACAACAAACTCTACAGGAGGATGTTGGTGCAACATTAAGGAGATCTACTAGAATAAGGAAATCAGTTATTACTAATGATTATGTTGTATATCTACAAGAATTTGAGTATAATATAGGAGCCAAGAATGATCCTGAAACCTTTTCATAAGTCATGAGTTACAATGAATAAAATTTATGGTACATTGCCTGAAGGAAGAAATGAATTTTATGAAGAATAACGATGTTTGGGATTTTGTTGAGTTACCTAAAGGAGCAAAACCCATAGGTTGCAAATGGGTAGTTAATACAAAGAAAGACTCATTAGGCAACATTGAGAGATACAAGGCAAGACTCATTGCTAAAGGATTCACTTAAATGGAAGGAACCAATTACACATATACATTTTCTCCTGTGTCTAGAAAAGATTCACTTTGTATAATTTTGGCATTGGTTGTTCACTTTAACACGGAATTGCATCAAATGGATATAAAAAGCAGCTTTTTTAAATGGTAACCTAGAGGAGAATTTGGTTTGCAAGCTTAAAAGATCCACATATGGATTAAAATAAGTGTCATGTTAGTGGTATTTAAAATTTCATGATATTATGTCATCATTTGGTTTTGAAGAAAATATCATGGATCAATGTATATATCAGAAGGTTAGTGGGAGTAAATTTTGTTTTCTTGTACTATATGTGGATGACATATTACTTGTAATCAGTGATAGGGGTTTCTTACATAATGTGAAACAATTTCTCTCTAAGAATTTTGAAATGAAAGATATGGGTGATGCGTCTTATGTCATTGGCATTAAGATTCATCGAGACAAATTTCATAATAATTTGGGTTTGTCTCAAGAAACCCATATTAATAAAGTTTTAAAGAGATTTCGAATGAAAGCTTGTTCACCTAGTGGATCTTCCATTGTCAAAGAGGGTAGGTTCAATTTGGACCAATGCCCTAAAAATGATTTTGAAAGGGAACAAATGAAAAACATTCCATATGCTTCTACAGTTGAAAGCCTAATGTATGCTCAAGTTTGTACAAGACCTGACATTGCATTTGCTGTTAGAATATTACGTAGATATCAAAGTAACCCAGGATTAGATCACTGGAGGGTTGTAAAGAAAGTATTGGGGTACCTTCAAGGGATAAAAGATTACATACTTATATACAGGCAAATCAACAATCTGGAGGTAATACGGTACTTAGATTCATATTTTGCTAGATGTGTTGATTCACAAAAATCAACATCAAGTTATATCTTAATATTTGCCCATGGAGCTAGATCTTGAAGGAGCGCCAAGCAATCTTCAACTGCTACTTCCACCATGGAGGTTTAGTTTGTTTTTTGTTTTGAGGCTATATCATATGGAGTATGGCTAAAGAGTTTCCTATATGGGCTTAGACTTTTGGATTTCATTTCTAGACCGTTGAGAATATATTGTGACAGATCAGCTGCTGTGTTTTCTAGCTAAAAATAATAAAAGTTGTAGTCGGAGTAAACACATCGATATCAAGTTTTTATCTATAAGGAACGAGTTAAGGATAAGAAAGTAGCCATTAAATACGTTAGCACTAAATTGATTATAGCTAATCCTTTAACAAAAGGCATGCCACCAATGAAGTTCAAGGATCAAGTTGTTAGAATGGGATTGAGTTCCATTATATAGTTTTCATTGTATGGACATTGTTTTCATGAAACTCTTTTATAATATTTTTCTCATATTATAGTGCACATTATTGAATTTTGAGAAAATTGATCATTTTGGACCTAGGATAAACATAGGGTTTGTTCATTAAATAATATTACCACATTTGGGTTGATACAATTATAGTATACTATAATATATGGAAGATAATACCCAACTATTAAAGGACCTATCGTCATGATTCATATATTGTACTTGGATCGGATTAGGATTTAATGTCAAGTTAACTGTTAACAAGTGAGAGAATGTGAGAACTTTTCATATTCTTGGTACTAATAGTCTAACGTTATGTAGTTAATGGGTATTCATATCCTGGTTTTATGATAACTGATAATGTGCTTGTTGGGAGCACATTCATAAGGGGGAGCTTTTGAGCAATTGATAAAAGTTGCTCCTTTGTGACTAAAAGGTCATAAGTTCGAACTACAAAAATAGCCTCTTTGTAAAAATATAAAGGGAAGATTGCATATATCGATGACATTCCCCAAACCCTCACAAAACAGAGAGCCTTGTACACTGAGTACATTGACCTTTGACCTATAGGAGCACATTTATATAGGCTTACTTGCAGATTTTGGGGTCTCCTAAGCTTCTTTTCTCTTCTAAAAACATACACTATTAAATTGGAAATTGAGAGCTTAGAAAAATTCCAAAACACGGACTCTCAAACAATAATGGTAGATTTTTTTCGTTTTTCTTCCACTTTTAATTTGTATGTTATTCTAGCGTATATTATTGTTGAATATATATGTTAGAATTGGCTAACGACATTATCTTCTGAATTCATGTTCATATTTATTTACCTATTAAAACAACATTATGCATGCCCCACAATACAAAACAAATGCTTCATACCTCACAATATTCAAAATAATCATATTCAAGCACTAGGATCATATTTCATTAAATTCCAAAGTCAACTTTGTACAATCTTTTTACATTAATATTTTAACCTAATTTCCTACCCTCAAGCTTAAAATGGAAAGTGATCCATAATTATATTTAAAAAATCACATTCAAAACTAAGATAAATTTTTAAAAAATTTATACATTCCCTTTTTCAGTAACTTCCCAACCTAATTTTCTAAACAAAAGTTGAAACTGAAATCAAACTTTTTAACAACTTATTGGTAGTTTTCCCTAAATTGATGCTTTGAACTGACAAAGAATAGTTAATTAAGAATCACCTAAAAAAATATACATGCAATGCATCATTCATCTGAAATAAAAAATTAATAGACTAACCCACTTTTATCAGACTAAACCAATTATACAGATATGTCGTTAATCTAACCTATGAACGCTTTACGAATGGGAGCTTTACGACTACTTTGGAACAACTTTGATCTTCGTGTCAAGTTGCTTAGAGGATTTGCTCAAACATTAATGAACTTCGAGCTTCAATGCTATCGGATAATAATAAGAGGATACGAGGGAACTGCTGTCGTTGGAACCTTTGGAGAATTAGATGGCCATAACAACAGAGACACCTCATGCCAGTTGTACGAGTGATGATGTCATCTTTCTAAAGGTCATATGAGATGACAATATATAGCCCCTGCGAGCGTCCATGTTGGCATCCTCCCCTATGCGGCATCGTTTTGAGAATGTTCCCATCGACTAGTCATTCAGAGCTATTGATGAGATGTAAAATAACAATTTATTAAAAGTTCAAGGGAGTAAGTGAAAGATTTGAAATTTAGTGATGGAGGTTGATCAAATGCAATTAATACTATATTAATTTTAAGAGAGTTCAATCCTGATATGATAAGACGAAGAACTAATTTAGTAAACCTTCTCCTTACATCAAAATTGCTGTCTTTGCATGGAGGTTTCTTAATAGGATAATTTAATTTAGTCATATAGATTGACTTAACAATTGGAAGTTTAATGCACGTATACGTTCGTTTTCTGAAGTTTAATGTGCCGATCGAAACTCGACAGTGTATCCTTTTGGCGAAGTAAAGCGCAATTGTATTATGTGAATGGTTGTGAAAGCTTTTAAGTTGCCCTGCGGGCCAGGAATTGCAAGGACATGACCCTTAAAACGTATGCCCCAGGCAACGGGGCTTCAATGGTGGAAACTTATCCCAATACTAAGAAGAGCATGTTGAATCGATGCTGAAGATGCCTGCTTTATTCTGTAGGTAGTCACTATTAGTGACTTAACCAGTAGTAGATGTCTTTACATGTACATGATAATGTGGTTGCAACTTAAGTGAAATAAAGAAAACGGGAGGCAGAATCCTATCAATTCAAGAGTATGACTTCTTAATTTTCAATTAAATAAAACTTTTATTATTATACATGCTATGCTCTTAACTAACATGACATGACACTCTTATTTCTATATGTACGGTGAATCCTATCAATTCAAGAGCATGACGACTTCATTTTCAATTAATAAAACTTGTATTATTACGCATGCTATGCTCTTAACTAACATGACATGACACACTTTTATTTCTAGTCTACTTTGGAGAAGCAAATTGCGAGTGAGAGGAAGACGCAAATACCAATGTAGAATGTCGTATATGTTAATAGTACAAACAACACCTAATGATCCCTACCACTACCGGTTCTTTTTCTCAATACAGCAGGTTATCGGCGTGTGTGTGTGCATTGATAAGTTCTACTTTTAACAAAATCCTATATAATGTAATTGCAAGACAAAGCTATATTTTGTTGTTTATTAAATCTTTCACCGGACCATCGCTACCATTACGAATAAGATGAAACGAGCAGGCAAATTGAAATGCACTAACAAAACGTGCTTTTGTTTCTATACAAAAATCAGGGTTATAGGTCAAACAAAATCTTGTTTATCTTTGCACAGGGTTGATCTATGAAGAACTTACTCCTCGGAGATTGTTGAATTTGGCCAAGATCATTGTCATGTCACTCTCGTGTAGGCCACATATTTGTGATTGATTGCACTATAATAATTGAAAGAGAGTAGGAAAAGGACCTTTCTTTGTTAATAATAAAATCATCCGTTTTTATAGTTTCTTCTTAGTTGGTAGATAATAAAAGTGAATTACTATAACGAAGCAGCATAACAAACAGATTACTATACCAGTGCATTTTTGTCCAGTGCTTGTAGAGTTACTTATGGAAAAGATTTCATTAGAAGACAGACACTGAATCATCCGATCACGAAATGGGTTGCCTTGCTTCAAGATGTATCAGAGAAGGGGAGTTAGTATTGAAAAAGGCATGACTAGTCTTTGTTTTAAGGTAAGGTTTAGGTCAAAGTTGGTGATAAATGAGTATCATCTATATTGAGGTACAGGTAGTCTTAGAGTTTCATACATGTATGGTATTCACAGAGATGAGTACTTCCACGTTAAATTAAAAATCCACAGGGCACAGTTGTTATCTCGTTTTCAGCTTTGTTTAAGTCCAAATAATTAAAGGTCGAGATTTTCTTGACAATTTCATGCCAAATTGTTGCTTTCTTTTTCCTCTTACACACAGTATCAGCTATATATCTCCGGCCACAGCGTCTCTAGCTAGTTGAAACCACCTCAATAAGCTTCATACTTCTGGAGTGTACCCATCTCGAATCGTGACTCTAAACCCGGTTAAGAACAACGCCTGCAGGTCCGTTCCCTTAAGATCGATTCTTTTGTTCTGATCATATCAGCAGCACTGTGATAAAGCACGCTAAGTGTAAGATTAGATCAACAGCTATATATAACCAGGTCCATGTGGTTTGTTTTTCTTTTTAATTAATTAATTTGGCAGACAAGTATTGGTATCATGGACAGTAGCACCTGGTCCTCTTCGTTTCCTGGCCCTCGAGGAGTTTCCAATCCAGACGAGTTTATCATGCAGCAAAGCTTGATCTTTTCAGATACGCTCAAGGTGAGGTTACTATTATGATTCCAGTGAAAAACAAGATACGATGTACCTTTGTGCTTCTTTATGTTTGGGAAAAAGTTTGCCATATATGTTTCTGCTTCTTTAAGCTTTCAACTGTCGGAAAATCTCATTAGGTAGACTGCAATGTTGCTGTTTTCTCTATAATAGACATATCAGTCTCAGATGAGGGATCCATGAAGTGCAGCATGCTTCAGACCACAATACTTGGAGAAAACAGTCGCCATTCATTTTGATTTTTTAAGAAAATTAGCATTTCATCATTACAGGACTTGAAGAATGTTAGGAAACAATTGTACTCGGCAGCAGACTACTATGAAATTTCTTATGACAAAGTCGACGAACAGAAGCAAATGTGAGCCGCATTTTTTGTTGTCAGCTGATGAATACCTTTTTAAGATTTTTGACAGAAGGGTTAACTAAACACTGCATTTTTCAACAATTGTAGAGTGCTTGAAACCTTGAAGAATTACCTTATTCAAGCTTTGATCAGCACTGTGGATCATTTGGGTTCAGTAGCATACAAAGTCAACACTTTCTTTGACGAGAAAGTTGAAGAAATTTCAAATATAGAGCTTCCTTTGTCTTGTTTGGAACAGGTTTCACCGCGTATTACCCTGGCATTCATATATGGGTCCTCTCACTCAATATCATAAAGCAGGGTAGTTAGATGCAACTCTCAGCTACCCTTTAGACGTAAATGACGACGATATAGCATTTGTCTTGTTGTAAGTTACAGGGCTGTAATTGTTAATTGCTATGAGCACTAAACAATATTTAACCATTTTACGATCTCTCTCTTCCCCTGCAATGCCTTCAATTCAATATAAATCACCAGAGACTCGCGAACTTCGCTTTTTTTTTTTTTTTTTTGCAATAACTTGCCTTCATCTGTCACGTTAACTTTACCCCATTGGAGACTATCTGAACATCTAACATGGAGCTGTTCTGATGGTGTGACCTCAGTACTGGCAAAAAATGTACATACACTTGAATGTGGACTTACGTAGATCTTGGGTTAACGTCTTGCACCTCCAACATTTGGTTACTGATGTCTTCTTTCACTTTAATTATGCATATCCATTGTTGGGTACGGGCTTTTTCAGAGAGTAAAAACATGCCAAGAGTATACAAACCAAGGCGGTCTTCTTCAACAATCGTTGATGATATATACTCCTAAATACCATAAGAGTTACATTTTCTCAGGCAAGCATGCTGACAGTAATTTGTTTTACCTTTTACATGTTTCTGGAAGCTAATCTCTGTTAGGAAGTTACAGAGAGATTGAGAAAAGAGTAAAGATTTTAAGGATACTTACAATGAACTAATTTCAGCAGAGGGCAACATGGATACAGTTGACGGTGGCAGATCCAAACACCACAGTAGAACAACTGGTGGATACAATTTGGAACAATTTCAACAAGGTATTGTGTTCTGAATCTGTCAAGAATGTGTGAAAGCTTAACTATGATGAACTCCACATTAAAACAAATTCAGAGAAGTACTAAATTGTCATTGATCCATACTGATAATTGTTTACTCGTTACTTATGTGATTGTTCTGCCAAGTCCCACGAGCAAAAATCAAAAGGGCACCTTCTCCTTCTCGCAGGTAAACTTTATGACGTATTCACCTAGCAAATTATCATCATGACTGGTATAAGTTGAAGCTTTATAACTACTTCCCAAATGCAGAGAATGGAATTTCACATTGCCATCTCCAAAATTCAGTTTAAGACAAGGAACTTTCGCATTTGCAAAGATTTCAGACAACAACAAACCAGGTCTTAGAGAAGAATTTTTTCAAGAGTTGTTCTATAGTTGTCAAAATCATGTACTGATTTTGTTTCTCTAGGAACAGAAAAAAGAGCGGCCTCTTCACAGCGCTTTCCCCTTTTACGTACAAGATCTATTCTCAAGAGACCAACCTCTCCAAACCACTCCACTGGGAGACAACAGGTAAGCTCAGCAATACTCCCAAAATGTAAAATGACGTTCGTATCTGTGAAATAGCAGACAATGGTAGGCAACAAGGTGCCACAAGTTTATTATGATGTAAAGATGGTTTTACTAATATTTTTTCAGTACCCAACTCAGACCCAGAGATCAGTTTCATGGTCTAGAACTTTGAATGCTGAAAGAGAGGATGTGGGACATTCAACTATATTCAAGCAAAAGCAGACGCCTCTTTCAAGCCCTGCTCAGCGTGCGAAAGTCCAGAGAGGATGACAGAACTGGAAAGAATTAAATTGAGGCAGCAAAGCAAATGACTCAACTTCCTCTTCCCTTTTTCAATTTTATCAGCTTCCGTTCATATTTGGAACCCTATCCGATGTAGTGATTGTTTCAAATTTATTTGCACTGGTATAGAACCAGATTCTAGTTTCTCAGTGCAAACTGGGGCTCATGTTTAACATTTGGAGTTCTGTAGGTGGCTGTTAGGTAATTCCTATGTAACCTTTCAACAACTTTCTAGGTTTCTCTCATTCAGCAAACTGCACGAGTTCAATCACCAGAAACGAAACCCTACAGATGTTTCTACTTGTGTCAGAATGCAACTTGAAGCATTTTAACTGACAATCCATTTGTACACAACATTAAGTAAATTCTTATATATCCAATCTAGGCCTGAAATAACATTTCACTACACCCTTCCTTTTAAGATATCACCGCCTTAAAAATGTAACTACATTGCGAACCTCAAAATTTTTCCGAAGTATACAGAATATCTTCGTGTCAAAGTGAACTTGAGTGAATATGACAACAGGTGGAAGAAGGCCCCACTTGCATATTTCAAGACTGTATATAGCGATATAATGGAAGTTCTTACAAGTCAGCTATCCCTCAGAACCCTAGATCAAAAGTAGGACATTCATCCATTTTCATTGGGCTCGCTAGATGCTTGGAATGACTATTATTATCGCTTTCATCATCAGGAGAACAGACACCCCCTGCACACAAATTATGGGAAGCAAGATGGCACTGCACAAAGAGATGAGCATGTTATGACCTAGTTGAACAGTAAAAGGGGAAAAAAAGTTTTATATCATATAACATAAAGCCTTTGGAAAAGATATAAATATTAGGCTCATTGTAAAAGAATTTTTAACCCGCATATGAGCCTAAAGGCATGCCCAAACCTAATAAGCTTTGACATAGCATCCAAGTCACCTCCACAGAAGGGTGTGGAGAACACTATAGGTTTATAAACCACACTACTTTGATGTACATCAATATTTTCCTAGGCGAGCTTTTGAATGAATAACAATATATATAGAAACCTCTTTACAAACTCATAATCCAAATACTCAGAAACTATAGCAAGCTGAACCTAATCTAATTAAAGCTTGCTTTGTTAGGATTGAACTTAGCATATTTATCACTGAGGCAAGCTTTGAACACAGAGTCAGCAAGCGGAAATCCAAAATCACTGATTTGCAACCTATGCATGTTAATGCTTCACCTAATTGTGTTACCTCTGAAGACAGATGACACTTCAGATAGGTTATGGCGAGTGATTAACATAAAACTTCAAGTATTTCATCCAAATGATATGGAAAAACTACTGAAGATTATGAGTTGAAGACCGTAAAAGCATTATTTATGACTATGATGAGGATTTGGATTGCCATGAGCCAAACCTGGTCAATATTTCTAGCTTTACTGTCCTTGGATCTTTGGCTACACAAGAAAGTAGGTTTTTCTGCAAAACCCAAAAAGTTATTGCTGATTGATCCTTGACATTAAGACCTGACTAGAAGCTGAACAGTGAAAAGTTACAAGGAGTGCAGAGAAGCTACCTTCAGAAACAGTTTTATTTGCTTCTGCAATAGTCAAATCCTCAGCTGTTCCATTCTTCAGAAACAATTTCCCATGCAATAGGCATCCCTCCGTACCATCAGCGACAGTATCTGCACTTTGAAGCTCCTTGGTCGAGAAAGCATGCGCACTTATCTCACTGCCCGTAACACTCTGTTGAGCTTTCGGCTTCTGAAGAATGGACAAAATTTGATGGGCTAGACAGGACCAAAAAAAAACTTTACCAATAGTTGCAGCTACAATGCGACAATCCATTAGGACCAGATTCAAAAGTAGCAAATAATTTATGATCTTAAACAATATGCAGATTGTGCTACATGATCAACAAAAGGAATTTCAGGGATTCTCCTTTCATATTACATCATGGCACTTCATGAAAAATTTTGCCAAATCTGACTGGAATGTGCAAAATTTATATTGCACAGCTGTTGAAAGTGAACTTATATATCAAAAACCACTTGATCATGGTATAACAAGTATGCAGCAAGTTTTCATCACTGAGGCATGCAATATAGCAGACAGACTATGCCTATCTCAAACACAATCAGGAAATGGGTGGCATAACACAACTAAGGGGTGTACCAGCACGCAAATCTTTGTTTCTCGGAACAATTTTGTTGATGCTTGTATTTTTTACACTTGACATGCAACTTGAGGCATCTTCATGTATATCCATAGGGTTTTGAAAAGATTCTGCCATGAAAGAAAAGAACAATCAAGAAGATCCAGCAACTAGAAAAAGGGAACAAAAACAAGAGACTACATAATACTTGATACTAGAATGAAGATGAGTATTCAGTACCATATGAATACTAAATATAATTGCATCATGTTGGATTCAGTAGATAAAAACAATTGATAAACTAAGAAATTGACATAAAAAATGATATTACACAGTAGAACCAACAAAATGAATAAAAAAAGGAGCAATGATAATCTGGAGAAACCATGGAATTTCACTCAGATTAATCTAGCAATTTTATCATGAATATGCAGCATAAGACAGAGACTGATTCGTTTTGTTGCTTCTGTCATTTTGTTTCTTATATAACTGCCAACATACAGGGAGCCTTTTTTTTCCCTCATAATATGCACGATTTAATTCCTCTGACAGTGAGCTTTTATAAATAGGAAATGATGATAAATTAGGATGTAGACATATAATTCCCAACTTTTGCAGCTATTATTATATTCATTTAATCGCTCTTGCTCAATATCCCCTATACTCTTCAACTACACTTCTCTATACTCTTTATTATCATCTTCTCTTCTCATCTCTGCTACATACTCCTGGTTGTCCAGATTGATACTAACATCTCACATCGTACTGGATAAAACTAACAAATTATCAGCATAAAGACTAAATATTGGAATAAAACTTACTTATGCCACATAAAGAAAGAAGAGGAGAAATCCATGCCTGTATATAAAAGTTTATCCATGTAACTCTTTACATATATATGTTTCTGTAATTGAATATATCATTATCAAGTTAGCACCACCTGAAAGGAAAAAGATCAAAAATGACATTTATTCCAGCTGACCTTTCACCAAAATTTTGTCGATTCGGGGATTATCAAGTTGCCCATTTGGTGTCTTTGTTTTGTCAGAAACGTTGAAGGCATCGTTTTGAACTTTCTGATCCCCTAGATACTGGTTTTCCACAAGTTCTTCAATGTCAACTAAATGAGTGTCAAATGTTATTGATTCCCCAGATCTTATTATTTCATCCTTTCTGAGAAATCTACTATCCAAACTTTTCCTGGTTGCATCATACAGCATAATCTGAATGGAGAATCGCACTGATAAAATAAGTTAAACATTGTACACTTAAAAGGATGAACATCAAAGAACAAATATGAAAGGAAAATAAAGAATAGACACCCAATGTCATTAAACAAAGAAATTCTCTTAGTATGTTTACAAGAAAAATCTTTTAACCAATGGCTCTTGGCAGGAAGGCTGTTGGAGTGTAAGATTCATTCAATTCAACAAGAAAGATGATTTCTCATTGAAAAGAAACGAGTTACTTAGTTCTAGAGTTAACCTGTCTCCCTAGGAGGCCACTATGAAAAAGTCTCAAGAAACCATCATGATATTTCTTGGCTTTCTGTGTTACTTGCGTTGTGTATAAGACCTGCCATTCTACATTAACAGGGGAGGACATGTTAACTAGGAGAATTTTACTCATATTTATGCAGATAGACATAAGAAAATAAAAAACACCAAATATGAACAGCATTACATGCCATGCTAGAAGAACAATATTAAATACATTCTAAAAGAAGATTTGGTTTGTGCTTAAAGAAAAATGCCCTGAGGAAAGTCGGTGGAAGAAGACTTTGATATATGATGACTGCAAATTGGACAAGATGAAACTATATACAAGCATCATTACTGGAGTGGAAGAAACAACTATGAGCAAGACAACCTACCTTTTCAAACAAGATTAACTAGAATCGTGGGCATGGAATCCTAGCTTTTCAACAGAAAATTGCTCTTGATTTCTCCATCAATTGATTTGCTGTTTTTGTTAATATTACAACAGTTTCTCAGAATGAACTGTACTATAGAATTGTGATGCCGCCAGTCTCTCCAGTTTCAACCAACTGGTCGTTAAATGTCACCAATTCACCATACTGTATATTACCATCGTTCCTAAAGAACCAGCTAGGTAGAAGGTTTTATGCTGTCATCATACAGCATGATCTAAAAATGACTCTGACAAAGAGATGTAAGGAAATAAAAAACAAAAACCAGTTAGGTTATTTCAACTTTAATTAATTAACAAAGGTTTTGCACCCACACCATCAATAAGTTCAAATATAGGAGAGTCTGAAAAAAGTTTTGAAAAAGTCTAAAATAAATTAGGAAATCAACCTGCCCCAAGAGGATCCATTATGACACTTATTAGCCTTCTGAGTTAGCTGTTAATGTATAAAAACTGCCATGCTATGTCTAAAACAAGAAGTGATCTAAACTAAAAACAGTCTAGACTGCTTTCAGGGACGGATAATTGACCTTTGCAATGATCCATAATCGCAACCTCACATTTCCATATTATCTAACAAGTCACACACATGCCAAAAAGGAATGAAGAACTAGTGTCCAGGCAAAAAAAAATAACAAAAATAATAAATCTAATAGAATAATATTCAGCAGCTAACCTTTAATACTGGGTTTTAGCACATCCAGACTACTTTCCTTTGCTCCATACTTCTGCATTTTACTCTTCTTGAACTCTATTAAAGTAACAACGGTCACAATAGTTCAAATCCATAATTCAAGAAGGTAGTTTTTTCAAAAATTTAAAACTAACCTCTGATAATTGCTCGTGAAGGGCTCAGATTATGTGATATCTTCTCCACGTTATCCTTTCTACCTAACAAAACACAGCTTGCGCAGTATTAAAATATGGAAAGACAAAGAAGCAAAGGTAATATAGAAGATTATACTACCAGTTGTAGAGATTGAAGGACTCGCAAATTTCTTTCTAGGCTTTTCCAACGCTTGTTTATTCCACTGTTGGAAGTTTGAATCGCATAGAGGCTCATGATGTCCCTGAGGATCTCCAACGTAAAGAAGAAAGGCGTTGAAAGTGAGAGTTTGGCCTGTACTCACAACTTCTTCTTCCTTCAAGATCCTGCATTCCAGAAGCTTCTCGCAATCATCCAACAACTTCACCTGAACAATCAAACGTAAAAATGCAACAAATATCGTAACTTAATCCGAGATATTTGGGTGAATGGAAATTGTGGAAAAGCACTTTGTTGGAAGAGAGGTGAAGGTCCAAGAAGCCGTCATGAAACACTTTTCTTTTTTGCCTGATGTGCTTCGTGTAGGTTACATTCCATCTCTTCTTTGTCTTGTCCTCCATTGATGAACACCCCTCAATTTCTTGTGGGCGGGAAAGAAATCATCAATTTCAGATTCAGAGAGAGTGTATCTCAAAACGGTAATGTCGTTTGAAGGATGTTTGATTTTTGAGGGTCTGCCACGTTTGTACATATCAACGTACTTATGTAACTTGGAATTCATTTGTTTCGGACCCACCGCATAAAATATATAAATATGAGGTTGCTACGTGATATGATGTGTGCAATGTAGGCATATACCTACAATTATTTTATTTCAATTATTTTAAAATCAAATGAATTATTTAAAATTTTTAATTTATTTCAATTATTATGTTAATTAATTTCTCAACCCATAATCCATCAGTAAACTAATACCCAAATTCTTGTAAAATCATAGCTGAAGATAAAACTTTTAAAGCAGGCTTGTCAATATTTCATGATGGTAGGATTTGCAGACCAAGTACATAATTGTTTCAATAACGTGACCAATAAGAATATCATTAACAGAAGTAGTAAGCAGCCTGATAACCATATTTAATGTCCAAATGTAAACCACAAAGATCTAATAAATGGTTTCAGTTCCTCCGAAGAACAATCCAAGGATGATGAAAAGAGCAACACCAACTCCAGTTTTGCCTTTTTATCAAGTTCATACTCTTCTTTTAAGGGTTTAGTCCCAAAAACCTACTCTAAAATTAAAACCACACTAGCCAGATGCCAAAGCATTGCAATATATATAATGCCAATGGTGTGCAAGATCATGATAATTATTAGAATCACAACGCCTATACTTCCACCATAGTTTGAAAAAAATGGCTGCCCACAATAGAAATATGACTATTAAAGATGAAAACAAGAAGAAAACTTCATAAAAACATCACAGAAACTCTCTTCCAAACCTTTGATACTGATAGATGCATTTAACTCTAATTATATTGTTTTGATACTTAATTACCTCCGAGTGCATTTATAAATTATAATTGCCTCATGGACCAAAAGGAGAAGAATTCATATAAAAACGTAACATAAAACAAATTTTTGAAGCAATGTAGCAATATACGGCCTTTTGTGTGCCCGTGTAAATCTTAATGCCTGTGTAAAATCATAAGTTCTAGTGTTTTTGATTATACAAGGTCTCTTACCCGCCTGTATAAGAGATTGTATATCTCTCAAAAATCCTAAATTTTATTGTAAAAGGATGTGAGCAGAAGTAAACAAAGGAGAGCTGAGATTTGCAGCAAACTTGAGACTTGAAACATCCAGAGAGGTGATGCTTTTAATCCAAGGATGAGGAAAAAAAAAAGTTAACATCAAAAGATATCTGATAAAAGGCCACATCAAATATAAACTTGCAAGAAAATCCAATATAAGAGAAAGAGTGATTTAGAATTATGAACTCTTTGTTTTCTATTAATTTTCATGCATGTTTATCTTTGATTTTGATTTTTATTATAAGTAACTAAACATTTTTAGTGTCAAGGTGTGATAAACCCTAGTTTGTGATTCAACATCTTAATCTTTTATTCAAGGCAATTAGTTTGATTGATTTATTGTGATTCAATAATATGTTTTATGTTTGTTCTAATAAATCTAGAATATTAGTGCATAATTTGATTTCATATAATTACGGTTGGGAAATCCTTTATATGAATAGATCTATAATAGTTGGAAGGAATTAGTTGCAAACTTAAAAATATATCTCTATAAATTCTCTGTAGTAGGGTCAAATCTAATAGTAAAATTTATAAATCAATAATGCAATCTTAGGGGTTCAAACTAGAAAAATTTTTGTTAATCAACCAATGAATTAGATGTTAGTAGTATCAAGAGAGTTATTAACGTAAGATTCGAATTTTTACGGTCCAATGATTAATGAAATAATGGCATGATAAAAGGTTAATTATTTAATGATTTTTAGGAGGATTCATCACCTAGATACTAATGTTTGATATTGAGTTTTGTAAGTAATTTCCTTAATCTTCTATGTTCATTATTATTTCCAATTGTAGTTTATTTTTATTTTTATTTTTAATCAAAAACTAAACATCCAATTCATAGGCTAAATAGTAAGAGAAGGGTAATTACTAATACTTAATGTCTTCAAAGGATTTACCTATACTTGTATGTGCTAGCTATAGTTATATCATACACTTGCAGTTAATTTAAATATTGATATATCATAAAATATCAATTAAGTTTTTGGTGCCGTTATTGGGGACTTGTAATATTAGGAAAGCCTAAACTCTATCAATCTAACCATTATTTTTGTATTTGTCTTTTTTATTTTATTTCCATTATATTTGATTGTATTTTTGGCTTATTCATTTAATTATTTTTTAATCTTATCTAATTTGACTTTGAGTTTTGACTTACTGTTTGGATATTGAGATTTAAAGTCATAGCCATAAATCAAAATGGAAGGATAGAGTAATTAGTATTCTCACAAAAGTTATGATATATCATCACAATATGTAACATCACCATATCAGAAAGAGTTGTTTCCTTGTATGTTTTTCAGAAGCTCAACCGATGACCATGTCGTGTGGCAATATTTATGGGAGTAATTATTACAATCATGAATGTTAGGCACCGACCTATATATAGGAGTGGCCAAACATGCAGAACCAACCCCAAGGTGCATCATACGAGAATATGTATATTCAAAATGGAGCAAACCTTACGCATATGGATGGAATGATTATGCTCCAACTGAATATGTACAATAAGAGTAGCAATATAAAAGTATTACAGATAAACTAATAAAATACCTTGACAAACATGTAGGAAACTGACATGCATTCGAGGAGAGATTTTCTCCACTTAAATATGATACATTTCAAAAAGGTGATGAGGTAACTGTTGCTCTAAAATATAGGATGACCAAATTTATTTAGGAAATCAAACAGGAGGCATTAGAGAACAAAGGCTTGTATACCTCATATGGTGAATAAGGTTAATCAGCTAGCAAAGATATTATTTGACGAACTATATAGAATGGCAATCACCTTTAAGAGTGGGAAAGAGCTACCATAAAGAAAAGGAAGACTCTGTCCAAGAAGAGGACATATAGGAGTGGCAAGGTCTAGTTGAATAAGAAAAAGAGCCAAAAACCTTTATCTAGGAAAAGAAAGAAGACGAACAAACAAAGGTAATTGAGGAAGAACTAGCAGAGGAACGAAATAAGGAAACTACTAATGAGTCATTGGTAGTTTCCTTAAGTAAAGAGGGTTCCCACTTTCTATATAACAAACTACTTTTACTAATCGAAGATTTATGGATTTTTATTTTTCCCTATGTTTTTAACAGTTTGTCATTAAAAAGGGCATTAATGGCATCCATTGGTGTTATTAATCTAATCAGTTGTGTCCTTATGATTATCTTACAACAGATGGTTTACTTATAAGTTACTAAACTGTCTTGCGGAGAAACGGGTAGAAGTAAGTCATTGATCATAGATCTAGGATGACGGTAATATGCAAGGTACATTAAGCTAACGACATTAAACAAGCACTACATGTGAGGCAACCATGAATTAGTCTAAGTTTTATTTTAAATTCCATGTTATTTTACTTTTATCATGATGGTTATAATAGGTTTATATGATTTTGATAAGTTTGAGGATACAGAATTGAGCATCTTAACGAGTTCGTGCATAATCAAGGTACTAGGGTATGCGTGTAAATGTGTTATAACACTCAAGTGCAAAATTTTTACATTTAATTATCTAATTTTGAAGTTGCATATGTTTACAGAGAGCTACACGCTCTCTGGACATACTGGAGTAGATTTACATGGTTTACAGAAAGTTAAAATCTAATGATTTACATGGTCAGATATATGATTGTGTATCAAACCGTGTAAATTTGTGATGCACCTTAAAAATGCTCTAAATCCTTCATTTTTCTTATTTTCTTTCTTCCCTCTCTCATAACTGTCATCACCCTCTCACTTATCCAACCCAATTTGCACGTTTTTCTTGTAGTTTTTTGACACCCAAGTAAGTAATCCTATCTATTTCACTTGTTTATGCATGATTCATTGGGTATTTTGTATTATTTATGAATTTTTCAATGAAAAATGGTAAAATTAGGGATTTTGATGTTTTGTAAGATGTACTGTGATTTTATGATTAATTGTGGTTTAATAGTTTAATTTAATCCTCACCCAATTGATTTTATAATTCAATTCGATTAATTGCATGGGAATTGGGTGAAATTTTAGCTTGAATTGTGGAATTGTGCAATCTTACTCACTAATTGTTAAATTGTGATTTTTTTGTGAAATTAAGATTAATTAACTATTTTTATAGTTAATTAAAGTAGGGGTTTCTTTAATTGCATGTCAATCTTGAGTTTTGCATAAGTTTAACGTTTAATTTCGTTAATTTTGCGTAATTGTGAAATTAAGGTTTTCAATTTCTAATATAAGGTTGAATTTATAATTAAATAATTAGGTTAGCTCAATTTGTAAATTACAATATTCTCAATTTTAATTTGGTGATTTATTAGGTCGTAAGTTAATTTTTCAAATAAATTAAGGTTTATTTTATTTTATTTTGTTCTATTCTATTCTATTTATTTATTTGCTTTAGGTTCTTTTTTTGTAACTTTACATGTTTAATTTTTCTTTTTCTAGTTAGTTTTCACGTTAATAAATTAGTGAGCATAATAAACTTTATGTGTGGGGAAAGGGTGTTCTCATAATTTATCTAAAATTTTCTCACACATATTTAAACTTTCAGGCAGAATGATGAGATCATGGCGAGAAAAGAAGATCCCAAGAAAGCAATAACAAGGAGAAGGTTCTTCGACCACATCATAACCCCAGGAGCGACCGAGAATGTTGTTTAATGCATGGGCCCAAGAGGAACAATACCAGAGGCTAAAGGATAAAAAGTTCGGGATTGGCAGATTCATCAACTAGGAAGCGCTAGAGCAAGTTGGTTTAGCTAAACAAGTTCGGGACTTTTTTAACATTGGTGTATGGTCCTAACTCTTCAAGATCATGGAATCCTCCTGTAAGGAGCTGACATTATAGGTGCTCTCCCCGTTCTTCATGGAGAGAGGTGGCTATGATGGGGATTGACCTAACATGATCCACTTTCAGATGATGGGTGATATGTTTTGGATGAGCTATTCAGAATTTTCCATCATAATGGGTCTTTATGACCAGGAGTAGGTGGGGATGATAAAGTACATCACACTATGGAAAAACTTTCTATATGGATTGTCTCCTCAGCACTTTTGGTGTATGACTAGCACACGGAAAGATTACGACCCAAGAAAATCCAAGGCATCCACATTATGACATCCCGCGTTCAGATACATTCATGGTATTATGACTCACATGCTTAATAGTTGAAGTGATAACTGGGGGGTCGTCAGGAACATGTAAATGTATTACCTGTAGAGTATAAGTGAGAGAATGCCAATCCACTTGGGGCACACACTTGCCTAGTTCATTAAGCATCAGAGAGGAGAAAGAAAGGTTAAAATAATCTATGTCGGGCCATATATTACCAGACATGCATCAAGAATGGGGATATTTGATCGTTTACCACCGATGCAACAGATAGGTACCATGGTAGTGCTAAACCTCATAATGATATAGCACATGTGCATGGTCCGCAAACATCAAGGATCTATGGATGATAATACAGACTCATTAGGGAGCCCGATTAGCCTACAATGGAGGATGAAGATGAAGTGGAGAAACATACCACCGAGTAGCCACCCTAACCACAGTCACCACTACTCGAAAAGGGAGGTGTAGTACCAACGGAGGATAGTCTAAGAGTTTCCAAGGATAAGGCACCACATTTGGCCCAGTTGAAGAAAATACTATTGGAAATATTTGTAACTCAGCTTTTTGGTACTCAAAAGACTCTTCAATAATAGCAGATGGAGCTTCTGGAGCACGTAGGACTGCTTAAGACTTCACTTGAGCAACTAGAAAGGCTTGAGACTGTAGTTGGATGAATTGGAGAGTTGTTGTTGTTAATAATGAGTCGTCAGCATATTGATTCCAGCCTCCACCATCTAGCTAGGGCACTTCCTTAGCAACTTCTTCACCCAATCATGATCAACAGCTCAAGGACCCTTCTTCGTTGAACCAACCTGGATCACATTATAAGAGAGATTCTTGACTTTTGTATCTTCTTTATTTTTATTTATTAATTGTGCATATTTATTATTTTCTTACATTGCTATTTTGATTTAACATTATAGTTAATGATATTTCTTATTTATTTATTTTCATGTGTGTTATTTTTATTTTCTTTTATTATTTTTATCCCTTTTTCCTTTTGTTTGCAAGGATGTTAGTCTAATATTGGATGGGCAATGCCAAAATCAGAAAATTGTATTATTCAAGGAAGTACAAACTCACTTTCTCACTTATTAATATTTGCTTATATTTTGCAAATTGAGGACGATGTACAATTTTAAGTATAGGGAAGGGGATAACAATTTTAATGATTTTTTAAGCTTATAATAATCTTTTTAAGTAAATTTTATTAAATGATATTCTTAATTAATTGAAATATGTTGTAAATACTTGAAATCATTATTAAATATTTATTTGAATTAATATGCAAAAGAATGATAAATTAGAATAAATTTGCTTTTATAAGTCATATTTTTAATAGTCATTGAGATAGTCAAATTGAATAAAATTTTATATTATTTACACATATAAAACTATCTTTTTCGTGAGCTTTTGAGTGTAAGAGTAAAAATATTCAAAAAAATTTAAGCTCTTTTATTTTTTCATGTATGTTATCATGCATAGTTAAATGATTCTATAACTTGTTTTTATTATACATATTGAGAGCATAGTTGTTTTTATTATACATGTTGAGAGCACAGTTGTTTAATTAGAAGCATTGAAATGATAAAGACACTTAGATTCAACACTTGTCTAAGCCTATTTCTTTGATAATTACCATATCATAATTTATCTTTAGGAATAATCAAGTTTGAGTCTTTGCCTTTTTCTTTGATTATAACCCAATTATTAACCTCTATCTTATTTTTCTTTGAAGCCTTTTTATTGTTTTAAACTTTGAATATTATTTACATTACTTGATAGTTTGAAACTTGAAATTTTTAAGGGTCCAATATTTCTTTAATTATGATACATGATGAATGCTCACAATTATTTTGATTGAAAAAAAAGAGCATGGAAAATTTATGGTTAAAAATATAGTACCAATGGATTCATAATGAATGGACCTATGTATATTGGGAACAAGTTTCATGTAATGTTCTCTTTAGTAAATTTCCTTCAAATTAACCCTTTTTATCTTCCCAATCATACCTTAACTAAGCCTCACTACAACCTTTATAAAGACCAACTGATTTTTGTTTCTAGTTTACATATAAGTGATGATCGTAACAATTCTACTATGCATTAATTAGAGAACTTGCTACTTTTCACCTTAAACACTTGAATGCATTGATTGAAACCTTCTTGAGGGTATAAAGATTCATGCTTTTGATTTTTATAAGATTATTAACGTGATTAGTATTAATATTGAATTACGAAATTAGTTTTGAAATAACTTGATTCTAATTATATGTTAATTTGATTAATATCATATGATGATTTAGAATATAGATGGACATATTGAGATTAATAAAGGAAGGATGTTGGAAAGTTAATAATTTAGATTATGATTTGCTTGAGGACAAGCAAAGGCTTTAAGTGCGGGGTTATTTGATAAATACATATCTGACTATAATTATACACTCATATTGATGTATTTTGCTTCATAATTTCTATTTTTGGTACTTAATTCTCTCTAAGTCCATTTATAGGTTATAATTACCTTCACACTAAAAGGATAAGTATTTAGATGAAAATGTGGCATAAAATAAAGTTTTGAAGTAATTTAGAGATACACAGTCGCATATATGCTTGTGTAAGTCTCAATGATTGTGTAAAGTCATGAATTCAAGTATTTTTTTATTATACACTATCTCTTACACACTCATATAGCAGACTGTTTCTGTCCCTGAAATCTTAAATTTTACTATAAAAAGATGTAAGCAGGGGCAACACAAAGGAGAGTCGAGTTTTGTAGCAAACTTAAGACGTGAAACATCCAAAGAGGTGACTATTTTAATCAAGAATAAGGAAAACATGAAGTTAACATGAAAAGAGATTTAGTAAAAGGCTACATCAAATACAAACATGCAAGAAGGTCTAATAAAAGGGGAAGGGAGATTTAGAATTATTAACTCTTTGTTTTCTATTAGTTTTCATGCATATTTATCTTTGATATTATTTTCTATTATGAGTAACTAAACATTTTTAGTGTCTAGGTGTGATGAACCCTAGTTTGTGAAACAACATGTCTTAATCTTTTACTCAATACAACCAATTTGATTGATTTATTATTATTCAATTATGTGTTTTTATGCTTGTTCTAATATATACGAAATTTTAGAGCATTATTTGATATTATATAGTTGAAATTGAGAAATAATTTTTATGAATAGATCTACTATAATTTTAAGGAGTTGATTGTAAACTTATAGATAAGTTGATATAAATTCTCTGGATTAGAGTCAAACCTAATAACAGAATTTATAAAACGATAGTGTAATCCTAGGGATTTTAACTAGAAACATTTTTGTTAATCAATCGATAAATTAGTTGTTAGTAATCTCGAATAAGTAATTTCCTTGGTCTGCTGTGTTTATTATTGTTTCCAATTTTATTTTATTTTTTAATTTTAATTTTTAATCAAAAACCAAACATCCAATTAGTAGGCTAGATAATAGGAGAAGGGTAATTAGTAATATTTATTGTCTTCGTGAGATTGACCTGTACTTGCCTATGCTGACTACAACTATTTTGTGCACTTGCAATTAATTTAAATATTGATACAATGTAAAATATCAATTAGGAATCATACTCATCACCTTCTAGAAAGAGATTAGCTTCGAAGTGTGTGTGTAATTGGTGGCGTATGTTTCTATAAGAGAAAAGATGAGAAGTAGAAAGAAATAAGCAAAATTGAAGAACTAAAAAGGAATCCATTATTTGGAAAATAAGTGGCGGGCTTGATGTATCATTGCTTGACTTTACTACTAGTTCATATTGTAAAAACATTTGATGCATCCCATTTAACTCAATTGTCAGGATTTTTAACTACAATTAGGTTTTACAAGAATTTAGGAATTGGTTTCCTGATTCAATTAATTTATATTAGGGATTTTGGATATATTTAACTAAATAATTAGGTAACTGAGAAATTGAATGGATTAAAAATATTAATAAAAATATTAATATTTAAAATAAGTAACTAAGGGCCCACTATACTACATGACATACATGTGACTGTGGGCTCCATTAATTGATTAAAATATTGAAAATATCATGTCAGTGATGATATGGTATTTATTGGATGAAAACTTAACCCTATTTCAGTTTTTGTCTAAATAAAGTTTATTCTTATTATTTTAAAAATGTTAGAATTGAAATTTAATGCTCTTAGATGTTATTCATTTTATATTATGATAAATGATAAGATTTAAAATGCAATTTTAGCCCATCTCTTTTATAAAACAATTGTATTACTAAAGGCAAAAGGTGTATTTTGATCTCAAAGCTTTTACCAAAATGTAAGTTAAAGTATAGCATCTCAAATCATTCAAAATAAACCCTAACATTTATAAAAAATTTGAAGTGAACCTGAATGAGAAAATTTTTAAACAGATTTAAGTCCCATCCATTAGCTATCATGTCAATGGTAACATGGCATAAGTTTAAGATTTTTTATTGATAATTTGGGGTCTCTCAATGCACATATATGCCACATAACATGGTGAAAGTCACTTCTAAAATAATATTAGTCACTTCTAAAATAATATTAAAATAATTTAAATTCTTTTAAACAATATGATTATTTTTTAATACATAAGGAAAATTAATAAATAGTAGTTAACTTAAATAATATTACTTAATAACACTAATCTTAAATTTAATTAAAAATCAAACGCTAGTTCCTAAAATAAAAATCCTAATCTCAAGTCTAGAAATAAAATCAAGCTAAGATTGAACTCAACCTAAGAGATGCACTAGTGATAACTCATCATTAAGCATTATATATGATTACTTTGGTGATCAAGGCTACTAAAAATTTCTCAAAAAATTTAAGCTCTTACATTTCAATGATGATGTGTGTCAAAAGATCCTCAAAAAATGACAAACATCCAATCCTCCTCCTAAGATGGCAACCTAAGTAGTGCTCAAGTTTCAAAGATTTCCATTTCTTTTGATGTTAATCCTAGTTCGAGTACGATGAACAAAGCTTGTTATGTTCACCTAGAACTCCCTAAATATGTCTCTTTTATTGCACACTTACTATTGCTTCAATAGAATTATCAATAACTCTAGTACGAGAAATGATGATTATTATGAAATTCTTATGATTTACACGAAACAATGAGTTCTCACTTGGTAACCTCTGAGATGGAATTCAATCTTAATTATTCTAAATTTGGAATTAGGGTTTCAATTTTGGGAAATACATCTGGCTTTTAATTAAATTTAAGATCATTATTATTAAGCAATAGTATTTATGTCAATTATTATTTTTAATTATAAATTAAAAATATAAACAATTTTTAGAAGAATCTAATAATATTATTTTTAAAAGTGGGTTCCATTATCTCAAGACATATACGCGGTAGTCTAAGACTCACATTACAAATACAAAATATTAAACATGTGCTACATTAGTACTAACATGATATAAAATTGACAAATGCTGAATTTTGTCGAAATTTATGTCCACTCAAGGGTCATTTTAATTATTTTACAAATGTTACTATTCATTTCGAATGCTTCAAAATAGTAAGATTCAACTTATGTTTTGGTACAAACTTTATGTAAAAATAGACTTTTTGTTCATCATTAAAGTTGTAGTTGTATCACTCTTATAAAACAACTATATCACTTGAAAAAAATAGTTTCGTTATTTTTCTTAAGTACTTACATCATTCTTTTAGAATAGTTCTATCATTAAGAAAGAACAATTGCATTACTCTCGATTAGTTACACAACCTAGAAGGAATAGTTACATCATTATTTTAATCAATTATATCATTCTTTTAGAGTAAGGTTTTTAGAATATCATTGTTTAAAGTGATTGCATTAGTCTAAAAATAATAGCATCTGAAGTTATGCATAAAATACTGAATCTAATATTGATGGTTTTAGCAGAACATAATATTAATGTGGGATACTATTTTAGATAATTATTTAAAATTATAAATTAGTCTCTTAATTTTATATAATCAAAATTTAGTTCTTATTATTACATTAATGATTTCAATCACAAATAATTAAGAAATTTTCTTATTTTTATGTATGATTATGTCTAAATATTAATATAATTGTTTTGATTAATTAATATGTTTTGTAAAAACAAAAATAAGATAAAAAGGGATTCACAATTAGACAATAACTTTCAGTAGATTTAATTTATATTATTATTACATATCATTGTTTACCTTAAATAAAAATATCTTTTTTAGGTTAAAGATACTAACCTTCCATATGATATCATTAATTTTACGGAAGTTATATATGTTTTAATGATCTCATAAAAGGGCTTTTTATTTTGTAAAAGGTTTAAAATCAATTATTTTGTTGAGTTGTATTGTTAACGTTGACTAATGCGACATTTTTAAACATATGACAATGCCTCATATGTCTTGATGGACTCACTTCATAATAAGCCCATTTATTCGGGATAAAGTAGAACCCAAACTAAACTCATTTACTTAACATATGCCCGTTTTCACACTCAATAATTAATAAATATATAGATTGGTTCATTAAACAAGTAATAATACAATGTTTGCATTAGACACTAACCTCAACAATTATCTAGAAACTAAAGATCAGGACTATGATTATTAGTAATAGTTATCTTTTTGTTATCTAATCTAAGAAAATATATTATTAAATTAAAAGAATACTTAACTAAGCTAAAAATAATAAACCAAATTAATAAATAAGAATAAAGCAATCAATTAATAAATAAGATCTAAATGTAGAATCCTATTAAAAACTTTCTATGCTTAAATTTATCGTGATTCACTTAATAACCTTAGTTTCTTGGGCCAGTATAAATTTTAAAGTTATGACCCTATTCTTTATCAAGAAATACAACTCATATCCTTAAGTTAATTGATTGAAATCTCTTTTAATCAAAACCCTAAAATGCATTAGCTTGTTATATGAAATCATTTATTATATTTGACTTTAACCTAAAAGATTAATATTATACAACTCTTCTTATTAATGCTATGATCTATTTATACATATAATTGCTCAATCCTTATATATATGAAATTTGGAATTAAATTAAGGCACTAGCAAATTTCAATTCAAATACAAAAAGTAATCATGAATAATTTATAAGAAACTTGAGTCTTCGATTAAATCAAAGACTCAATCAAAACTGATAGTCATATAGTTCATCCTATCTAAATCTATCCCAATTTAGTTCATAATAAGATTTTAAAAACTAAAGAAAATGAAGCACAAAATAAACGAATACATTCTTGTGGATCTTAAAATCTTGAATTTCTTCATTTGAATCTCAATGAAAATCCTTTCTTTCTCTTTAAAATTGCTCATTTCTTATCTTAAGATGCTCTAGTTTGGCTCTTTAATGAATGCCCCTATCTAATTACTACCCCCATAAACTTTTTATATCAGAAATCTTATAAAATTTTGTAAAACCACAATGAACATGGGTTTAACATGAACCTATGTTAGTCATGTGCTATTCCCCTATAGAAAACTCTTTAATATTTTTAAAAAACATTACCAACATGGTTTATAATCAAAATTTTATGTTAAAAATGTGTTCCTCAATCATAAACACAAATTGAATATGGATCTATGATTTGGACCCATGTTCTAACTCTTTTCTTCCTTAAAGTCATGCTAAAACTTCTCTAACTTAACTTTAACTTGTCCAAATTCCTTCTTTCTACTTAACTTTAACTTGTCCAAATTCCTTCTTTCTTCATTAGAGAGCTATAATAAGGCTTGAAAATAAAATATAAGCCACTTTGAGTCCCAAAACCTATAAAAATCATCCAAACACAAGTAAAATATTACACTTATCAACTTGTCACCAAGGTATACAATACAATTATCACTTTTAAACTAATGCTTAAGAAAAGTTGTTATGTGATGGAGGAACTTATAATCAACATAAACATACAACAAATAACTATACATAACTTAAACTATTACTTTTAACCACAAAAATTCCCTAATCCTAGAAATTCTAAGCTTAATGTCAATTTCTACCCATTAAAGAATGAGAAAAACTCACATTTTTGAGCTCCCCCTCAACCCTAACAACTTTCATGATGTCTCGTTCCACAATTCTCCAAGCAGCTTTAAAATCCATACTAAAAATTATACGAGGCTTATTTAGAGCAAGTAGGAACCTTAATTTGTTCTTTTAATAACCTTTAACCCTTAATTATCACACATAACAAAGACAATGGCAATATATCTTGAAAATCAATCAATGATACCATGTCTTCCCCTTTGATCATGTATGCCATAACCTTGTTCCTAATTATATTTATATCTTGAATCCCATCAAATTCCAATGACTATGTAACTCTATGTGCATCTCTAAAACTAGTGGTATCTGACATCATTACGAGCACTTTCTCATTTGTTAATGCTATTGTAATGATAAACCCTACATTAGTTTTTTATGGAAAAATTAATGAATTTGACTTTTAAACTTTGTTTTAAAAGCCTTCATAAGCTAAACTAGAGCTTTACCATTAAATTTCAATGAAAGTTAAGATCTCAATTTGGAGATATATAAAAACTTGAAATTTAACAAAAATTTGTCAAAAACTAGAGTTTGGTCAAGCTTGTAATTACCATTTAGAACATCTACAAGCATATAGCTTATATGATTCTTGAGACTAAGTCAGATCCATGACACATAAGTAGCTTTCAATGAAAATTTTCAAAACAGCATTCAATAATTTTTGAATAAGTGAACAAAAGAGTTAAGTAAGGCTATATGGGAGGAATTTTTAAAGTTGGCATTTATAAGAGGACCTCAATCGATATATAGGTAGATATAATGCATCAAATTCATTATCCAAGTTGGCAAATTAGCTAGCCACCCTTATCAGGCATAATTGAAAGATAGCATATGCTCTATTGTTTGTAGTTTGCTAATGTTTCTACTAGTCGAAAGACATTTTGTAATTCAAAAGTATGTTAGCGTATTAATGGAAATTTTCATAAACAAGGATAGCAACCAATAATATGGAAAAATAAGATAATGAAGAATGGAGAAAGTTGAATATAAGGCAAAATGAACTATTAAAATAGTATGATTTTATCCTAGACTCAACTAACTGAGGTGAAGGTTAATTGTTAGTGGATAAAATTTGACATAGAGCATCTAATTAGGAAAATTGCACAAGATCATGTGTTATATTTTGAAGAATAATATAAAAACACAATATAAAAACTAGGAAAAGAAAAAGAAGGAGCTAAAAAAAAACATAACGAAAGGAAAAATGTTGAATAGTTATAGACAACATAGGTTAGTTGGCTTTAAAAGAAGCAAACCATGTAGGACAAAATTAAAGAAGATCAAAAGGAAAATATGCAAGGATCTAACACAAGTTTTGAATATAGAAATGTCATTACAAGAGCAAATGAGCAAAAGAATTAATTGGAATGTCAACTTTAATTACAACTTAGGTAGAAGATTCAACTATAGTAAAAAATGAAAAAGATGAAAAGAATAATTCAAAGCCTCAATGAGAAAAACAGAGATAAGATAAAGGAAATTAAAGAATTAGAAAAAGGATTATAATGATAAAAGTAGAATAATTAAAATTTTGAAACATTTGAGACTTTAGCAATGACAAGGTCTAAAGGCTAAAAATTTCAGTGAACAAAAGGACGAAATAATAATAAGAGACTAAAAGAATACATAATTCCAATCATTGAAACCTATAATAATTAGCAAGTGATAATAAGGAGTAAAGGAAGTGGAGCACATAAAGCATGAGATTTGGCTTGAAAAAATAGCTAAAAACAAATGATTGAAGTAAAAGTTTTAGGATTAGAAGCACTAAATGAGAGAGTTATGTCGATGAGATTCCATAATATATAGAGACCTTATTGGAATGGTTAGATGATATTGGACTAGCATGTTAAGGCGAAAACATCTTTATCTTACCTATAAGACTTAAATCCAAGTTTAAATTTATTTACAAGATTAAAACCCATATATATTTTGGATGTTAATTTTTGATGTGAAATCCTTTTCTTTGATGATTATTCCAAAGTCATAAGCATCAAAATAAATTGAATATAAATTTACTTTTTATAATAATAAATGACAAATTAGAAAATTTAGTCACTCAAATTTTGTAATGATTTAATTTTTTATACTAATTTTCATTTACATACATCAAATTAAGATCATCTCCCAAATCTCATTCTATTAAATGTGAAGAATCATTCAACAAGTCCTGAGATGTTACAAAAATTGCTAAGGTGATGCTTTGAGAGGTTTTAAATAGTGTGATTCATCAAGAATGAGATGCAAAATTTTGGGGAACTAAAGCTTTGAAATACAATGATCCATCTCCCATTCTTAGCTAAAGAAAAATCATGAGTGGTAAAATTAATTTTTCATATATTTCATATTCATTTGTGTTTTCCTTGCATAATTGAATAAACCTTTTTTTAGGAAATTGAAAGAATTTCATTAAATTAAGTAAAAGTTGGTGCAACATTACAATGGACAGTCATAAATACAACTTACATCAGTACCTTGCAAGAATTTCATTAAATTAAGTAAAAGTTTGTGCAACATTACAATGGACAGTCATAAATACAACTTACATCAGTACCTTGCACTAATAATTCGTACAACGAAAAGCAGTTTCTAAGAGAAAGTATGTGTAAAGACTTTTACAAATTCTAGTTAACCCTTATTTGTGAACTTACACATTCATATGCTTTATATACCATTAGTATTTCTCTAATCGAATAAATAGTTTTATTAGCAAGAGCATGTTTATTCGAAGAGATGTGTCTATGGATTCTGTAGTTCCTTTCCCTCCAAATTGAGTAAATAATGCAGTTAAAGGTAGTTCTAAAGAAGGTGCTATACATTCTCATCTTTCTAACTAAATCATTAGCCCATTTCAATATGTCCAACCATTTAGTCTCCCTAGAATTTGAATTTAAAAAATGTTGGATTCTTGACCACACAATAATTGAATAATTGCATTAGAAAAATAGATGGGATATAAACTCAAGTAAAGACTTCCAATGGATATAAAGAGTGTCTAATGTACCAAAGAATCTGTCTTTTTTCCTTAGCCTTTGTTTAGGAACTAACCAACTTATAAAGGATGCTTTTGGGATTAAGGATTTAGCCTAGATTATACAGTGAACCTCATTAGAGTGAGCTCTAAAGATATAAAAGCATGATTAATTAGTGAAGTGAGCTCTAAAGATATAAAAGCATGATTAATTAGTGAATTGGAGTAAGTTGTTTCCTATGTAGAGACTCGGACCTGACATTGATGGGTAATATCTGAGTCCGTGCCTTATGAGGGTGGTATGCTATAGCACTCATTCATTCAAACTTCAGTATAATTTTTTTTTTTGAAACCAAAAACATAATATGCGAAAATCAATAATCAATTTGGGCTCATTTTCATTCATAAACATCTTCAATCAACACATTAAAATCAACAGAATTTCAATAGCCAATTGGGGGCCATTATAAATACAAATCACTATTTTACAAAAATTGCAAAACACAAATTTATACAAGAATAGGATAACACTAATGCAGAAGCGTACTGATCCCGACCTCTATCTTTCCCTTGCATACAGTAATTATACTCCCGTTTGCCTAATGAAGTATTCTTCTGAGTCTTGGAAAAATATTTGCAAATTTTAGGTGAGTTTTGCGAACTCAATGAGTGACCATCATCGATGGCTCGCCAAATTACGTAACACACAATTCATATTCACAACATTTCACATTTCACATTCAATACAATTTAATCACCCATATAATGCATATGCAATGCACATGAGACTCACATTCCATTTGTGACTGAGTGCCTAAGCTGTCCTATATAGGGCTCATTGATAACTATCCCTTATCTACTTAAGGGATACAGGGCTCATTAAACGTTGAGCCTGTGGCTCTTATTCATTTTTGAGCTCGAAGCTCATTTTCACTCGTTGAGCTTTAAGCTCTGATCGGTAGCTAATCTGGTCACAACAGTCATTATATTTCATGCAATCATGAAATGGAATGCATCATTCACAATTGCATAATCGCATTAAATCACTTTCCAATATCATTGGACCTTAGTCCGGCATTCAACATTAACGTTGAGAATCACACTTTCATTCATATGCAAATGCACTTTTAGATCACGTTTAACAATCAATTACGTACAATTAGTTCATCCAATTCATATTCAATGAGCACTTCAATATTTTATTCATACAACACATTCATCGGACCTTCTGTCCAAAAATCAACACAGTCAATCACATTCACACAATCATTCAGAAATCAATCAATAACAAAAAGTCAAACAAAACAAACAGTGGAATGAGACCATCTAGGTCTACTTAGCATTTTCTTCCAAATTCTAAGAACACATAAATGCAGACATTTAACCTGCATAACCCATTTATGCAAGATACACATACATCACAATTTGTACAATCATAAGTGTTTAATAATAATGCACATGAGTGAAATGAAATATGTACAATACATGTTCACGTCAATCCTGGGAATTCTTACCTTTAATTTCATTAAAAAATCATTCCTGTGTCAAAACTCATCTAAGTATAATTTATAATTAGGTTTATGCCTCACTAGAACCATTAAAATCTCCATTCCTTTCTCATTAACTCACTTCAGAATTTTTTCCAAGTCACACTTTCGGGTCTACTGTTCACATTCAATTAGAAAGAGTAACTGATGTAATTTGGTCATACACTCTTCTAAAAAAGTGTTTCTCTATTTCTTATGTTTCCATTGATACCAAAATTACTCAATTTGGTTCAGTAATTTCGAAGATATGCCTCAAAAATTATTTTTACTTCACCTGATCACTAATAGTCATCCAAAAGTAATTAACACTATATCCAGATTTTTAATCTTGTTAGCACAGTATTTATGAAGATGTACTTAAATGCCATGTTCATGCAAATGACAGTGATTTCATCGCATTTATCTCATAAATTCTCAACTCTAAAGAATTTACTCACTATTTACTTGTTAAAAATTCCAAGATCTTCAACTATCTTCAAGCCTTAAACTCATGGAAAATCACGTACATGCAAGTTTTGGTTTCTCTTAAGGGAGTGAAGGAAAACCAAAGTTGGGGATGGCAAGTGGATGGATAAAAACAAGGTTTCTCTTTAGTGATGATTTGATGAAAAACTCTGTATTAGGGAAGATCTTAAAGAAGAAGCTTCGAGAAAGATGAAAATAAGAATATAGCACTTGGTCTTTCCAAGGTTAAGAAAATTAGCTTTAAACAT
>JAOQMP010000210.1:29751326-29791103 GCA_027563575.1 Erythroxylum pedicellare | reverse complement strand
CAAAGAACAATGTTTTATTTTATGAAACTACATTTTTGAACAACTTTGCACTTGGAGTGAAAAAGATGACTTTTATTACATTAAATAATGTTTTGGAATTTACATATACATAATCGAGTCATGAATTCTACATGTTTTTGTTCTCTTTTGGCTTAGAGCCAAAACAAGGATTTATCAGTTGGACCAATAAATAAAGACATAATGCCTTACTTGATTTTTGTACTTAATATTTCTATATGATTTTTGTGATTAGTGAGGAAAAAATTTGCCAATCGTATGTTGAGCATAACAGATTAAGTGACCCCCATACCCTTGATGTTGGTACATAAAAGTCAAGTCCCCCTATTGACATCTTTCTACGGGACTTATGGGTGATTCCACACCTAGGGTCGGACACCGACTAGGTCATCACCTAAGGTCATGATGCTCTTATCGACTATATTTTGGACTCACCACAGATGAAAGTCGAGCTAACACTGAAAATCGGTGGATGTGCACATTAGTTTGGCCGACTAGTGATGACACATATGATTGTTTTGGCTTATCCTGATAATTATTTTCTGACGAGATTTGATTTATACATATGATGTTTTTATGCTTTTGTGGACTGGAACTGGAACCTATGTTCACCAGATGTGTGAATTAATAGACTAGGCCTATATGGTTCCTAACTAGTATACGTTGAGTCATAGGCTAGGCCTATATACTTCTATATGTTGTATGTTTACTTTATAGGTTATTTAAACCGTCTTGATATGTATCGAGTTCTATTTGTAATATATGATTTTCCTGCTCACTGAGTACATAGTGTACTCACCCCTTCTGCTTTCCAACTATGCAGGTTAATTTAATGAGCTTGAAGCTTTGTGAGGATCGTGAGGTCTTTTGATGTTTTCGGGACATTACTGCACGTGGGTAGCTATTTTGTACGTTTTTTGCATAGTGGCTCATTAACTGTTTTCTTTGGGTTGGTTATGTGAATATGCTTTATGATTTTATAAATTTAACTCTTGACTATTTTTCATTGAAAAAGACCTTATGTATGAACTTTGATGATGTTGTTGAGTTTGCTTTGAGTGGACTTTAAAGTCCTGAAGTTGTGGTAAAATTTTTGGTATGAATATAGAAGTGTGTTTAAAATTGTTTGCAAGTTTTGGGATTTTTAAAATACAGTCGTTGTGCTACCCAAATTTTTCAAAAAAATGGAGATATTCAGTTAGTCTTACATAGTCGGATTAAGGATACTGTGAGTGTCCTTAGCCTGGGTATGCGACGGTTGTCATGGACCCGATGTGATACCAGGTCATGACACTTAAGGTCCCCATCACATTTTCTGTCACCTCATTTAGGTCTTTTGCCAAAGCCAACTCAGTTAGGTCTATTTCTAAGCAACCTCACTAAGAAAATTAAGTCTTTCATTTATTTTTATCTAATCAATCCATTTATTAGCATATTTTCATGAAGGGCACTCATTTTCTCATTTCACTACACATTTTTCAAGGAAATAAACAAAATTCCACTCCAGAAATAATTTTAAGGCATATGTTATAAAATTTCAACACAACCTTTTAATGGGGTATTCACAATGACTCACCACAATGATAAAATTTACTTCTAAAGTAAAAAATTCTCATATAAATTGCAAACTATTTAGATCTAAACAACAAAAATTTACACACTTATTGTTCTCTCTCTCTCTCTTTCTCACACACACACACACATACACACACAAAAATACAGATATATATAATTATCATATTATCACCGTCCTAAATTCAATTCCTATAATCCCAAAAATTAAATCCCAATAATAGAACACATCTAATGCCATAATAGTTTGAACAACTTATAGTATATCTATAATATCTCCCAAACCTTTACAAATTTACCCAAACTATTTTCAAAATAGTTCAAAAAAAGTCTAAAAGAACAACTTTTATATTTTAACCAATTATAAACCAAATCTCCAGGCCCTGAAATCATGAGGACAATCTCATACTCAACTTTGGTCCTACATGATAGATCAATATCGAAACTTTGACTATATCTCCTAAATTGTAAAATCTAGGCATATATATATATATCTTGACCCATAAATAATTAGAGAAAAATATTTCAGTCATTTACATCTAAAACAAGTCCATTACTCTTATTAACCTATATCTCACAAATCACACCATATTTCTTTAAACCCTTTTATATTTATTTAGAACATATATAAACAAAAAAATTAGTATTCCCAACAAAATTTTACTCTCATATTTTACTCTCAATCGTCAATTAAAATTTTGTTTCAAGAGGAGTTTAGAAAGAGATAAAATCCTGCTCATCTATTGTTGTAAATAAAGTCTTCTTTTTCCTCCAAACCTCTTCTTTTTTCTTCCTCCACTTTCTCTCCCTCTTCCCATTTTGAGTTTCATTCCCTTCTCTCCAAATCCCCTTTTTTTTGTATTTTTTCAAAATTAAAGGAATTCATTAAAGAAAATGAAAATTTAGAAGTACAAAAGATACCTTAGGGGAATGCCCTTACAATCCTGCTCAAAATCCACTACAACCCTTTACAAAACATTGGAGTATGAGATGAAAGTTTGTAGATTAGATTCTCTAGGAAGAAGCTAGGATAAGATTGCCAATTTTAGCTATGTCCCTTATTGAAATAAGCTCCCTAGTGCTATAAACCACCTTAGAAATTACCCCATCAAGAGCGGTGGCTTTACTCTTAAACCTTTTGAAGTTTCTTTCCTTCCAGATTGATTGCACATAGGTCCCTATAGCAATTATATATACTTGAAACGTAGCCCTTCTTTTTTGTAGTTCTTAGACCCTAAATAACATTTCTTTTAAAAAATTCATTCATGCACCATGGTGTGGAATGCCCTTAAAAGCATATCTCTATTTATTTCTTCCTCTTGTCCTTAATTATCCTTTCACTTTTTATTTTTTAAATATTTTTCACATATTCTATCACTTATTGGCAAAATAGTTTTTCTCTAATAAATACAATTTATTTCACCGCGAATGTATTTTTTCTCCAATTAACTCACCAACATCAATTATCTTTAATATTTTCCCAAAAATTCAAAGTCACCAAATTTATCCCCAAATTCTAAGTCACCAATTATTTACAAAGTATATCCTCATTAAATTAATTCTAGAAAAATTGAAAATTCCTCTTTTAATTACCAAAATGTAAAATACATAAAAATTCAAGTTGAAGAATGAAAATAATAAAAAAAACTATATGGAAAAATATAAATTAATGGGGCGAAATAATAATTAAGAAAACTAACAAAACCAAGAAAAGGGTCTTATGGGAAGACAAAAATGCCGCTACTCGCTTCAATTCTACTCTCTATGATGTCACCGTCTGTAATATCATTATATTAAATGTAAAAGTTCACTATTTTTAATGAATTTTCATTTTAGTTTTTTGTAATTGTCTCAATATTAGTGTTTATTTTGATGGAGAGGGAGGTAAGATTGAAACCTAAAAAATATGGGATGCCTGGAAACTTAGGATTTTTGGATCTAAAGAGTGAACTGGAGGTCAAATGTTTTTATTAATTTTTAGGAGAGCTAAGATTGGGTAAGAGGTTAGTAGTCGAAAACTGGTACGTTTGCTATTCTTCTTGTCACAGTTGTTCTTGTTGAAGAATGAATTGAGTGCATAGATTCTTTTTTATTTGACAGGCACAAGCTATCACAAAAGCTAGAGACTTATATTGGAGAATGTGAGGGAAAAAAAAAACGTAACCAAAAATCCTTTTTGTTGAGTGTGTGTAGATAAGGATGATGCTGCTTCTAATGGATTGTCAAATTAGATCCTTCTTTTCTTGCAATACATTTTTTAACTTAAAAAAGAACAGCTTAAAGGCTTTGGCAGGTTTTGTAAGTTGTAAAATTAGATACTTCTTTTCTCACAATCTAAAAAAAGAAAAGCTTAAAGGCTTTGGCAGGTTTTATAAGTTCCGAACTTGCATTGGATATATTATGAAGATGGCCTGGCCAGGTTAGCCGGTTGCATGTCATGTATTATTGACATCGGAATTATGAGCATCAAATATTTTGAGCTGCTCCATTGTTCCGGGACTCTCCTGCTTTCGCAACTATTTCTGATAGACCCAACTCTCCTTCGGTATGGCGTGCTGCTATCTGCTTCTTTATGGGCTTGTAGTACACTGCGTACAGTATCAACTGGGCAATGGCAAATAACGAGCCTATACCATTTGGTATCTAAGAAGAGAAAAAACCAAGAAATTTTGGTTCATCCCTGAACTGAAATCCTTGAAAAGCAATAAATTCACTAGCATTGCTGCTTCGGTCCTGCAACATATGACTACTGTACATTCATTTGTTTTAGGTTGTGACATCCTTCTCCAGATTTACCCTGCTGCCTACTAAGCTTTTCTTTTCACGAGAACATATATATGTAACTGTTAGAAACTTAGAATACGAAAAGATATTATATTGTCAGACTTTTATTATTGAAATATAAAGTATAGACAATTCATACTATGAGGGAAAGGAAATATACTAACCCATAGAGAATTCCTCTCTTGGGGTTATCATTAACTTGACCACCGGCAATACAGCACAAATAAGGAAGTATGTAGTTACAAAAGAGAAAATCATTGATTAAAAGTTTCTAATTACATGATATGGTCAAATTTAGTTGGGCATATACAACTATATTTATGAGATATGATTATTTCTAAATCTCGTATTTATTCAATCTTATGGCTCATTGATTAAGGGAGATGAAAACCTCTTCTTGAGTTCACACTAGAATACAAAATCCTGCAAATCTGTTGACTCCGCTTTGTGGGGTTTACAAAATATGTAATTTTATAGTCATAAAGGAGCTACTTTATTAATTACTTCAAGAGTACATTAACAAATAGGATGTCAATGTAAAAGTTAAATTTTATAATTTTCTTTATCTATAAATAGTAGCACAAAATCCCTAGGAGAGTTGGAAACAAAAGTGTGCCTAATTACAGCCACATCCTTTAACATTTAAGGGATTTGGTTCTAGTATGTTAATTTGTTACTGTGAATTTCCAGCCCCAGAGTCAACCAACTTTTATTTACTGTTATATGATGCATGGACATAAAATGAGAGAGAGAAGAAGAAAGTTACAAGGATGAAGTAATCAAATCGGATGAGAGAATAAGCAGTCCAAGCAAGACCATTTCCTAGAGATGCTAGTGAGAGGAAAAATGGCATATACTCCACACTTTTTGTTGTAATCACCAATTTCTGTATCATAAAAAGTTATAAAACGTCTTCATTAGCAATAAATTCCGAAAATATTGAAAGACAGCCGTATGCAAGCTTGACCCTATATATGAAAATGCATACCTATTTGCATGTAAGAAACTCACCATACATAACCCCATGCATTTAAAAACAAAATACATTCTGCTCTTCTTTTCATGTTTGACACTGAACTTGTTGCACGAGGGACTAATTAATTAGAAGGGAATTAATGAAGAAGATGAAGAACTGACCATGATTGATAATGGAGAAGCATACATCATGATGTTAAAGATTATGCCCATAACCCCCACAATAGAAGTCCTGGTTTTGGTGTTGTGAGAGACAGTGAGGACCATAGAGGAGAGTAGAGCCATGAATATGAGCTCAACTATTATTACCAACACCACTTTAAGCCTCTGTCTGTTATTCGCATAAATCAAGAAGATGGTTAGGTAGACAAGCTCAATAGCAGTCCCTGACCCATTTGTGCTGATGACCAGGGTGCTGTTAGGGTGAACCATTGGGAGGCCGTAAAATACCCACACCATGCAATTCACCAGAGCTGCGAGGTACGGGACAGGTGAGTACTGCTCGACTGACTTCCTTTTACATATTCTTCGAAAAGTTGGCCTGAGAAAGTTATTAAATTATCAGCATATTGAGGTATATATGGAGGAAGATATAAAGTACACTACTACAGTAGAAAGAAAATCTAACTGAGTTCAAGAACCCTGCGAGCAGTAACATGCATAGTTGTTACACTATCCTAAGAAAAGTCAATAATGCCCTTAGATCCATGGAAACTGACACTATGATAACTGACACTTACGCCGGCGACAAAAACAGCAGGACCGATATAACGTTCCCTGCAGCAAAGGGAAGTAAGGAGACGTCAGAAAGACAAAGCCAAAAAGGGTAGGAAATTAATCAAATGAATCTCACTTGTTCTTTCCACACATGAACTCAACAACAGTTACAATTTACACTTTCCCTTGAAAAGTAAAGAAAACCTCAGCAGCTGCTTTCTTACTCCTTTGAACCCAAAAAGAAGAACGAAGCATGAAAAGAGAACAACATACCAATGATACCAACCACATTCCTGGCAGTGTCCTTACCAACCATGATTTGTGCTAACAGGTTAACACAGAGAAAGGGAAAGCGAAAGCTAGAGAGAACTGTCGCTAGTTGTGTTTGTGTTGAGACTCTTTTATGGATGAAGATGGATAAGAAGATGTCTCATTTATAAAGGATGAACCAAAAGAGAGGTAGTTCCGTGGTCTAATAATTAACTGAAAGTAAATCCAGAACAGTTTTGTCACCTGTATGACATTAATAACACTTGGAAGCGAATCTGTCTAGTGAGCACTGAATGCTAAAGTGAAGTAGACAGAAGAAATGCGAAAGTGGGCCCTTTTAACAGGATTCTCAAAACTTTAACTATAACTTACAAACTTGAGGCGGTGTGGGTGAAGGAGATATGGTTTTTTTCTCTTTTCACAGAAAATGCGAATATGAATTCAATTCAAATCTAGGTATGTGAGGTTTAATAGTCTGTCAGTTGAGTTGCATTGCTGACCTTAGTACATTCATAACAAACTCTACCAGAAAAAACCATGATTGACCTTAGATGCATTGAAAATACAGATTGGGCAATGTTTTGTGAAGGGTAAAATGGGGTTTCAGACATGTTGACCTGAAAGGCATCATTAAGTTTCTCTTCTTCGTTCTTGGATTTTGATGTCTAGGAAGGCAGATATTTATTAGTTTTCATTGAATGCATGTAATGCCAGCCACCGTTTTGCGGCAATCCAATTTTGGTTAAGACATGGTGCGTTATTTCAACACTCATTTCCACATATACGAGACAGGTACTGAAATCTTATTTGCGAGACATCATTTCTCTTTTTATGAAGGACCATATTGTTCTATGAAGACTTTTAATTAAAGATTACGAGTTATTGTGCTTATTATACGTAATATATGTACAATTACGATCATTATAAATTGTAAATTACGCGACACCAGAATTACAATTATAATCTTCAATTTAATTAAAACTTATCCTTGTGTACAAATTTGCTTTCATCCTATAATCCCTCTTGATATAAACTTAGTTTGAATTGTTTTACTACTTTGTTAATTAGAAAGAAATATTATTGGTTTTTTGAAATTTCATAAGTTGATTTGATTTTGATGAAACGTTCTTATTCCAAGTAAATTTTCTCTATTGATTAATATATTCGGTAAAACCAATCACACATAAAATGTAACTATCAATTGAAGCTAATAATTTAACTTGTTTGTAAATTATTGAATCACAAGGATATTTGTTATGGTCCTTGAGTGCAGGTGCGTCATCGCTGGGATGTGAACAAAACATGCATTTGGTGTTTCACGTCAGTTGCAACGTATAATTCTTGATCAGATTTATATGAAATTGAGCGTTTGGATTGGAGGGACCTAGTTCAATCATGTTAAAACTGGGGAGACTCGGGCCAACTTTTAGCTTTAATCCTGACAAAATTCCGTTGGAGTTCATTCAAACCCCTTATTCGGTGATTGAACTTGATAATCATATTCAAGTATTGTCAAAATTCGTTTGGGTTCTTCACAAACTTAACTTGAATAGCCCAAAATTGTGCTTAAAAGTCCTTTCGAAACCAGTTTTAGACTAACATTCTGGTTCCGCATATCAGACTCAAAACACGGTAAAGAAAGCATAAGGAAGGCAAAATCCTTTAACAGGCCAATCGAGTTACACCTTCAACTGGACACCCAAGCCAACTAGTATCAGCATATCTTCTCTGAATAAGGGTGTTTCTAATATATGTGCTTAAAATTAAGAAACGAGATGATTTCAATGGAAATCCTATGGACGGATCAGACACCTATCAGAATAAAACTAAGTGTTCATCATTTTTTGAAAATGAAATGGGTCTTAATATTAATAGTCGTAGAGAAGTAGCTACCTATACTGTCATAATACACTAATGCCATCGGTCACTGCAACAGAATGAATTCTTGTCGCTAAAAGTAACTAATTCATCGTTGAAACTATTTAGCGATGACAATAAATCGTCAACTAAATTGTTCCAAATTTCGATAGCAAAATATTATAAGCAACTTGTTTACCAATTCGTCACCAATTATATTTCACAACGAGCAGAATATGTAGCAAAAAGAGCGCAAAATCGTTGTCAACGATATTTTCTCATACTGTAAATGTAGACTTTTATTGTCGCCAAAAATTATTTGCGATGATTTTATTTTCGTAGCAAAACTTTTTAGCTACGTTTTATAAAATGGAGCCAAAATTTATTAGCGACATTTCCTAAAATGTAGTTTAAAAGTTTTGATGACGATTTTAGAAATGTAACCAAATCATTTTAGTTATGTTTTTAATTTTTTAATAAACATTATTGCTAAAATTTTATCATATTAATTATAATTATTGGTCACATTTTTAATCCATGTTATTATTTGCAATATTTAGATTTTTGTTTTATAATTTATTATATGAAAATATAATTAAAAATAGTTAGAAATAAGAATCATTTTATATAAATAATTAAATACCATTAAATGTTAATTGCAAACGTTAACAAAAATACTTATGTACAAATTAAGACTCGTTTTTATTGTCACTGCTACTTACGTAATTTGAGCACCATGTTTCCAAGCTTGGCTAACTTTTGTTCGTTACGTTCTAACATTTGTTCATTATTTTCTAATTTAGTCTTAAGTGACTGATTCTTCTCTTGAAGGCGGTCAGCATATGCTGGTCTTGATGAGGATGAAGTAATTGGCTTAGAGCCAATCTCAAGACCTTTGATGTAGCCAGATCTTGTACCAAGCACATTACTGCAAATGTCATTTACGTTTGACTCATTTCTGTCAGATAGTGATCTTTGCAACAACTCTTGCATTTTATTCTAAAATTTAAAAAACAAAATCAATATTTAATTTAAATATTATTAGTTCCTACTACATAAATAAATAAAATTAAAATTTTATAATTACATAATTATTTTGCATTTCTTCAAACATCCAACCTTCACTTTTCTTATAGTATGTCAATCTGTAGAGTGTGATCCTATCACACTCTTCTCCATGTAGTTCATTCTGACTTTGTTTTATAAAAAATGAAATACAATAAATAATATTTTAATAATTAAAACTTCTACACAAAGAACTCACAATTCATTTCGTACGACAACAAATGATTTGGAGTCGGTGTTGTGAGGACTTTTCATTTTTACTCTGTTAACCTTGACTTTCTCACACTTTTTCTAAATAAAGAAAAGAAAAAGTCGTTAAATTGTGTAACAAGATTAATGGAAGCAAATGTGAAGAGAAAGAAGACAAACCTTAACGTGATCACACATTTGGCTCTAGTTTGCTGGAGTTACCCGTTTGAGAACATGTCTCCTTGCCTCCTTATCTAAAACAAAAGATTTGTCATATTTATGTAGTCGATAACGATGATCATTGGCCCTTTGTTTCAACAGTGAACTCATATAGTTTGAAACTTCAGGGTTCTCGATATCAATGATATTGAGCTTTTTCTGTGAACAACAAGTAAAAGTTAAATTAATCTTTAAATAAGTAAAACAAAATTACATATAATTAAAAAATTGAAAAATTACCAAAACTTTGTCCAAAGCTTTCTGTTGCAAGTTGTCTTGCTTCAATTGCTTGTATCTGAAGGCAAGGCAATTTAGTCTTGAAAATGATTCCTAACTTAGTAGATAATTTTGTTGATTGAATCTTGTCAAAAGGACGACCTTGCGAGATATCAATATGCACAGATAACTTGCTGTTCATTGCAACATTCATGTGTTGTAACTTAGAACCTTTAGTGATACTCCACCTTTTTTTTTCTAATAGCGGTATTAAAACATGACAATAAAAAAATAATGACAAGAAAAAACACATTAAACATGTAAATATATATTTGAACATAACTCTAATCATAAGTGGTAAAGATTAACAAACCTGAAGATCCCTCGGTACTAGTTGAGGTAGATAAAGGTTGTTGCATACTTGCTTCATTGGTGGATGAAGTTGGTAATTGTTATTGGATAAGGTCGAATTGATCTAATTGTTAAGGGGAAGGAGCAATTTCGAAAGTTGCCAACTTCTTTCTCTTGTTTCTACCAGGTGCCATTATACTAAATATCTATTGTGAGATCCCACATCGGTTGGAGAAGGGAACGAAGTATGCCTTATAAGAGTACGGATACCTCTCCCTTACAGACGTATTTTCCATGCCTTAATGCACTGGATCCCATTAGAACTCCGAAGTTAAATATGCTAGGGCAAGAGTAGTACCAGGATGAGTGACCTCTTAGGAAGTTCTCGAGAAAAGCAAAACCGTGAGGGCTTAGCTGGGCTAAGGCCTAAAGTAGACAATATCTGTGAGTGGGTGATCTCGGCTATTACAAGTGGTATCAGAGCTGGTACCTGAATCATTGTGCTAGTTTGACTGGGCCCTAAAGAGGGCTGGGCCTTAAGGGAGGTGGAGAGTGTGAGATCCCATATCGGTTAGAGAGGGGAATGAAGTATGTCTTATAAGGGTATGGATACCTCTTCCTTGCAAATGTGTTTTTCATGCCCTAACGTACCGGATCCCATCAGAGCTCCAAAGTTAAATGTGCTAGGGCAAGAGTAGTATTAGGATAGGTGACCTCCCGGGAAGTTCTCAAGAAAAGCAAAACCGTGAGAGCTTGGCTGGGCCAAGGCTTAAAGCAGACAATATCTGTGAGCGGATGATCTAGGCTATTATGTCTATAACTCAAATATCAACATTATATACAAAAATGAGTCAAATATCAATAATATGCATAAACATAACTCAAACATCAACAATCCACATAAACATAACTCAAACATCAACAATCCACATAAACATAACTCAAACATGTACATTCCATATTAACGTAATTTAAACATTAACAATACGCATAAAAAACTAAAACAACAATAATCCACATAAACATAACTCAAACATCAACAATCCACATTAATATAACTCAAATATCAACAATACATATAAACAAAATTGAAACATTAACAATCCGCATAAACATAACTCAAACATCAACATTGGTATTAACATAACTCAAACATCAATAATTTGCATAAACATAAGTCAAATATCAACAATACGCATCAACACAAGACTAATCCCATTATTAATATTTAAAGTGAAGAACATGCTTTAAATTAAAAGTTTGCAAAGAAAGACTAGCATATACTAAATGTTCCATCTCCATTCTTATTAGACAATGCTAGCGATTCAATTATTTGATAAAGAAGGATATCAAATATCAATTAGGTATTCAGATGCTTCAGGCAAGTTGTATAGATAAATGTTAATATAAGACAATAAACTTCAAAGGAAATACATGTTAATTTGAGTGTTTCAATCTTTTACAGTTTAAAATCTTCAAATTTATTTCAAATCAGTTCAACTTTGCATGATGCCTTATCTATTGATCATCAAAGTTTGTAAAAGTGCATAATGCCAGGTAATTTAACCATTTGACATATTTTTACTATTATTCTTAAAAGAGCAAATCTTTTAGTATACACAAATTTCAATTTATTGAAAATATATTTTATGAAATCATATATATAATGGACTAGTTTAAAATTGACCAACTAATTATTAAGATAAATCACAACTACATAACTATTTACATTAGAGGATTCTATAAGGGATGTTTATGTACGTAGAAGCAATCATACTTCGTAGCTACAAGCGATGTTTATGCATCCCCTAAACATAGAACATACATACTTAACATTCTCAACCTTATCATATGAATTGCTATGACTTGATAGATTACAAAATTAACATTGCTAGAATATTATAACATTCAAATAAGAATTCTTTAATTAACTTTCTAGAATAAAATTGTTCACATTAATTTACCGCGGAATGTTAACACAGTTACTAGTTTATGATGATGAAAATGAGCTTTTCTAGGAGGAATGTGCAAAAATTCTCCCTAATTGAGAACAAATCAATGCAGAATAAATCTCCTTATCAAACACTAATCACCCTTCTCCTTCCATGGTCGATGTTCTTCTTCAAGGTTTTTAGTATCATTTGACCTACCTCTCTTTCTTTATTATTTGTATCTCATTTTTATTATAAGTTATTATATGAACATCTGATTTTATATATTATATGTTATGTTAAGCTTCCTTGAATCTTCAAAACAACATAGATGGAAATGGAGAAGGTAGTGATATCTTGATGGTTGGTATAGGATTAGGGAAATCGGTTGTTTTGGAATAATGGTCCATTGTAAAAACTATATCCGTTCATTGTGATGATTACGGAGTTTATTAGTCGAGTATGCATGTGTTTGAATTTGAGTTCCTAATGCCATTTGATTTAACTTTGACTGTTCTATACTATTTTCTAATTATCTGAAATGTATACTACGTGTGGTTCATCTAATACCGTCATCCATACTGTATTTGGGAAATCGTTTACTGTACCCTTTGTAAATTTCTTTAAAACAAAAAAGTTGTTGGAAGAGGGTGTCAATAAACCATACCCTTTGGGAAGATCTTTAAACTTTTCAATTGATGGCTTAAAACGTGTAAGGAGGCTTCTTGGGAATCTAGACATTGGGACCCCCTTTATTAGATCTCCTGAGTCTAATGTCACTTGGAATCTAAAATAAAATTATTTCTTTTACTGTGTAATGGAATATTAGGCGTTAAACTTTATTTATTATTTTGTACGTAAGAATTGTTAAACCTCTAATTAACATCTTCTAGTTCTTACCATATATATAATGATATACTGCTTAGCATATTTCAATATTTATATTTATTATTATTTTATTGTTAAAAATATTAATGATTAAGAATAGTTTAACCTAAATTTAAGATATTTTGATCTTATTAACATTAAAATTTTAGGTATGTTTATCTATTTATATCAAAAAATTATTTATCAAAATTTAAGTTACCTACCATGCATGTGTTTTTCAATAATATGTTTAAAACTTTGAAAACATTTTACAATTTTAGATGCTCCATTCCATTTTCATGAAATTTTTATATGAACGGATCAAGGTGTAGTACTATGGATATAGTACTATGTACAATAGGCACCATTAAAGAATCATTTATCTTTAAATCTACAGATTTAAATAAATATATAGAGTTTGAATGCATTAGCTATTTAAACAAATTTATAACCAAGCAAAAGAAAAAAAGAAAAATCATATAATTGTCAATTATAATTAACCTTAATTGGGATTATTAAGTACACTTAACAATAAAAATTATCTTTTAAACATTATTATTTTAAGAATACTATCATATACAAAAATTTATCAAAATTCTCCTAAGAAATTATCATGTAATATAAATTAATTAAAATCAAATTTTAGCTACAAATTGATAATTCGTCGCTAAAAGCATAACATCTTGTGATGCTTTTCGTCACTACATGCTATCATATTGGTGACGAATATTTAGAGTCGTCACAAAAATTCGCTCCTTTTTTGACGGTTCCTAATAACTGTGGCAAAATATATTCATTTAGCTTAACTTATTACGGCAATTTAGTTAATCATCGCTAAATGCTATCATATTGGCGACGAAATGTCATAGCCGTAACAAATAGTGGCCACTTTCACGACGATTCTTATTAATCATTGCAAAATATATTCATTTAGCATAACTTCTTAGGACAATGTTTCTAACCGTCACTAAACACTATCATTTTTGTGATGAAATTTGTAAGTCATCACAAAAAGATTTTCTTTTGCAATGATTTTAGTTAATCGCTGCAAAATATATTAATTTAGTAACGATTTTATAAAACGTCGTAAAATGTTAGACTTGTTGCAATGAATTGGTATTTTGTTGCCAATAGCTAACTTTTAGCGATGATTATTAATTCATTGTCTAAGAAATCATAGCCAAAAGTCCCTTATGTTTTAATGTGTAGATGAATTGTCGCTATTAACTATGTATTCATTCTTGTCTACATCAACTCTATATTTAAGTTTATTTGAAAATAAGTTAAATCATGTAATAAAATAAACCCACACACTTAAAAGTCATTTTCCCTAAATCCTAGCTATTTAAAATCTTAATGCATCAAACTCATCCCATTTGTTGACTTATATAGGATGAATTCATGCAATTCTTTAATTTATATTATCATTCATTACATAATAAAACCTAGTAAGCCCAAATTTCCAAATCCTTTTTTTCCCCCTTAAATCTAAGCTCCCTAAAATTTTAAACACTATATCACATTTTATGATGGATTTTGAGAAATCTATGCAATTTTCTTCAATTTTTACTATCATCTCCTACCTTTATTTCTCTGTAAAGGTGAGTTATTCTTCTAACTATATATATACATATATACACACACACACACACACACACACACACACACAAATATAACTTATAGTTTAAAATTGTAGTGGAAATCTATGTTTTATTTACCATTTTAGTTGCATAAGATTGACATTATTATTTCTTATCATGTTACACTTGCACAGATAAAGAGTGGTAATATTACATATTGAGTCAATAAACATCAAAACTTCTAACATAAACATTAATAATAATATACACTATTTAGATGAGTTAAATTTAGTTGTTAGATGATCATAGAGCAAAAATAATATGGGGAGAAAGTTCTATAATTATGTCAAATATCCAATTAGAATAATATTTTTATATATAACAAAAAATTGATTATGTAATTTGTTCTTGTGCTTTGTAAGATGGAAATTTTAAAGTTTCATATGGTAATTTGTCGACGTGAATAAATCAACATTAAGAAAAATTAAAAATAGCTCTTTCTCTCTCTCTCTCTCACACACACACACATATGATATTTCCTATATTCAATCAAATTAAATCGTGCAAAAATAATCACTAGGATTTTCCCTATCTAAGCATAAAAAGGTATTTAAGCAAAAGACAAAAATAGAGAAACAATGGTATAAAAAGTATGAGAAATTCCAATTTTTCGAGACGTTTTTTCAAAATACGACTAAACTCTTATAAAAATTAGGTTTTCTATACTTAAATACAATTTACTTTACCTAAGATATAGTTTGGGCTACTGTTATGACATATAAAATGTCTCTTAGTATTTCCTTAGGGTGATAGAAATGCCCTTTGATATGATTGTGTTTCCAAGTCATGAATCTTTTTATTTCAACAAAATTAATAGACAACCTGTGACATAGTGTTGTCTCAAAATTATGCACGTTCTTATTTCTCATCTAACTCGCATATAGTCTCTTACATGATCGTGACATAAATTATGTAACTTCCTACACTTTATTCTTCTAGGAAATAAGCTAGCACACAAGCGTTGTCTAGAATGTGTTCCTACAAGAATTATGATTTTACATAAATAATATTATTCTATGGTTCAATAAGCAAAGTATACAAAATTATGATCATATTTTATGAACTATAAAATTTTTAATTCTCCTATAACTTGGACATCGTTGTGGCTTAGTGGGCTTAGTGTATGTCACTTACTATAGTTGACCCATTTAGGTTACGAACTATCATATAGGTGTGGGCTAGATTGTGTTCCTTTAAGAATTATGATTTCCTTTATGATTTTACTTAAAAAGGGCACCAATTTTTGAATAATATTATCCTAAGGTCCAACTTGCGCAATTACTTAAAGATCTCAAAATTTAAGTTAAAAAAATAATTTAACATAAAATCAAGGAAAATATTTAAGAAAATATGTCGATTAAGCACATAAACTCTACTAATAATATCAATTTAATTAAATAAAGAGATTAGATTGGATATTTATGTTAAAAATAAAACAGAACTAAACTTAAGAAGAGAATAAAGCCACTAAAAATAACCTAAAACAATAATTAATACAACAAAACATATATGAATAACATCTTAATAACAACTCTCCTATCATTATCTTTTTGCATTCACGATTCAACAAATTTAGAAGATTTTGAGATATGGACTATCAAAATGTTTAATTTATGAATTTTTTTTCTTGATTTAAAACCACCTATTCTCAAGTTGATTAACTAATATCTCTATCATTAAAACCCATAAGAATGCATTAAGATCTACAAATTTTCATAAAAGGTTAAACTATAACAATAAAAGAATTAAGTCTATCTCTGGCACCACATGTGACCCTTCATATCAATACCATGATCCACTTATATGCATGTTTTCTTAAATTGTCCACGTGCAAACTATATTCTAATCTAAGCACTAGCTTTAATTAATAAGCATAAAGATAAAAAAAATTTCTCAAAATGTAACATTACATATTAATTAAAAGATATAAGCTCTTCCTCTTATCAAGAACCCTTTCCTATATCCTTAGTTTACCATTTATCCTTCTTTCTTTTATCTTGGTTAAATTTGGGTTTCAATTTTTGTTGTTACCTACATTCTTTAGGCAAAAGTCATCTCGCCTAATTTTTTTCATGTTTGTTTCTGCTTTAGAAAAAAATAAGGGTATAGCTTTTATTATTAGGCATCCTCTCCCTCTTATCATTATTTTCTCTTCAAATGTTGGATCTCCTTATGTCTTTTGCTCCATTCAAGCTCCAACTCAACTATATTCTAGACACTAGTCTCTAAATTTGGCTTCTTTATCTTTTTATCTAAAAACTTTAGATTCTTCTTCTTCCATACCTTCTTCCTCTTATGGTAAACAACCTCTACTAACTTTGTCACTCTTTTTATCACGTTTACTACTTACCTCAAAGTCAAATGATTTGTTGATCATTCTGCTAGTGTTTTTACCTTGATGTCCCCTTGTTGTTATGAAAACGTGCTTTACCACCTCCTTTAAGAAAAAAACATAATGCCAAATGATAGGAGATTGTTATCCTTTTCACATAATAAGATACATCCCTACCTCTTCTAGTGAAATTGATGTTGTAGACTCTCTACTTATTGAGATTTTGGAAGTTAGAGCTTTAAATAAACATCTTATTTGTATGATTCTTAACATACAAAAGATAATATTTATGTAGGTTTAATTTTAGACAAAGACTACATAAAAGAAGATAGGTTAGAGGGCATACTGATAAATGAACATGATATTTTTCATTTGAAAATTATACAATGAAAAATATGCTAAAAAATGCTTGAAGCATGTCCATGATGGAGACTATGCATAAATATGGATAAAACCATGATAAGCATAATTAAGATGGGAAGCTTATAAAGGCTAAAATCTCACCCATATTATTAGTGGAAATCCTCTAAACTAGATTCCTCAAACATTTGTAAACTGATAGATAAAATTTTTATGAAATGTGATTATAAGAGTTGACATGCTCGAATGGTTCCTTAATTATAACTTAACATAAGGTGACAACATAAGCTAACTTAACACTTTAGAATAAGGAACAAGAGAATGAGTATGACTAGGGTAAAGGTAGTGAATCAAAAGCCAACTTAGTTGACATAAGTGATTCAATAAATAAGAGTGTTGTATCTAAACTAGAAGATGCAATACCATAGGAAAAGTAAATAGAAAAACACCTATTAAACTCATGGATAAGAACTTACAAATAAGGTACGGATTAAGGAAACCATAAGCCCCTTAACCAAGTTATAAAAGCCAAAAACTCTCTTATTTTCATTGTAATATAACTTTTTGATGATTATGTGACTATACTAAGGATAAAATCAAAAAGAAAACCAAAGGAGAATTCTTCAGGTAGTACTTATATGACAAATCCATGTCTATCATAATGTGGAATCTAAGGAGTTTGAATAACATCAGAAAATAGATTTTTTATAATTGATGTGATTATAAGAAATTCAATTATTTTGGTCTTTTAAAAACAAAAATAAAAAGAAACAAGATTATCGAAAAGATTGCAATTTTTGAATAAGCACTAAAGTACTATTATAATTATGTAACATATTATAATGGTAAGCTTATTGACCGCTTTATTTCTAATGAAATCTACTTGAGCTGAAGATACTTTATAGACCAAGTCTTACAAAACCAAGTTCCCTCTAAGCATTCATGACTAGACTAAAAATCACTTTAATCTATATAGATAATGTGAATTCCTAGAAGAAAACACTTTAGAGAGATCTCATATCCATGCAGTTTGCTTATAGAACCCTTTAGATAATCGTAGGGGAATTCAACTACATCCTTATCGCCTAAGATTTAGAAAGGAAAAAAACTAAAAGGAATTATTATAATAAGGATTTCATGAACTGTATCTCTTAACTTAGCCTTTTTTATTTCATGTATACATGTCACTTATATAAATAATAAAATGAAAAGTAATACCTAAGGATGAATTTGCATAAAACTTTGTGAAACCTTATTGGCTATCATCTTTTCCTAATATTTGGGCTTATATAACAGTTCAATTTTCTTAAATCTCACCTTAATTAAAAATTATTTGTTTACTCAAATTTCAAAGAGGAAAGTTTCTTTTAACTTTAATAAATACCTTTCTAGGATTCTTAGATTTAAAAAGGCTCTCACCAGAGGTTTAAGTACTAAAGTGAAAGGATATGGAACATTTAAATGTATGTACATATTAAAATCCATCAAGAATAAGATCAAACTCATCAACAAAACATTCTTGATAATATAAAGCTAACTAAGAATGATGCATTCATTAAACTCAATCAAATTAAAAAAAAATATCTCTTACAAATGAATGATACTCTTAAATTACTAGAAAAGGAAGGTCTGTTTAATTACACTCATAAACTGGAAATATTTAACTCTCTTATAAGGTTGAAATTAAGGAACTAGTGCCTGTTGGAGGTAGACATGCATATAAAATATTTCTATAACTCTTTTTACGAGGGAAGAAAATTATATTTGATTATTATCCTTAGACATTTTGAAGGAAGTGTCATCTCTAGATCAAAGGAGTTAAAGGAATTAACTTCCTAACTTTTTGAAAAAACATTATATATTTTTTATTAATGCTCTACATTAATCCAATCTCTACTTTAGTCTAATCTTTAAAGATTAATGCTCATTGGTCACTAAACCATTCAACATAATGCACATCAAAGAGTCGTTGTTTTGTATATGACCAAACAAAGTTCCTAGTCTAAAATGAAAATTTCTTCTAGCTAATAAGCATTTTAATCTGCTATCTTGGAATTATTAAATAAGGGGACAATATTTTCGAAGATGAAAAAATTCATATTTTCTTGATTGACAAAGTTCCAAACCCTTTAAGCCTATATATTTTTAACCAATCTCTTATTGCAATATCATATAAAAATTCATTATGAAGCTGCTTACCTTTATATTGCAAGCGATCTTGAAGCATCTTGTAAACCCTTTTAAGGTTCTTTCATTTAAGACTAAAGTATTAGGGATAATATCCTTTTATCTCAAAAACTTTTTAAGAATTACTATAGGAAAAGAGATAAAAAAAATTGTGCCTTAAAATTCGATTGAAAGGTTTTTAACTTCTTCAGCTAGAAATTCATTCTTAGAATCCTACAAGCTTGGGTATTTCTTACTTAATACCTAGAATGGCTAAGATAGTGTATTACTACTCCCTCTTTCAACATTTATGTTTATAGTGATCTAACTTGAATTTTAAAAGGATATATATAAATAAAAAAAGGACCCATTTCCCTTTAACTTTTTACTATGTTTAAGATATATCAACATTAATATCATAAGGAGTCCACTCCTTTAAGATTTATCAACATTAATATTCAAACTCCACTCCATTAAAATTATGATTAGCTAAGAATCTTTAATTTGTCCTTTGTAAGTGAACTTCTCCTAATGTGCAGTTCAAATATGGATTCCATCAAATTCTTTATAAACTCCTTGTATAAATTTAAAAGGATTTATAGTATATTGATTAACCCATATAAAAGATATCTTTACATTTCAACAAGATCAACTATGAAATTTGAACAAGAAACAATAACAATAATAACAAAACCAGTGCACAAGGTTCCCCAATTTGTAAGGGTTAGGGGGGGACATCAATTATACGCAGCTTTCCTTTTGTATTTTACAAAGAGGCTATTTACGTAACTTAAAGTTATGACCTTTGAAGGTCACAAAGGAGTAACCTTACTAGTTGATCCAAGGTTTGCCCTCTAAAAGTTAAACAAGTATCCATATTAAATGATTTTAAATAAGAGCAACTTCAATCAAGTACATAGGAATCCTTATCACTACAAAGATAGTATCATATTAGGATTACCAACTCTTCTTGACTCTATTTATAAAATATTTGTAACTATAAAAATAGATTCCTTATGTTTGAAGTTAAGTTATAGTCGATCATATCATTCTTTAATAACTTGCATATATATGTTAAGAGTTCTCATTTTCACATGCTTATTGATCTAATCCAATAAATTTAGAAGTTCATAAGTAATTTCCTATCAATTAGAATGTATAGAGCATCTAGAGATAAAGTAAAATGGTCTAATCCATGTACCATAAAAGTGGAAGGTGAATTTTCTACTAGCCAAAAGATTATGAAAGTTTTAGACAAACAAAGAGTTCTTATAAATTAAATGGATGCATAACTTCCTTAACGGAGAGAGTCTATAGAAAATCATGCTTTTGAATAACAATTACTGGAACTTTCAATGAATTCTTTCTTTGAAGGAGTAGGTTAATAAAAACTTCAAGAACATGGTAGGAAATGGCAAATAAAACTATACCCTTCCCTATAAATATTACCCTTTAGCGAAAAGAACAGATTTCCCTTGCACCACTACTGAAAGTAGATTATCCTCTTCCAGTCTTATATCTCTCTATAATATGTTTAAGGACTCTTTATGAAGTTTCTTTATAAAAATTAGATTCGACTTATCATCGAATAAAGAGTGGTAAAATGAGGTAAGGCCCAGGGTAGTAACACTGTAGTGCCTATAAAAAGGAAAATTAGTATAAAATAAGAGAATTTAGGTGAGATATAAAATAAAGATGAGATATAAAATTTATATGAAATATAACATTATTAATTATAACATGAAACAATTGACCTATCTGATAAGATGTTCGTATAGTTTTAAATTTACCCTATATCTTATCAGAGTTTGGTTTTATCATTAGTGTAATCTTGTTCCTCTCCACCAGTTACAAGATTACACAAACCTAAGGTACGTATAGTAAACAATGCCAAGCAGTAGTTATCATTGGCAAAGGTGAATCTCATTGCCTAACTCTAAAAGGCTTTTTAGTTATTAAGAATGATATGTCTAACTCCAACCATAACTAAAATAAGGAGAACTCTTTTGGATGGAAAATTAATAAATTCAAATGCTTCACTAATAAGTCTTGCTTGGATATCTTTACTTGTACCAATCAGATAACCTTTGGGTTTACATTGTTTTTTCACGAAAATAATATCCCTCAAATTTCTTTATAAAAGCCTTAGAAAAAGGCATACTTCTTCATCATTTCAAATGGGTGCTTTTAAGTAAAAAAAAAAGAGATTATAGATCACTTTTTTTTAAATACAATTACGCTCTGAAGTTTTTTTATACGTGTTAAACATACTAAAAATAAAATGTAACTTTGCACAACTAAATTTGTAGTAGTGGTAAGCAAGGATCATATCCACAAAGAGTATATGTCTAGCTTTTGTAATGAATAAATTAGTGTTTAGGCTTTTGGGGGTGTTTAGTTGAATCTGATTAACAAACTATTGTAAAACTAAATTACTGAAGGTAAATTGGATCAAATAGTATAAAAATGATAAAATTAAGCAATGAGTTTCGAATCCATTTAACAGTTAAATCTCAACCTTGACATGAATGAGCACAGTTAGTCATCATATTGTTTTTTTTACCTCCCCTTGAAAATATTAATAGTAGATTAACTTCAAGCTTTATTAATCCCAATTTTCTCTTAAGTTGTATCTAATTAAAACAAACTTTATTATTAGGTCTAACAATCGGACAATCAAGAATAAGCTCTCCAGATTTAATGTGATAACTAAATTATGAAATAGGAAAAAAACGTTAATTTAGGTAATAACTACACAAGCTCGAGTCATTTAAACTATGCTATATTATGTCAAATAATGCTTAACTATTAGTTTACGACAAGTGAATCAGAGTTACAAAGATTACTTATTACATCTAGATTCTAGCAATGAGTTCATACATGATTAATCTATTTAATATATCTAAAACATTCATATATACATCCAAAAACATAAGTCATAGAATAATATAATAAATTCCAAAAGAGAGTGAGAACAACACTAATAGACTAATAAATGCCCAAATATGTTCGTCAACCTCAATATCCCTTTTGAACTAGAAGGATAAAGTTTATCTCGTCACAGCTCTCCAAAGGGTAAGAAATCTACCCCTTGTATGTCTCTAAAGTCTTAATGCCTCCTTTAGCCTCTTAAATTCCCTTTAATAGTAAAAATTAGGGGTTTATCATAATGCATGATCAACTATAAGAGCATCCAGTGACCATATGTGTGAATGTTACAAGAATCATGAACTAACACATTCACCACTTACAGAACTACGTAGCTCACTTAAATAATTATGTAAGTCCACAAATGACTATGTAGGTTGCAGAGGTGATTAAAATGTTGTCTTTGAGCTTATACAACTTTCAACAATTCCATACACAACCGTGTGAGTTATAGTAACTCCATTTCTTTCATTCTTTTTCTTATCTTCAACTTTATTCATCTGCTTCTTGTTCCCAAAAAGGCAAATAAGATTAAACATCAATAGGAAGACTCTAAGGATATGTTTTTAGCATAATTTGGTTCTTGTTCCTCTGACTTATACCTAAAAAAAATTATGAATTAAAATAAGTATCTTAAGCACATTATAACATTAAACACTAAGCATTATAGTGTAAATATATAGTCAATCAAACACTTGTTAAGTTCCTTTAGATTTAACAATTGATTATCCTTAGAAAAAATACAAAATAAAAATCGAAATCCAAAATGATCCTCCTTTTAATTTTCCTAAGAATAGATAGTCATAACAAAAGGGGAATAACTTTCAAAACCATGGTAATAATAAATTATTCAATGTTTTAATCATGACAAGTCAACAACCATTCCCTTCAAAAATTAAGTAATCTAGGTGTAGAACTTGACAAATTGTGTTTAAAATAAGATAAATTTATAAGTATACTAATCACCATTCATGATCAAGACATTCCATAACTTTGCATATCATTTCAGTTCTTCACCACTTAAGATTCACATACATAATCATGAATTAAAGGACTTTTCAAGGTTGTAATAGGGCCAAAGGTTAACGTGAGAAATATTTGGGTCACGTTGTTTAAAAGCCATCAAAACTAGTGAAGTAGGAGAAACCCTCAATGGATTATCGAGTGAAAAATTAACATCCACTCAAAATTGGGTACCATTAGCTATCATGTAACACACCACTACCATAGAGTATATTTCTGAACATCCAGAGGATATTCAAGAACATACCCTATGAGAATGGCATGCTAGAGCAAACAATCAACTTATCATGAAATCATAAAAAACATAAGTATTTTAAGTTTAAACTTATCCCATTTCACTAACAAAACATAAAATATATTTTTTTACATTACAAAGCCATATGTGAGTTCACAGTTTTATACAACAATTTCTACATGATATGAGATACTAAACAAAATATTTCTATCTAAACTCCTTAGATGTCAGCTGACCAGACCTTTGAGTCATTTCTTGTTCCCAAAATGGACAATACTAGACTTCAACTAGATTGCTTTAGAAGCTAAATCATCTCTCAGTACCTGCAAAATCAACGTTACAATTTTGATGAGTTTTGCGAACTCAGTAAGTGAACCATTATCGATGTGCTCACTCAAACAAAACATAAACATCATATGTATAAAACACAGTTCAATCAGTATAATACCTCATCCAAATTCAAATCTCATATATATCACATTACTCATCATATTTAAACAAGCATATTATGAATACAAAGACTTCAAATAGTCATTTGAGAACAATCCAATCATTTATCTCAATTCTTCATATCATCAATATGTACACAAGGACATCATTATATCAACACAATTCAATATTTATTTATAATCAATCTCATGAACATATGTAAAGATATTGATGCAAATGCACTTGGGACTCATTTCCATTTTTATTTTGTTGTGACCAAGTGCCTATTTAACTATCTTGTATCCATTGCAGATACTAGGCTCAATTTAGATATTGCCCCATACCAATTATAGATACCGGGCTCATTAATCGTTGAGCCTGTGACTCTTTGTGCACATTTTTAGCTTTATGCTCTTTTTATGTTGGTCACTCCGCCACAACTCTTTTATCTGATCATCCATATTCATATGATAGAGTGCAATATTCCACACAATATACTATCAATCACTTTCTTTCAATGTACACAGTTAGTTATCACAATCATCGGATCTAAGTCCGACATTCAACATTTAGTTGAGTACATATTTCCCCATTCACATACAATCAGTAAGCACTTCCAATGCATTCCTGAATATCAAGCTCCTCGAACCAATAGTGTCCAGAATATCAAAATTATATAAGTAGCAATGTAGTAACTGAAATTTAAACAAAAACTATTTAGTTGTAGTGATGATCATCTAGGTCAACTCACAGTAAGCTCCAGATAGCTATTGCGTCGACGAGTTGACAATGTTTAGATGATGTCGGTCAATTTGTTCTTTTATATCATGCAATACAGACAAATGTACACATTATTAAGTTGTTTAATCAAATAAGTACTCAATCATACACATGTATATGTGTGATGTTTAATGCATGCTCAATTTACCTTTTCGGGTATGTAACTATTAATAAAATTTGACCATTCAAACATCACACTTTGTATACTACAATTTTGCAATCAGGTTGGTACCCTTAAGTTAGATTGATTTACTCCAAATTTATCAAGCATACCTTACACTTATCCTTAAACATTTCTATGATCAAACGCGTCTTATAAAATAGACACAATTGTTATTTTAAATCTGGAATTTTAGCAAGCTTATGCTATACATTCACCAAAATTTTTCCAGCAACATATACTCATACATTTACCCAATTCTCATTCATAATTACCCTATGTTCTTCAAAGTTCATTCATCCATACCTTATACACATTTCACATGTCCTTTAAGATCATGTTTGCATTAAAAGAACTCATTTATTGCTTTAACAAATCAGAATTTCCATACTTGAACTCAACACATCAAAACAGTCCATTCTTTAGATAATGACATCAATTAACTACTTAAACATATAAAGATCTTATCCAATTAATGAAGCAACAATCTAGGCTGATTCCTCACCTTAATCAAGTCCAATATACCAATTTAGAGTGTACCAATTTAGAGTGAAATTTATGAGCTGGTTTAACATGCACACAAGGCTGAAACTAAAATTCCAGAATTTGTCAATAACATCACTAATGTAACTTTTCTACCTTCAATGCCTCACGAATTTAACAAGCTTAAAGACACCACTAACACCTGAAATTTGCCAGATTTCATGTCCCTTAAGGTTACTTTATTTCAGGTTAACTTAACTTCCATATTGGTTACACTAAGGCTTACAAAATTCTTTTTCACTTATGTCATTAACATTCATTGTTTTACAAACACACTTACAACTCAAATTTTCCAGATTTGAAAACATCTTAATGACACCTATATTTAGCATGAATTCCTCATCAATTATACTTCAATTCCAAACTTATATCATCCATAAAATAGTCCATAAACTACCATTTTCGTATATGCAAAAACAGACCAGAATAGTACTCATTCATTCTCCATTTTCCAGCTTTTCTCAGGGTAGGTTTTCGGGTTAGTTTTGTATGGCCACTATGACATAGAAAATGAGGTATTTAGGCATTACATTCTCTAAAACAATGTTCCTATATGTATTAAGTTTGTAATGACATAAATTTAATACATTTTGGTTCATTATTCCTGGAGTTATAACCAAAATACTACAGACTGTTCTCAAACAGAGACAACAACCGATACTCAACTTCAAGCCAAATTTCAAAATCCTTAGAGATAGAACTTAAATTGAATTCCTTCACGAAATTGTAGATATATGTATCTTGTTTAATCTAAAAATAAAATCATCCCATTTGGATATCTATTGATCAAGATATGGCTAAAATATAGATGCTTGTTCAGTGGAACCACTACATCTAATAGGTACACACTCCAATTAACTCACTTCAGTCATATTATGAAAAAGTAACACCAGTGGAACCACTCCATCTAACAGGTATGCACTCCAATTAACTCACTTCAGTCATATTATGAAAAAGTAACACCAAAGGCACATGAAAATGAACCAGCAACATCCCACTTTCATCTAGGATACTTTTGTTAACAACATCCCTCATGTTACACTCAGAAAACGCAGCAAGATATAAAAGTTTCCATAAAAAAGAATCCATGTTCATCTAACTTATTCCAGCTCACTTCATCATCAACATCTTATACAATCTTTCCTAATTCAATCATCATAATCACATGTCTTAGAGATTAGATTTCTACTTGTTAAGCTAAAATTCTACCTCAAAACCTCAATCTAATTCAGCTCTCCATGCATGCAAAAATCATCACGAATTTAAGGTAGGAATTGATTGGATTTCAGCTAGGATTAAAGGCAATATAACAAGAACAACTATGATATAATTCTTTACCTAACTTTGTGAGGGTAAAAACATGGATTTTGGTGTAGCAATTTAGAAGACTTAAACCAAAAATGGAGAGCTAGGAGATGGATATAGGTTTCGGTGGAGAGAATCAAGAAAGAAGAGGAGCACAACAGAAACTTTCTAGCACCTTCTTAATTGAACTAGGTGCAAGGTGTCTCCAAACTACCTTAACATGTGTCATTTGGCATGTAATCCATTTATCTCCTCTTTAAGCAGCCATATATCTCCTAATTACTAGTTCATTTTTCATTCACTCATGCTGCCGTTTTTTAATTAATTACCTATGCCAAATGTCACCTACTTATTTATCCACTTATCACTAAATCATGCTACCATTTGTCAATTATTTCATAGGCTTAGTCATCCTAATTTTCCATTTGTTAATCTGTCTTTCCACTTAGTATTTTCCAAGTCCAAATATACATATTAATTCATCACTTTTCTAATGGTATCAATTAATTCCAAATTTAGTACTTGTAACTAATCAAACCAAAATTCAAGACATTAATAATACGCAATTTACTTCATGATCATTTTAAATCTTTCATACCCCGGAATATGTCAATTGAGTACATCTACTATCTTTGCAATGTGTAAAAAATCATTATTCATGTGAATGAAATGCATTTCATGAATGCTAAAATGATTCGTCTCATATGCAATAATTTAAGGTTCTAACCCTTAGTATGGAAAACGACCTTTTACATATCATAAATGCCAAACTCTATTTCATAGTTTAAATTCAAGCCTTCATAACACAAACCATATGAAGCCCAAGGAATTAGGAGGAATCATTGATAAAAACAATAATGAAAAATACACTATAATTGTATCAAGTGACCCTTCACAACTTACTTCTCCCTTATTTGCATCATAATTAATTCACCCATTTCAAACAACTTTATAAGGAAAAACTAACATATATTACTTTGCAAAATAAATGAATTTTCTCCTCGTTAACTTCTCTTCTTTTATTTTATCTTTCTTATTTTTATCTTTTTTAATAAGGAAAAAATTGAAAGAAACTATATTAACGATGGAATTCATTTATAAGAGATAAAAATCATGTTCCATCAATTACAACTAACCTATATATATACATACCCCACACTTGTGCTCTTTTGCATTCACAAACATAAACAATCATAAATGCTCCACTAGCTTTAATCCTTAGGTAAGAAATTTGGTTAGGTTAAAGGTTTATGATATGGTTAGTTTGAAAAGAAAAGGCTAATAAAGCTTAAAGGGGTTTAATCTAAGAAAAAATTCATATCATTAGGTAGGTTATTTGGCTAATGTAACTCGTAAATAAAAAAATGCCTATACTAATTTCATGTTAATGCATATGATAAAAAAGTGATCTTGAATAAAAAATCAAGGCAAAGTTAGGGTGCACATATCATGAAGGCTACATATGAATAAAAGACAATGATACTAATAAGGATGAGTTAGTTTAAAAGGTTCAAAATCTCACAGGCTTGTATCTACCTACTAGTCACTACTCTTCTAAAGAAAATGTACTCTACATTCTAATTATAACTATATAGTCCTAGAAATAATAGAAAAAGAGAGATTTAAAAAAAAGTTAAAAGCACATAAGAAACAAACTTAAAAACACATATAATAAACAAGATCCCCACCCCTACACTTAAAAGTTATATTATCCCTAATTTAACATTAAATGTAAGAAAATGAATCATTCAACAAAAAAAAATTGCAAAAATGTGAAGGAAAAGGAACAAACTTCTTTGGTTGCCTCCCAAGTAGTGCCTTTGTTTATTATCGTTGGCTCGAATCTATATTGTCCTTATTATGTGATAAAATTTTGATCTCTAAGGATCAAATCTTCTGCATTCTCTACTTGAAATTCTTTAGGATAAGGCTTAAGTTAATGAACACTCACATTTAGTGTCTTTCCTATTTTTGAACACTTCTGCTCATAATCTTCCTATACTAAAGGTTCAATCACATTAATTGCCAAAACAAAATGGTCATTTTAAGGGTTTTAATTGTCAGAAAAAATGTTGAAATGAGTAATTTCCCTATCAAATTACATCGAGAGGATATCCTTATGAAAGTCTATCTTAGTTTAGTCAATGTTAAGAAACGGTCTCCCTAGTAAGATTGGTATTAGATTATAGGAAGTTTCATCATTCATATCTACCACCTAAAAATTAGCAAAATATTAGTTCATTCACCTATATAAGCACATCCCCAATCACCCATCTGGATAAGCATTAGTACAATAAGCAAATTATATTTTCAATAAGCATAGATTTAAAAAAGCATAAAAGAAGGCATAACATTAATTGTTGCTCCTAAATCTAACATGGCCTATTTAATTATAGTGTTACCAATTTTGTAAGGAATTGTAAACATGCCCAGGTTCTTACACTTAGGAGGTATTTTCTTTTTAAATACTGTAGAAACAATTTCACCCATCTTAATCATTTTATTACCTCTAAAGTTCTACTTATAGGTGCATAATTCCTTAAGGAATTTCACATACCTTGAAACTTGCTTGATCACATCTTAGAGTGGTATATTAACCTTAACTTTCTAAAAAGTGTCCCAGATCTCCTTATCCTCCTTGTTTGGCTTTGCTAACTTACTGAGGAAAGGTAGAGGGTTTGTCTTAACAATAATTTGAGTAAGATGATATATCCCCTTTTCCTTTAAGCTCCTTCTTAATTTCTTTTTCACTAGCCATCAATTGTGTAGCCCTCATAGGATCCTCACGCTTTCTACCACTCCTTAAGTTGATTGCACTAACGTTATTCATATTTATCTTAGAATGTGATGGCATTTTCCTACTCTTTGGGCTTTGACAGGTTAACAGTAACTACTATTGACTCATCTGATTCTCTAAATTCTTAATGCTAGACTTCATCACCTAAAAATTAGATTTAACTTAATCACCTAAAAATTACATTTATATCCTACTGAAACTATTGCACATCCTACAAGAATTGTGATACTTTCAAAAGACTTAACTATATCTTCTAATGATGTACTTGAGGTAGAGAAGGAGGCTTATGGTTTAGGTTAAAATTGTTATGCACCATACAACTATTTAGAAAGTAGTTCTACTGTCAATTCCCTCCATATATTAGGTTTGAGTGATCTATTCAACTTAGGTTATAGGTTTAAGAATATGGGTTGTATTGTTAGGAAAAATTACCCCATGTAGCATTAACATACTTTCAATCTTGGCATCAAATTATCTATGGTCTTGATGAGGAGATCTCATCATTACCATACACAAACACTGACAAACATAAAAAAGATCAACAAATAACTACAAAAACAAATTATAACCATATATATATATATATATATATATATATATATAACACCACTTAATATCAAAAAATAAAAACTAAATCACTTCACTTCCTAATAATGGTGCAAATTTTGTTGATTCCAATTAAACACATAGTGATGAGCAAGGTCATATCTACAAAGAGTGTGTGTCTAGCTTTTATAATAAATAAATCCTTGTTTAGGATTGGGGGTTGGGGTTTGGTTAAATTTGATTAACAAATTAAAGTAAAACTAAAATATTGAAGGTAAAATGAATCAAATAGTATAAAAGTGATAAAACTTACCAATGTGTTTCTAATCAAGTTCACTATTCAATCTCAAACTTCACACGAAAAATAACAATTAATCTTTATATTGTTCTCATACCTCTCCTTGAAACTATTAATTATAGATTAATAATATCCTAGTTTTCCCTTAGATTGTATATAATTAAAACAAGCTCTTTAATTAGGTCTAGCTATTAGACAACCTAAAATAAGCTCTCTTTATAACGCACCACTACCATAGAGCATATGCCTGAACATCCAGAGGACATTTGAGAACATACCCTATGAAAATGGCATGTTAGAGCAATCTCATTAACTTATTATGACGTCACTCATAACACAAGTATTTCAAAGATTAGCTTTTCCCATTTCATTCACAAATATAACTTACATTGTAGCATTACATTTCATAGTCCATATATTTACATTTCAAAAACATTTGAGAGTTTACTGCTCTATATACAAAATATCTAACATGAGATGGGATGTGAAACCAAAATATCCTAGCTAAACTCTTCAGTGTCAGCTGATAAGACCTTTAAGCCATTCTTCTTTCCAAAATTAATAGTACTAGACTTCTACTAGTTTGATTTAGAAGCTAGATCTCCTTTGCACTTGAAAATCAATGTTGCAATTTTGATGAGTGTACGAACTTAGTGAGTAAACCGTCATCGATGTGCTCACTCAACTCTAAACATAAATATCATAAGTAAATAACCAAATTTAACGTGTACATCAAATCATTCCATTGTGTATACCATATCACCTTTCATCATATTTCAATAGGTACAACATGTACACAAATATTGCACATCACATATTAAATTAATTCAGTAATTCATTGAAATCTTTCATATGATACATGTAAAGTTATATATGAAAATGCACATGTGACCACACTTTCATTTTGTTTTGTGTTGATCAAGCGTCTATTTACTGTCTCGTATTTGTTGTAGATACGGGGCTCATTTTATATACTATCTCGTACCTATTGTTGTGCACATTCCTGAGCTTAAAGCTCTTTTCACGTTGGTCACTCTGATCAAAACATTTTTATCTGATCATGTATGTTAATATGATGGAATGCATCAATTCACACATTATGCTATCAATACCTTTCATTCATTGTATTCAGACACTCATCATATTCTTTGGATCTGAGTCTGACATTCAACATTCAAATGAGAGCACATTGCACTATTCACATACAATCAGTAAGCACTTACAATACATTCTCGAATATCAAACTCCTCAGACCAACAATGTTTGGAAATATCACAATTATATAAGTAACATTTTAGTAACTAAAATTTTAACAAAAACAAATCAATTGTAGTGAGAAACATCTAGGTTAACTTACAGTATGCTCCAGATAAGCTATTACCTTGAAGATCCGACAATGTCTAGATACTGACGATCTACTTATGTTTCTTTAATCATACAATACACACATATAGTTCACACATTACTAAGTTAATCAATCATATGATTACTCAATCATCAACATGTTTATATGTCATGATCAATGAATGCTCAATTGACATTCCTGGGTATGTATCCTTATTTACAAGTCTTGATCATTATGCATCATATCTTATTATGCATCATATCTTTACATTGGCAATTAGATTTATGCCTTAAGTAAACTTGATTACTATAAATTCATCAATCAATCATTCACCAATCCTTTTCTAGCCTTATATATTCACATAATTTCCTAATTCTCATTCATTCATACTTAATTATCATTTCTGACATTGTTTGGATCAGATTTGCATTCCTATGAACACCTTCATTCCTTTAACAACTCATAAATTCCAGATTTAGATACATTGATCTTAAATAATCCATTCATTAAGCTATAACCCCAATTAACAACTTAAACTTATCAAACACTTAGCCAATTGATCAAGTAATCATCTAGGTTCATTTCAGTCTAAATACACTAATGTAAAGTAACTTATCCTTAGCTTGTTCAACAATCACACAAAATATATTTTTTTTTTCACTTCAAAGCATTGCCTATGATTGTGGGGTACCTTTCCATGATCGTGGAAAGACAAAACATACATTTTATCTTGTCAAAGCATCGCTCACGATTGTGGGAAGGAGCTAATGCAGCTTCCACGATCGTGGGATGGGTGAACAGAAAGTTCGCCATCCATTTCCTTCAATTTTTTCCAGATCTAACACCATCCTAATAATCCATTGATTATACCTTAATTATACTTCATTTCCTCATCAACTTCATCTCTAATTCGAATTCAAAATCTTTCCATTGGCAACTCAAAACTATAGTCTTTCATGCATAAAAAATCAAAATAGAAACTATCATTCACTATCACACATATAGTTCTAGTTCTTTCCTATTTCAAGAACACTACACTAACACCTTTCTTTAGCATAAATTCACCTTCATTATACTTCAAATCCCAACCTAAAATCATCCATTGAACAGCCTCTAACCTACAGTTTGATACATCAAAACAAAACTAACTCATACATGAAATTCCAACACAACTCATCATCAGCCCTATATGTATCCCATCTTAATTTAATCATCATCAATGTTATGCTAACATATATCATAATAGGTCAATAAATCACTTACTTGTTTAGCCCAAAACCTCTTCAATCATTAAGCTAACTTAGCCCTCCAAACATGCAAGGATAAAGCATACTCCAAAAATAAGATGAAAACAAAAAAGGGGTTTCAATAATAAGATGAAGATAACAAAATTTTGGAGTGACAAAGTGCAGAATTTTAGAAAAATCTCAAGGTTGTAAGGGTTGTGTATGTGTGTCAATGATGAGAGAAGGAGGAGGAGATAGCATGTAGTAAGAACAAAAGAAAAAATCGCCTTTCATGTGTGTGTGTTACTAGTGTATGTGTGTGGCAAGGATTGAGACACTTGGAAAGACACTTGTCAATTAAAGAGCTAGGTTATGCGTCCTCTTCCTAAACCAAAAATTGTCACTTAATAACCAGTCCAATGGTCACTCAATCACTAGGCCATTTGTCACCCAATTACCTAAGCCATTTGTCACTCATTCTCTATTGCCATGTGTCACTATTTCATAGGCCTAGTCAAACTAAATTTTCATGTATCAATTTGTCTTACCATTCAACATTTTCCTAGTCTAGGTGCACATATCACTTCATCAATCTCCCAATTATAACAATAAATTCTAATTTACTAATTATAGTACATCAAACCAAAATTCAAGATACGTTCAATAGACGATCACGCAATCGCATCATAATGATTTAAAATCTTTCATACCTCAGAATAAGTCAAATGAGTGCATATACTATCTTTTCAATGTGTTCTAAAGCATAATTCATATGTGTATGCTTATAGTATGCATGTGAGTGAATGCACATCATAAATGATAGGACTCATATGACACAATAGTCTAATACTCTAACCCTTAGTAAGTTTTGGAAATAGGCTATTACACTCTTAATTGAGTGTGACAACCACATTAAAAAATGGGAAAGAGTTCGTCAACCAGTCTTTACTAACTAAGGATCTATCAAGTTTCTTCCTTACATGCTAATTGTCATTTTTTTATTGCTCAAAGTAAAGAAGTTTCGTATATACTTAAAGTTAGTAACTTCAATATAATTAATGCAATTCCCAAAATTTTCACTAAAGTTTGCTAATCATATATTTTCTTCAACCTCATAATGGTGGAGAGTTCTATTATAATCCCATAGAATTAATTGAGGAGAGTTAATAAATAAATGGATAAATATAAGTTTTTTCCATAAGAAATTTTTTTGAAATGCAAAGATCATGTAAATTTTAACCTTTCTTAAACCAAGGTTGTTCAAAAGTGAATGAATTGGTTAAAACACTATATGTATGAAACTTTAATCCTATTTGAGTGTATAGAAATGATTATATGATCATTATGATGAAATTGATAGTTAGTAATAAGGTTCTGATGATTATGTAAGAACTACAACTTCTTGTATTTATCAACTTTAAGTTTTATATCCAAAAAGCTTTATTTGAAAGATTTCCCTTAGTACCTATCATTTTTTAAGTTAGTTGATAAATCTAAGTTTCTAATAGATGACGTAAATTAGGAAAGACTTTGTTCCTAGAGCCCTTGGACTTACTCTTTATACCAGATCTTCTCGTGTTATCCATTTTAAAGTCTTCTATAATAGAAGCAATACCCTATTGTTCTTGTTGAGATATATTACTAATGATATTTAAAAGAAGAGTTATATGATCTTCTTAGAGTTTAGGGAAGATTTATTTAACATATTAGCACTTAATGTGATAGAATTATCAAAAGCAGGCATAATAGGCTCCTTAATATTAATAATGGAAGAAGCAACTATGCCAATATTTGATTAGAGGAAATACGTAACATGTCCTATAAGAAACCAAACTAAATTTGAATATCATCTGCTTGCACCCTCCTTAAGAGCTTCTAGTGGTAAAGCAACTATGGAGCCTCCTCTAAAGTATAGTAGTGGAGCTTCACTTGAGAGGATTTAACAATAGCTTGCTTGATGAAACTTATGAGGAGAGGGAAATCCTTAAGGAGAAGAAGTATCACAAAGTTTAGGGGGAGAATGGTAGTAGAATAAGGGACTTGAGTGTTGTTATGATGAGTATAGCAGTTTGGACTAGCAGAAGGAAAAGTAGTTTAGGGTTATCTAAGAGAAAAGAAGGGTAGAGAAATAAGAGTAATGGTTACTGAGAGAGCTAAATTATAGGGGATTAGAGAGGAAAGGACTAGAGGCAAGTGGAGGGAAGTTATATAGTTCAAGCAACATGGTGTGATTAGTTTCCAATAAGTGAGAAAAAATATGCTAGAAAAGGAAAAAAGTGGCAAAGTAGCTGTGAAATTTTGAGAAAAATCTATAATCAATAAATAAAAACTAACAAGAAAAGAATGATTGGTAGACTTAACCAAGCCTAATCATAAGACCCACTTAAGGAAACTCTAGGTACTTGTAAGAAAGAGAAGGGAAGCATTAAGGAAATAAAAGGAAGAAAAATGGGATTACAATAAGAAAAAAAGAGATAATGGTTATAAAGGAAGGAATAAAGAGGAAACAAGAAATTAAACAAATATGATGATAAGATTAAACAATAGAAACCAAAAAAAGACTAGAAAACTTAGGAATTAAAAACAAAAAGATTACAAGAAGCAGAAGAAGGGGATCATGCTAAATAAGAAAAGAATTCTCTAAAAAGTAAGAGAGATAGAGGAATTTCTCTTTCGTAATTTTTAAATTAAAGTTCCTAATAGTTAGTTAGGATTGTTATAGGAAGATATATATAGTTAAAGAAGTGATATATATTTAGTAAATGAAACTATAATTTTTAACTAATGGAAATTAAAGTTAGAGCATATCAACAAACAAGACTAGTTACACATAGGAATATATAAATTATTTTCATTTAAGATGAGCTCTAATTATAAGATGAATCAATATATATTTTGGAATCGAGTGGTGAGAATAATTATTTAAGTATTAAGCATATCAAATTACAAAGATGTGCTAGAGATTGTGGGCTACAAGTACAAATAAAGAGGATGGTATGTAGTTTTAGGATAATATAATTATAAATAAATTTAAGAGTTACTCAATATAACTAAGGTTAGATTTTTAGGGTATTTGCATTTTTGTAAAGAAAAGGAGAAATGAAAAATCAAACAAAAGAATTGAAAACTAACTACCGCTAGAAAAGGAAATCATAAAGGGTCTATCATAGGTTAAACACTTATAAAGAAACTAATGAAAACAGTCTAGGTAATTACTTGAAACACATTTTCTCTTCCTCTCTCCCAATTATGTAATTTGAGAGAATCTTTACAATAATTATAACTTTGATGAAGAGCAATTTATAATATCCCAAAATGTGTGATTGGGGTTCGTTATTTGTTTTAAAGATTAGATCACTATTACCATTATAATTGTAGTTTTAATTACACTTTAATTTATTATAGTAATCGTGAGAATCAATTTCTCTTTAATTTATGACTCCTAATGAGAGATGCTAGCTTCTCTCTAAAGTTTTTATTCTCATGAGGCTTACTTCTATGCTCCTGGGTTTCTTGTAGATTCTTTAGCCTCCACTTCTCCTACCTGTCCACTTCTATAAACCTTTACTTCAAGTTTCCTTCTCCTTCTTTTCTCTCTACCTTACTTTTACTCAGGCTTTCCCTTATTGTATCCTTATTTCTTTCCTACTGTTTAAGTTACCATTTAGGTAATAGTTTTTTAAATTCTTTTTATACCACTATGTTCTTCTTCTTTGTTTCAAAACTTTATAATAGACATTTCCAATTTACCTTCTCTGTTTCCTTTTTCTTTTCCCTTAATCCTTACTACATCGCCCTCCTTTACCCCAACTAAGAACCCTTCACCAACTTAAGTCTTTATCGAGTCTCCTGTTGTCAACCTCAAATCTCCTCCTCTTTCCATCCCCTCTCCTAAGCCTAATGAGATCCCTCCTTCCTTCTCTAACCATATCTAGCCCATAAGCATAATGTTAGGCTAGAAACAGGTAGTAGGAGAAGATCACAATCCAAACTTCAATGCTGGCGATCATCCTCATCTAAAGGTCCTACCATTATAGCTCTCCTTCTAGATATTCTCAAAGAGGGAGTTAGCAAGTAGAATTCCAAAATTATTGACTTCTTTATGAGGAAAAGAACTATGTTTTGTTTTTATTTATACTTGGGCCTTGCACTTTTGAAAACCATACTTTAATGGTAGGACATATTTACTTTCCATAAAAAAAAGTAAATGACCCTTTGGACTAATATACATGACATCGCTTTAGAGTATTGATCCACCAAAAGAATCATCTACTTAACTAGCTATATAGGATGTAACAATCCAGACCACTCGCCCATAGATATTGTCAGTGTTGGGTTGCCTCTAGAGCCAAACCTCTCATAGTTTTGCTCTTCCCACCCTTAGGAAAATGCGTCTTAAAGGGAAGAGGTATCTATAACCTTATAAGGCATAATTCGTTCTCCTCTCTAATTGATGTGGGATCTCACACTCTCCACCCCCCTTAGGGCCCAGCCTAACTGGCACAATGGTTTAGGTACCAGGTTTTGTTCTTCCCACCCCTGAGAAAACACTCTTAAAGGGGAGAGGTATTCATACCCTTATAAGACATACTTCGTTCTCCTCTCCAACTGATGTGGGATCTCACACTCTTATTGTCACGACCCAGTATCACATCAGGCCTATAATAACTTCCGCATACCCAAGCTGAGGACACTCATAGTATCCTTAATCCGACTATGCAAGGCTAATTGAATCTCTCTTTTTATTTTGAAAAAAATTTGGGTAGCACAACGACTGTATTTTAAAAATCCCAAAACCTACAAACAATTTTAAACACACTTCTATATTCATATCTAACCAAAACTTCAGGACTTTAAGGTCCACTCAAAGTAATCCCAACAACAGTATCAAAAGTTCATACATAAAGTCTTTTACATCAACAAAACAGTCAAAAGTTGAATTTATACAATTATAAAGTATATCAACATAACCAATCTAATAAAAATAGTAAAACAGTTCATGATCCATTCTGTAACTAAAGTATAAAACAAAAACTACCCACATGCGGTAACACCTTAAAAATGTCAAAAAACTGCACGATCCACATAGAGCTTCAAGCTCATTAAATTAACTTGCATGGTTAGAAAGCGAAGGGCGTAAGTACACTATGTACTCAGCAAGTAGGAAAAGCATATATCACAAATAGAAATCGATACACACCAAGGTGGTGTAGATAACCTATGAAGTGAACATACATCAAATAGAAACATATAGCCTAGCCTATGACTCAACATATACTGGTTAAGAATCACATAGGCCTAGCCTATTAATCACTCATTCGGTGAAAATAGGTTCCAATTCCAGTATACAAAAGTAAAAAAGCATCACATGTATAATTCAAATCTCGTCAGAAAACAAATCCTTGAATAAGCTAAAACAATCACGTATGACACCATTAGTCAGTCAAACTAGTGTGTACACCTACCGATCCTCGGTGTTGGCTTGACTTTCATCCGTGGTGAGTGCAGACTACAGCAGACAAGAGCGTCATGACCTTAAGTGATGACCTCGTAAGAGCGTCATGACCCTAGGTGATGATCTCGTCAATAGTGTCTAGATCCTAGGTGTGGAATCATCTGCAAGTCCCGTAGAAAAGTGTTAATACGGGGGCTTGACTTTTATGTACTAGCGTTATAGGTACGGGGTTCGCTTAATCAATTGTGCCTGGTATACGATTGGCAAATCGTTTCCTCACTAATCACAATATCAAATACAAAATTAAGTACAAAAAATCAAGTAAGGCACTATGCTTTTATTTATCAGTTCAACTGATAAAATGAAATCGTGTCATGGCTCTAAGCCAAAAGAGAACAAATACATACAGCATATATGATTTGGTAATACATATGTAAATTCGAAAACATTAGTTCATGCAATAAAAGTTATCTTTTGCACTCCAAGTGCAAAGTTGTTTAAAAATGAAGTTTTATAAAATAAAACATTTTCCTTTGCATTTCAAGTACAGGTTTGTTGAAAATAATATGATTTCTCAAAATACGTAATAAAAAATATCAGTTTCAAAACAATGTCATTAATTAAATACACAAGCATACTAGCATCTATTTGAGATTCAGTTCTCCTATGTATTACCTAGGTTCAAAATTCACATACAAGTCAACATGTATGTCTTAGGATCTAATCCCATTTGAGAGATATGGTTTCCTCAACTCACCTCAAAAGAAGGTATACACTCCCTTGCCTTCAAAAATTCTCGGTACGAGCTCCTTGATTCACAACTTCTGATCCTTTATACATAAAAAAGTATACAATGTATTTACTACTTAAACATAAATTTCATATTTATACACCATCACATAAGTGTATAAAACATAATATCACTCTCTTTAAGCTATAGTATTTGACCATTAAGCTTCTCAAATGATTACTTCCTTACTATTCACATTAGCTTTTCTTTTGGATTTTCTAAAGCATTTAATGCCTTTAATCCAATACTTACTCATTTCAAAACATAATTAAGCACATTTTTATACAAGCATATTAGATCATTATTCATCTATCTAAGCAACAATTCAAGTTTACTCTAAGTAAACATGAAAGTCGCTTTCAATGTATATCATTACGAATCCTTAAAT